>CM070034.1:22305771-22319034 GCA_036250615.1 Ptychadena robeensis
TAGCAGCATAGTTTTGTGTCCTAATTTGTGTGTTTTTTTTTTCATTATTTTTATTTAAAATTAGTATTTTTATTTTTTTACATAATTGTTTGTTTCAAACATTATTATAGTCAGGATGTCTATTAGACCCTTGTACGGACATATTTTGGGGAAGTTACAGGCCTACAACATTAAGAAAAAATTACCATTGAAGTCTATGGTGCACTTTTGGTACAGAAATCTGGACCTCAGCAGTGCGCTAGGGAGGTTAAAATTCTCCCTCATCATCAGACATAATGTCATTCTTCATGTGATAATTTCTCATCCTTAATCTGACAAATTAATCTTCATTTTAAAACTTCTCATGCGTCATCTGTCATAGAATCACATCTCACATAACAAGTTATTTAATGAATTATCATGCAGCATCTGACATATCATCCTTTAACTCATAGGCTATGAATCGCGTAATTGTGGGCGGGCGATCCTGCACGATTGCTTACATGATCGGATTTTTAAAGTGATAAAAAAAAAAAAAAATCTCCTCCGCTATAGAAAAAAAAAATGCGTCCACACACAATCCAAAATCACGTCCATTCATGTCTGTGGGCGCGATCATAAAAACAAAATCCTGACCGCCCGCGATCAGAACGCGCGGCCCATGATTCTGATTGCAGGTCCAATCGCGGCCCGCACAATCACAGCCATCAGTTAAGTGGGGAGAAGCCCATTCAACCGAATGGAAGCGATCAACGCCGATTTCTGCACGCAATAAAAAACTCAAGCGCGAGGTGAACATGGCCATAAGCTGCGATAGATAGACTTTGCTAGCAAGCTCAAGAGGTATTTGTGGGTCTTTGCAGGATGCGGATTGGACTGCCCGGAGCCGAGCGCGCTAGGCGTAGGGCGCTTGACTGGGGCAGTCCGGGCGGAAGAGCCTCACCTACGGCGTGGGCGGGGCTTCTTCAAATTTAATGCGGGAACGGAAGGGGTTGGTCCCCTTTCAGCCGGCATCTCCCTCCCTTTACACGGTTGTCCCCTTTGTCTTTTTGTTTCTTTTAGGGTGAGATGCTTGCGTATGGCCTTCTATCTCGACAGGTGAAGGTCGGTGTGGTGATGTCCCCATGGTGGGGCAGTCACTTTATTAGTACCCTGAGCGCAAGTAAGGGTCAATGACCCAATGGGAGTTGTCCGGGGAGGCGTCAGGGCGGATTTTAGTACCCACCGAGCTCGTAAGGCTGGTGGCCGGTACAGGCAGTCATCGTTAAGGGTGCTGCCAGGGGACCTTTTCAGAAGTTAGCGTTAAATTTAGAGTTAAGGAAATGTTATTTATTTAATTTTAAAATGTGTTGGATTGTTTGTAATGCTGTGGCCTTTTAATACAACCACTTAAACCAATTATTGTGTCATGTTTTTATTTGTAATTAAGATTTAGTTTAAGTGGGTTTTTTTTTCCTACAGGTATACAGGGGCCACTTCCTCCATCGGCCTTGCCCAAGTCAAAGAGAAAACTGTAAGAGCAGATATACTGATACTTTTGGACAAATGAATCTGAAAGACTGTTGTAGAGATAAGTGATGAGCAGCACAGGCAATATTCCTATTCACAAAATATCACACATTTTTCAGCTAATATTAGCAAGAAATTTGTGATCTCCAGTCATTAGTACCTTCATTTCACAAATCGGCACTTGTACATGCGCATTTTGTGAAAACAAAGCATGGTAGTTCTGGGTACTGATGTAGATAAAGCACTATATAAATAATGTTTGTGACTTCTCAAAGAGCTGATATTCACAATAATAATAATAGAATATTCACGATCAACACTAGTAGAGACCCTGAATTTTCATCTCACAAAAATATCTCTGGTGACCGTAATCCTGCGTCTCTGTGTAACTTTGAGTCACGATCCAAAAGTTAGCTCACACCTTTTCCAAACTTGTATGATGCCCACAAACAGGGCTATTTTTTTTCAGAGAAAAGGGGGTGGAACTCACCCCCTCCCCTGGCCACGCCCCTACCCACCCTTAGGACTGCCCCCTAAAACTACCCCTTTATGTCGGATGTCCGCTGCATAAATAGCTCCCCATCGGTGGAACGGGGGCAAGTGCGCCCACCAGCGAAGGCAGGCGCGCCGCCTCCCCTCCCTCAGGATGGCTAGAACTTCACCCCCCAGTCCACGCTGAAGAGAAACATCTCTCCAGCATGGACGGTGGAGGAGACGCCCGTCATAGGGCCACCGCCCATAAACAATGGGAAGGCGCCGCCCCTCCCTCGCTGCACATTGCGAGGGAGAGGAGGCACAAAATCACCCGCCCGTGGCGCCCGTAACTTGTGCTGAATGGCCAACACTTCCCCCACTAAACAACACACACGGGCCCCCCTGCGGGCCACCCACGACGCACTTTCAGCCAGTGCCCTTATTTCGGGGGCAAATTTTAAAATAGGTGGCGGAACTCAGCTCCAGTGCGTTCCCCCAGGAAAAAAAGGCCTGCCCACAACACTTTAGCACACTCTACAACCACAACAGGGGCGGTCCTAGGGATAAAGCCGCCCTGGGCGAGCATTTCCGCTGCCGCCCCGTCCCCAGTGATCTGTTGGCAATGTGCGGCACACAGACAGTTTCACACATGGTCAGTATGGGTGGATGCTGTCCCCTCCCATGATGTCGCCCTGGGCAACCGCCCAGATGTAAAACAGCCATTAAACCACAAAGCCTCAAATATATACATCATAAATCATGTGCTCTTTTAAGAAATGCGACTGCTGTTTTCAGCTCACATCTGGGCTTTTTTGTTAAAAACAGTTGTTCTAACTAGTGATTAGCGGCATAGGCAATATTAAAATTTGCGATATTTTATGAATAATTCAACTAATATTCGATTCAATATTCGCAAATATTCGAAAATATATATGCAATTATAATCGCCATTACCTTAAAAATGAATGGTCATGTGCTATTAATTTTTGCATTGCGAATATGTATTCACAATCCATGCCTTTAAGCATCCCAATGCAGAATATTGTGAGTACTCAAAATTGTGAATATCCGTTGTCAGTCACCACTTACCTCCCCTATGTGATGACTAAGGGAAAGTTCACAACCATCCCTGTAAATATAGCCAAAGTGGAGATGCAATTCTCTACACTGGCTTTCAACTGTCCAGAGAATGAAATTCAAAGTTCTGTGTCTTGCTTTTAAATCTCTCCACACCTCCTGTCCTCCTTACATCTCCAACCTGGTACACAAATACACCCCTAACCGCCCCCTCCGCTCCTCCAGTGACCTACTAATGTCACCTCCGCTCATAACATCATCACATGTGCGGCTTAAAGACTTCTCTAGGGCCGCTCCTACTCTCTGGAACTCTCTCCCTGTTCAGTTTATTTACCTCTACCCAATTTTTAGAGCTCTGCATGGGAAATCTTCTTAAGTTCTTGGAAGAATGATTTTTCTAGTAGCTCTTGAAAAATTGCTCACCTTCAGAGTCCCATTGTCATGTGATACTCTCCTGGTAGGCATGGTGTCCGGGAATCCTGACTGATGGAACTCTGCTCTCTGGTCATCCAGTCTCCGACTTTGTGACTGTGCCAACATATCCATCAAATGATTCATCTCCGGAGGGGGGGTGACTGGGGCTGTGGATTTAAAATAAAAGTTGATTGCATTATTTGTCCTATTTATTGAATATCAATGCCAAAAATTTGACATTAACACACATATTACAGGTAGACTGAAGTGAGCCCATCAGGCAGAGCAGCAGAGTTTGGTTGGCTCAACTTCAGTCTGCATGCAATTTGCATGTTAAAGTCCAATTATTGGGACCTCATAAACAATTAATCATCATCACCCTGAGGGCATGTTGCCACTTGGGCGTCTGCCCGCGATTTGAATAACTGTGCTGTTCCCACTGGAGATCGCTAGCACCCAGTAATCTCCCGCGGTCTCCAGCAATTCAAAACGTGGGCAGGGGCCTTCCTTTCACCTCTATGGGCGCAATCAGGGGCGATCCACCACCTGCAATCTAAAGCTGGCCATACACCTTAAGATCTCTCTGTCAGATATCCTTTAGATCTACCAACAACTATGTAGTGCCGGGTCCTCTGTGATTGAACACAGGTAGATTTGATTGTTTAGAAAGTCCCTCATATGACATGGTTTTGGTAAAACAAAAGGAGATCTGAAGGAAATCTGACAGATGAATCTATAGGTGTATGGCCAGCTTAAAACGTGGTAAGCTGATCACAGCTGTGGGGGTGGCCCCAATGAAACTTATGGACGCGATCTCAGCCCCTACGATTTACAAGTGGAAACAAGCCCTTAAAATTTTAATGTTTCAACAACTTTCAGATAACAGGAGGCCTTCTGACATAGAAGTATTTGCCAACAGCTTAGTGGACCTGTTTAGATCTTCATGTAGATCTCCTAGCAGTTGCTCATCTTCTTCTCCTCTTCGTTGGAGTTCCCATGCACAAAACGTCTCCTGACCAGCACACATATTCTGTTATGCTGTCCAGGAAAAGGAACAGGACGTTCATGAAAATTTATACAGTTTCTGAAGAAGAAAGTTCACTGCAACTGCTCAGAAAACCCATTATGTTTGATTTCTCCTGCTGATTTTTGGGCGGTTGACTATAAGAATAACATGGGGTAGTTGTCAATGTTTGACTACTGCCTCCTAAGTGCCCGCACACTGTGTGCTGCCCTCAAACATCAAAATGAATCATTACAATCCTATTTTTGGTCACTTACATTCCCTGTGTAATCACAAATATGATATTTTTCGCCATTATGTCTAATATCTTAAACGTTTGCAACTTTACAATGATGGTTAACCATTCTACCAATAGAATACTTTGCCTGATCAACTTTTGACTTCCTGCCCAAATGTCGGTCATAAATACAATATAACATTGCCATAGATAGCTCATTTAAGTGATCGCGAGCTGAAGTTCTCAGCCTACTGCCCTGGATACAGGGCAAGCGTCAGACCAGTAGAGGGGGCCTCTTGGCCCAGGATCAATCATCTCGGAGGGCCCGATGTACCGTCGAAATCTGCTCCCCCATCGAGATCTGCTCCCCCTGTAGCAGATAGGTGTGGGGGGAGCTGATATCAATCGGGGAGTCATCCATAGCAGTGCCCGTGAACTTCTCACCTAGGGCGGCTGCTGTGTGAATGACGCCCGGTCTCCATCGAGCTGTGCTCCCCGGGACCCTTCAACAGCAGTGGCCCCAAAACTCTCACCCACTGCCGCTACTAAATCCATGTTCCCCCGGTCTTCTTGCCCTCTGTCGACATCTGCTCCCCCTCTAGCTAATGACATTGTCTGCTACAGGGGAAGCAGATCTTGACGGAGGGCAAGAAGACCCGGGGAACATGGACACAGTAGCCACCGTGGGTGAGAGTTTTGCGGCCACTGCTGTTGAAGGGTCCCGGGAAGCACAGCTTGATGGAGACCGGGGGGTCATGGACACAGCAGCCACCCTAGGTGACAGCTTCACGGGCACTGCTATGGATGACTCCCCGGTCGATATGAGCTCCCCCTGGAAGTGCTCCCCCTGCTGGGCATTCTGTGCTACAGGGGGGAACAGATTTCGGCGATCCCTTGCGTGGTTAGTGCTATGCCTTCCGCTATGGCAACCGGATATCCCTGTCCTGCGTGCTACGTAGTGCAGAGCTTCGATGCTGCTGTCAGGACATGCAGCCGACGTCTTAGTCCCCTAGTCCTGTGATGGCGAACCTATGGCACACCTGGCCAAGAGGCCACGTGTGCAATAGGTTTGCCATCACAGGACTAGGGGACACATAGTTTGGTAGGTCTCTGTTGGCACGCATAGTTTGGTAGGACATTCACGAGGAGTCGACTAGTCATCTCCCTGCAAGTCTGCACGCACAGGGAGAGAAGCACCAACCTGCACATCTGGCATGATAACCTGTGCAGTCAGAGGCACAGACTTGGTATCACATGTATGCAGTCTCTGTCACTGATTGGTGGGGATGGGAAATTAGGTTTTCAGCACTCAAATACCATCTAGTGTGGGGCCCCGAAATTTCTGATGGTGGCCCTGTCTGGCTACTTCTATTCTCACCAATACACAGAAGATGAGATAATATTAGCGGACTGTAAAATGTATTTAATATCACGGGAAGAGGTCGAGGGAAAGTTTACAAAATCTATTCAAAGTCTAATTGAACAGAAAAGGAAAGATTATCCATAATAGAGCAGGTTCTGTACAGTGGGGCCACTTACTGCTGTTTTTCGCATCTGGATCGGGTTTGCTGTGCACTATCTGGATGCTGCATCGCTGCTCATCCATCCGGGCCCCCTGAACATGGCTGAGAAGGTTAAAGAACCCTTCCTGTTCCTTAGGGACTTCCTGCAAAGGAAAACAGCCAGACATTAAGTTATGGTAGAAACATACGGGCCACCGAACACAGAGAAGGGCAAATATTAGCATCATATCATCATCAGGTAGGTCCAACATTTTTAAGAGAATGTTATCAATGACAACTCTGACACCTCTTTTTTCATGACAGATGTCCTCGTTCTTGCTGACATTGTCTTTTATCCAACTAAATAAGAGGTTTTCTCACAAAACATTGGCAATGGCATATGCCTAGTGTGGCCATTCAGTTACAAGTGCAGAGTTGTACTCTCAAAGGTGCCCTCGTACACCAGTCATCATGCATTCCCTTAGATATTTCCTGCCAATGTAATCATTACTTAAAGAGCTCCTTTCTATCCAACATCAAAGCATTTTGGTTGATTTTTCAATCACTTAAGCACCCGATACACCCTAAAGCCCCCCATACACCTTCAGATTCCTCCATAAAACTTTCATGAGACCTACCAACAACTATGTAGTAAAGTGACCTCCCTGATAGAATACATAGTGATTGGAAGGTGTAGAAAGGTCCTCCTATTACATGGTTTTGGTAGAAGAAAAGTTGGTTGTACAGAAGTTGCATGGTAATTGTATGTGGTGTATGGGGGGCTTTAGATCACTTCATACAATTTCATTTAGATCTACCAACAACTATTCCCTGAAGCAAGAACATAGTGATGGAAGGTATATTCACTGCTACTGTAGGTGGTCCTCCCTGAATAGAATACATAGTGATGGAAGTATATATCAATGCTATGTAGTGCCGGGTCCTCCCTTCAAGAATATCATAGAGCTTGAAGGTTTTTATAACAATGTATGTAGTGCTGGGTCATCCCGCTAGATAGGATAGTGATTGGAAGGGTATGATATCACTGCTAGTAGTGCCAGGGTCCTCCCTGATAGAACCAGAGGGATTGGAAGGTATATATCATGCTATGTAGTGCCGGGTCTCCTGATAGAATACGATAGTGATTGGAGGTAATTATGTGCTATGTAGTGCCGGGTCCTCCCTGATAGAACTAAGAGTGATGGAAGGTAATAATGCTATAGCAGGCGGGGCCGGGTCCCTGATAGAATACAGAGGGATTGGAAGGTATAGATCACGTGCTATAGTAGTGGCGGGTCCTCCCTGATAGAATACATAGTGATTGGAAGGTATTATCACTGCTAGTAGGGTGGCGGGTCCTCCGATAGAATACATAGTGATTGGAAGGAATAACACTGCATGTAGTGCCGGGGTCCTCCTGATAGAATACATAGTGATTGAAGGTATATATCACTGCGATATGTAGTGCCGGGGGGGCCTCACTGATAGAATACAGAGTGATTGGAGGTAGAATACACTGCTATGTAGTGGGCCGGGTCCTCCACTTGAAAGAATACATAGTGATGGAAGGTATATATCAGCTGGCTATGCGTGCTGGGGTCCGTCGGCGGGGGGAGTGATGGAGGAAGGGGTAGAAGTAGTGATGGGAAGGGGTATATCAGCTGCGTAGTGTAGGTGCGCGGGGGGAGCGTGTGGGGCCCTGATAGATAGCATAATGATTAGAGAGGTTTAGAAAGGTCCGGCATGAGTGACATGGTTTGGTAAAAGAAAAGTTGATTGTACAGAAGTTGTGTGGGAAAGATGTAAGGGTGTATGGGGGGCTTAAGCTAAATAACCATCAACTGGTTTTCTAACTGATTTGACAATGTTTCTGACGTTCCTTACCCCACTATTGGAGTAGAGGATGGTTGAAATTTTTCACCTTGCGACTTTGTGAGTGATGCAAAGCCTCTTGAACGTCATCACCCAAATACTGGAGATGTAGAGAAGAGTGTTGGGAATATTTGTGAAAAAAAAAAAATCTCTAGCTTTTGCCCACAATTAATGTAATCAAAGCTGACATTTTACCATTTCAAAAATTTCGACTTTGAACTTTTAATTTATGCAAAACACTATTTGTGTAGAGCAAACACTTTGTTTTTGGTAGTATACCCCACCCCTTTCCATACCCTAAATACTCCAGCAAGTTTGGGGTGATGATGCCATGGTCAGGTGATTTGACAATCAACTCACAAAGTGAAAGTTTTTCAAAAAATCGACCCTCTCTGCAATTGAAGTAATTGTACAATTTTTGTGTAATGTGAGATTGTCTTTCCATCCATTTCTTCTTGGACCCCCAAACAATGGTCCCATATTATAAGTGTTCGTAATGAGTACACATTGGTTTATAGTGTCACAATAGATGGAATACTTTGAAAGTGTACCTTTGGCAGTGGGAAAAGTGACTCAAATGAGGCTATCCTGTGCACGGGGAGACTCTGAATTGTGCTTAAAGCCCCCTACACCCACATACAATTACCATTACTAACATAGCAGTGTGATATATACCTTCCAATACTGTTATTCGATCAGGGGGACCCGACACTAAATAAGCAGGGATTATACCTTCCTAATTCACTGTTGTATTCTATCAGGGAGGACCCGGCACTACATAGCAGTGATATGTACCTTCCAATCACTGTATTCTATTCAGGGAGGGACCCCCGGCATACATTAGCAGGTAGTACCTTCCAATCACTATGTTATTCTATCAGGAGGACACGGCAATACATAGCAGTGATATATACCTTCCAAGCACCTAGTTATTATATCAGGGAGGGACCCGGAACTACCGAGCAGTGTATATACCTTCCACTCAATATGTATTACTATCAGGGAGGACCCGGCTCTACATCGCATTGATATCTCCTTCCATCAATATGTATTTCTAGCAGGGGAGGACCCGACACTACATAGCAGTGATATATACCTTTCAATCACGATGTATTCTATCAGGGAGGACCCAGAACTACTATCAGGATATATACTTCCCAATCACTATGTATTCTATTCAGAGCGGCACTATAAGACATAGTTGTTGGTCGATTGATGGGAAAATTGTTAGTAGAAAGGAATCTAAAGGTGTACTGGGGGGGCTTTTTAGATTAAAGGTAATAATGTTTAAAATAAACTGAGCCCACCAGTAATGGCTGAGAGTCTCAGCTATATTTTATTTTTCATGAGTCAAACAGCAAAGTAATTTGGGTATTAATTGACCCCTTCATTCAGGACTCAATGTACTGGAGGAAAGATGCTGAAGCCTTCGTTCCCACAGATTCTTGTGCTCAAGTTTTTGACCTTTAGCCTTTCGTCACTGGCATCACTAAGTCCAATTTGGCCCAGTATTCTAATCAATGTAAACTTATGTCACAATTGGGCCTGTTTCTCTTTAGACTATGATTATACATTAAATATATAAGGTGATTCAACCATTTTGTTATAAACTTCTTTTTTAAGCTAAAGTCATAGTTTCTAGGCCTGTACTTAAAAATATCAGGGCTTTATCAATCCCTTCAAACAGTAATGGACTTAAGCCACCTATACACCTTACAATCCTACCATATAATTTGTACAATCCCACTTTGTGCTACTAAAACCCATGTAAATATGAGGGCTTTCTTAACTTCCATCACTGTTAATTCTCTCAGGGGGGGGACCCAGCACTGCATAGCAGTGATATAACCTCCCCATCACATGTATTCTATCAGGGAGGTGCCCCGGCACTACAATTAGCAGTGATTATATACCTGCCAATCACATGTATGCTATAGGGAGGACCCGGGCACCAATACATAGCCGTGATATATTAACTTCCAAATACTAGGTATTCTCTCAGGGAGGGACCCGGACTACATAGCAGGATATATACCCTTCAATCACTATGTAGCTTATCGGGAGGACCCGGCAACTCCATAGCAGTGATCTTTACCTTCCAAATCCATAATTCTATCAGGGAGGACCCAGACACTACCTAGTAGTGATTGATATACTTCCAATCACTGGTATTCTTCAGGGCGAACCCGCATCTACTAGCAGTGATTATATACCTTCCAACCATATGATTCATCAGGGAGACACTGGCAATACATAGCGTGATATATACCTTCCAATCCACTATGCTATTCGATCAGGAGGACCCAGCACTACATTAGCAGTGATATATACCTACAATCACTATGTTCATCAGGAGGCCCAGCACTAAATAGCAGTGAATTATCCGTCACTATGTATTCTATCAGGGAGGACCGGGCACTACATTGCAGTGATATATACCTTCCAATTACTATGTTTTTTTATCAGGGAGGACCGGCACTATATAGTTGTTGGTAGATCTAATGGAAATTGTATGGAGTGATCTAAAGGTGTATGGGGGGCTACATATCCTATCTATTGGTAGTTTTAGGTAGAATATATATATAATGCAATCTGTATCTAGTAACTACATCAGTTTAGTTTTTTGCGTCCCTTCTATGATTGTTGTTTCTGGAAAGAAAGCAGGTAGACCATTTAACACGGACAGTGGAACTTACAATAGAAACAGAGTGAGGGAAATGAATGCCGAGTTTTCTATTAATGATTAATTTTATTATTATTATCTTGTGTTTATATATCGCCAACATATTACGCAGCGCTTTACAGAGCATATATAGTCATATCACTATTTGTCTCCCACAAGATCTCACAATCTAATGTACCTATCATAGTCATGTATATGTAACTTAAGCAGAGTACAGATGGCTCGATATTGGAGCCGTCCGATGTACCCTGCAGCAGATGTCATCACGCTGCTGTCAGATATCGGAGGAGCTGGGGAAGCTTTGCCTGGAGACCAGCGCTCTCTATGCAAAGCATTGGACATTGGCCGTATTTACGGTCATGTCCTATAAGGCTGTTTTCGAGTGGGATTGATTTATCCCGCTCGAAAACAGCAATGGTTGCATATTATATGGGCCAGATAGATGGCCGTGAGCGCGCACGGTGCTTGAAGCGGCCATCAATCTGGCCCATATCTGAAGGTCTGTACCCTGCTTAACACATATGTAACAGTCTAAGTCTCATATGTAACTAACATATGGGATTCTTTTTGAGGGAAGCCATTTAACCTATCAGCATGTCTATGGAGTGTGGGAGGAAACCAGAGGAAACCCAGGCAGACACATGGAGAACATGCATACTCCTTGCAGATAGACCGAAAATTGGGCAGCAACCCCTCCCCCTTTTCAAACTACACAGTTTTAGATTGAGGGCCATTTCACAATGGCTGTGTTTGTGTTGCAGTATCGTATACTAGTCAAACTCATACAACTTGATTTTCACACCAATCGTAAAGAAACATTTATCATTCAGACACACACAATACACACATACAGAGACATGAATTATTCACATAGAGACACACACACTACAATCATACAAAAACATGAATCAATCACATAGAGACACACACAATACACTCATACAGAGACATGAATCAATCACATAGAGACACACACACACACACACACAAAGACACAGAGACACACGTTGCATGTACTCTACTTACTGTAAGCAGCTATTTCATGCAAGGTTGGCTTTCTTCTTGTCCCTCCTTCAACCTCCTAGCCTAGCTGTACCCCCCCCCCCCCTCCTGGTACACATCCACACCCCCCTGAGGGGCCTGCCCCCCAGTTTGGGAACCACTGCTCTAATGCAAGATGTACATTATTGGCATGTGAAAATAAATGGAAAAAGTTTAAAAATAACATTGAAGGATTGATATTGAACCTTTCTGTCCTGTCTGTCTTCTAATGGCTTGCAAGCTTGGCATAGAGAGTTAAGGCCCCAATACACGGGTCGGATTCCGGCCGGATTCCGGGCCGATCGATTCCGGGCGTGTGCATGCGAAACGATCGTGCCAGAATCGCATGCAGCCCACCTTGTCCGATCGATCACGTCCGATCGTTCAGGGGCCCAGAATCGGATCCGACAGAGAACCAACATGTTGGTCTTTTTGATCCAATTCTGCACAGATCAGGGGGAGTTGCCATTTGTGAGGTGGAGTCGGAGATGGAATCGGACACGGAATCGTCCCGGAATCCGTTGGACAAGGTGGTATGCAGCGATCGGATTCTCTTAATTGGCCGATCAATCACACCTGCGATTCCCGCCAGAATCGCCGGAATCGATCGGATAGGTGATCGAGCGGCCATGGAATCCGACTGTGTATGGCTGGCTTAAGATTTCACCCCAGATTGACCGGCCACACATCTAACGCGCCCACCTTAAATAGGGCCATACATCAAACGGCCAAAGAACAGTCCATACTTTTTTGGCGATCTCATTACTTTGGATGGTGACCAGCACCCCCATCCAAAGTAAATGCTGGAGCACAAAGGGTGTGCGGCCGATTCTCGGAACCATGTGCCAACTAAATAATGAATGACTGAAAACTAATAGAAATCTATTTGACTATGAGTGCTCCCACAATAACCAGTCGAACGTTATGCCTGTGTACTCTAATCTAGAACAGACACATGCTGTATACAGTAAGTACTTTTGTACCAAACAAGTGTCATGTTGATGTGATGTCATGTCATGTGATTTGAGTTGAATATATCACTATTTTAATGAATGAATATATTCCTATTTATTTTTTTGGTTGTTGCTCTGCAACTGCATTAAAATATTATCCGTAGAACTTATTGCTTAAAAAAATATTATCTGAGGGTAGGGTAGGGTAGAGTAGAGCGGGCGATGGCAGTGTGACACCGGCCTGCCTTTGCCAAAAGTGTTTCTGTCTGTACATTCTGTCCAACTCTAGAAAGTTTGACATTTTATCATTTGATAATATAATATAGTTATGTAAAAATAATACGCTATCCTTAGACTTCAGGGAAAAAATAAAACATAATATATAAACGATAGTTGGTCCACTGTCCCAGGATTCATAATACAGTAAGCGCTTTCGCCTACATGCGGAGGATGTAAATCCCGGAATGCATATAGAGTGCGCTGCGCATCCACCCTCCCGCTTATCCCCCCCCCCCCTC
>CM070034.1:22346491-22358644 GCA_036250615.1 Ptychadena robeensis
AAGACATCCCCCGAAAATAAGACGTAGGGCATCTTTGGGAGCAAAAATTAATATAAGACATGGTCTTGATTTCGGGGAAACATGGTAATAGTAGGGATAATCTGCATGGTGAAGCAGCCATACACAGGCACAATACAGCACATAATGTAAACCCCTGATTGTACCATTAACCGTTGGGGTTCAATCCAAAGCCCCTGGAAGTACTTTCACACTGACATTACAGCTGGGGCTCTGGAGGGAGATGGGAGTCATTTTCCTGCACTTGAAGCCCTTAAGTTATAGCCCCAAAAACAGCATTATTTGGAATTTTTGTGTCACCTCTCATCCATTAGTGAAATGGTGTCCCCCAAGTGCAGATCACCTCTGTATATAATCGATTTTATGACAGAGCCTACGGGCCAGTGGAAACTTGAATGAGGACAACATTTGGCCCCCCGGGCCTGACTTTGTATGTACATGCCTGCCAAGCCAATGGAAGAATAGAATCATTTATCCTAGGGTTTTGTGGGGAAGGGATAAAGCACAGCCTCATTTAACTTAATACTTACTGTCTGTGAAAAATATATGGACAGCTTTATACATAGGTGCTCCCAAGTCTCTGAAGTCAGATATGAGTGCCCGGACAGACTAAGGAAAAAAAGACAACAAAAATGTAAAGAAAAAAAACTTTGGCAGATTAAACTAAATACAAGGTGGTTTTGACATTAAGGCTTTGTTTCCACAACGATTGCATGTTTACATGGCGTGGAGTCGATCCGCTAGCCGAAGGTCGACATAGTGCCCTGCATTAACCTTTCCACACCATGTAAACAGTCAGTGCGGCAGGCAGGTAATATATATGGGCTCCGTTGACCTCCCCGTGAAGGAATGTGATTAATTTCCCTAGAAATATCTATGTTCATAGTCTATTGTGATGAAGCAGTGATTGACAAGTTTATAGGTGGCGAATTACTAAATAATATCCTATTATTGTAACCAGAATGAAAGCAGTATGTGGGAAACTAGTCTAACTGGTCTGATTCCATGAGAACACAGTCTTTACCCACACAGCGCAGTGCCGCCACCCCAGAGGAATGTGGGCGACGGACTAATAAAATGCTGCTGTAGGCGCACTGATGTGATGGAGAACCCAGCACCCTGAACTTTATAGTAGTATATAGTTATATAAGACATGTGACCAAATACCTAGGGTTCCAAGTCACATGACTTCCCATAAGAAAGGGAGCAGCCTCCAAGCACTTTACTCTAAGGTTGTTCGATTAAGGTTAAATTTACACAGGTGTTTTCCAGGCTGCTGGCAGTTGGCAAACGCCTACGGCTAGGTTCCCACATAGATAATCAGCCGCTGGTCTGCCGTGATTTTAATCTAATTAATAGGCTGTGAACGGGCGAACTGAAGGGCAGAACGCATGTCACGTTCGATCGACTTAAGACGATTATTTTAGTCAGTCGAGGAAAAATGTATGCATGTCCACATGGTTCGATCAATGTAGATCGGTGAAAATTGCCCAATTGGTCAATCGAAATTTGATCCGACCAGTTGGAAAATTTTGATCGATTGATTACACACTCCCCTTCTCCTAGGTGCCTTATATCAGCAGGAGAGCAAGACACAGAGCTGAGAGACAACACTGTCGGCAGCTGAGTTTCATCCATCATGAAACTCATCCCTAGTTAACTCAGGAGAAACGTACATGTCCGCTGGATTCCCCCAGTGATTCTGTGCCCGGTGACGCGAAGGGGGCGGGGGTAGGCGGTGCCATAGACCTCCATGTAATAGAGGGTGCGCCACCTTTTCCCAGCACAACTCCGGCTCCAGAGTTGTGCACGGGACCTCCGGGAGGGGAGGAAATCGTGGCCGAAAATATTGTTGTGCGTAACTCTAAGGGGGTTAGAAGTTTTCGTGATATGAATGTTCAAAGTTACAGTGTTATATGGCCATTTTAGTTTAGTTTCTACAGCATTGTTGTTGTTTAATAATTTATTTTATTATAAAATAAATGTAAATGAATGTCATATGCTTTCATTACAGTTCTATAAAAAAAAAAAAATCTGAATCGCCCAAAAATTTGAATCAGCAGGTCACACTTAAGCTAGCCACACATGGTACAAATTTAGCGTTCAATCGACGATTTTCGTTGAAAAAAAATTAATGATCAAACTACATTTCTGAAAGTGTTTTGTTTGTTTCGATTCAATCATCTCGATGTGCGCTATTAACATATGACTACTTCCTGTTAAAAAAAAAAACATTAATCCAAATCGACGATTTTAGATTACTTCGATTTAATTTCAGTCGAAATTGTTCAATTATCGTGCTTCCCATGTGGAGAACTTCGATTAAATGACAATCGATGTTCGATTTTTAAAATCGAAGTACAAAATCGAATCGAACCTCGATTGAATGATAAATTGTACCATGTGTGGCTAGCTCTACTGTGAAATTGGAACCGGCCAAGACATTTGCAATCGCCGCATCTCTGATATGAACTAACTTGACTGATTTTTGAGATTCCAATCGGACATAAATGGGTCTGCGGCGATCGCCTGCGGAAATCTCTTCAGATCCAATTATTTGATCAAATTTGGAAATGGGATTAGAAACAAAAACCCACCCACCTGTGTGTACGCAGCCTACGGGTAAGCAACTGCAATGTGCAGTATCATGTTATCTCAGAGGAAACAAAACACAAACAACTTATTGTATCAATATGACCCTTATTGAAGAGGAGAGGAAGAAAGACCACATTTTTTATGAAAATCAATAGTTCAGATGGTTAGAATGGGGAATTCACAAG
This sequence comes from Ptychadena robeensis, assembly GCA_036250615.1. Taxonomy (NCBI): domain Eukaryota; kingdom Metazoa; phylum Chordata; class Amphibia; order Anura; family Ptychadenidae; genus Ptychadena; species Ptychadena robeensis. The sequence continues at coordinate 22,349,290 of CM070034.1, forward strand.
TCAGACTTGGTAAACCACATATTTTTGAATGGGCGGTGCAACTTTACAATAAACACAAGATATTAAAGTGTAACTATGCTGATCTGTGTCATCTCTGGTCACACTACTTTGGAGTAGCTATTATTTAACATTGGACTTCCTGTTGTGCGACTGTCCTAAAATGCTCTCGGAGATCACTGTCTAGCATATGCCACCTATACAGCTTGGGAGAAGTTTAATCACAAATCTGGAAAATGCTGCTAAGTTTGCACGCAAAGTACAGAAATGTGCCCACACCAACACTAATTGCTTATAATGAAGTAGCACAGGAACAATTACAAAATCCCATTCTCTATATATGGTTATGAACCTATCCAGGTTAACAGACAGACTCCTTAAACTAACCCCCCCCCCCCCCCCTCAACAGCTGCCTCGGTGTCACCTTGGACTCTCCTTTACTCCTGCCATTTCCACTTGCACAACATCTCCAAGATGCATGTCCATCATGAATGCTGCTGCTAGACTCATTTACTCCTCTTACCGCTCATCTGCTGCTCCTCTCCACAAATCTCTTCACTGGCTTTCCATTGTCCAGAGAATTAAATTCAAAGTTCTGTCCCTTGCTTTTATATTACTTCACACCACCTGTCCCACTTACATCTCCAACCTGGTACATAAATACCCCTAACCGCTCTGCCAGCGAAATATTCGAATGAAATCCCCACTCATAGCATCATCACATGTGCGGCTTCTCTAGGGCTGCTCCTACTCTCTGGAACTCTCTCCCTCGCCCCATTAGACTTGGTCCTGCTCTTAACACTTTCAAAAGGGCCCTGAAAAACCAGTCTCTCCTACCCATCTTCTCACCCGGATCACCACCACAATGCCAGTTCCATCCCCCCTACCTTTTGTACACTTTGTTCCCCAATCTATTAGATTGTAAGCCCGATCGGGCAGGGTCCTCAACTCCTGCTGTGTCATAACCTGTTCCTGTGTGTTCTATATTGTGTTGTATCTCCACTCTAATGTATTGTACGGTGCTGCGTAATATGTTGGTGCTATATAAATAAATGATAATAATCAATTAAGGTTACATTTACACAGGTGATTTCCAGGCTGCTGACAGATGGCGAACGCCTAAGGCTATGTTCCCATATAGACAATCAGCTGCGTGCGGCCCATCATCTCGATTCAGTGGGCTTGTGCCCACTTCAACTAAAGGGCCACATGAATAAGGAAGCTTCCGTTCAGGTTATATTTCTCTCTTGGTTACAATACAATTGATAATGATGAAGATATGAATGCTTCTGAAGCTGAAATAAGCAGCAAGTAAACGGCATATTTTCAGTACTGATCGAATCTTCTGTGATAAATTGGACATTAACCATCCCATTTCTAATTTGGCTGCTGGCTGTGTGGAGAATCTATTAGCCACTGAATGTCCTCTGTGAAGTGAGGATGTAGAAACGATGCCCCATCTCTAAGTATGACTTCTGCCTGACTTCAGAAAACCAAGCGCAAGGAGAAAGAACCATGGAAATAGTTATTTAACATGAATTTATACAACCATATACCTTCTCGCTGGGAGTGATGAGATAAATAGCTTCCAGGCTTGGAATGGGCTCCCTTCTCTTATTAACATCTTCGACAACTGTGTGCAGCAAAGAAATAAAAAAAAGGTACATTTATATAAAACATGTCAATGTGTTCAATAAACAGCTATAGCCATCATATAAGTATTTGGATCTAGTCCTAGATTAGGACATTAGGACTTCGAGAAGATGGGGGTTGAAGTTTTGGACTTGGTCCCATACTGTACCATAGTCAAAGCAGACCTAAACTCATATGAGCATCTTCTAGGACTGAACTAGAACCAATCTGGCTGTGTGAACCGCTTTAACCTGAAGAACTTTACTTTGAGGCATCCCGAGACAACATTATGAGGGTCTTGTATTGCCAAACTTACTTGCTTTAAAACATTTAAACTTATTGCTACACAAATCTTTAGCTTTAGATGAGACCAAGGTCAAAAACCTGAGGCTCTAAAGCCAGTCTTCTCTGATCCAAAATGCATGCCTCCTCTCTCCCTACCACCAGCGTATACATCCTAGGTGCCCAACCTGAGGCCCGGGGGCCACATGTGGCCCTCTGGGTGTTCTTCAGTGGCCCCTCTCAGTCCTCCATTTGCGGCCCCTGAAACCTAACAGGTACTCACCTGTCCACTGACTCTCCCTGACGAGCCTTTGCTTGGAATCTTGTTATAGAAGAGGAGGAGAGGCGAGGAACTTGCTCCCACTATTTAACCAACAAACGGGGTATGATTGTATAATATATATTGTGGCACATAACCTCAGAATAGGGGCAAAGGCTTTGATGATATCTATGAAGCACATAACCTTTGATTATATATGCTTATGCTTAATATCATATATTATATTTATTATAAGTGCTTATACAAGTCAGTATAGAACATTGAAAATGTCATGTGCGGCCCTTTAGTGATGCTGAGGGCCGCACTTGTGGCCCTCCATATCAACTCAGTTGCCCACCACTGGTATACATACTGGAGGAAAGAGAAAGCAGCCAAGATCAAGGCTGGAGAAGCAGCTGAGAGAGAAAACCTGAGGCTCTTAAGCCAGTTTTCTCTGATCCAAAATGCATGCCTCCTCTCTCCCTACCACCAGCGTATACATACTGGAGGGAAGAGAAAGCAGCCAAGATCAAGGCTGGAGAAGCAGCTGAGAGAGAAAACCTGAGGCTCTTAAGCCAGTCTTCTCTGATCCAACTTGCATGCCTCCTCTCTTCCTACCACCTGCTGGTGTGAAGAGAAAGCAGCCAAGATCAAGGCTAGAGAAGCAGCATCAAGTTTTGGCCGGGGAAAGTCACATATTTTATATGCCTTTACCGGCCACATCCCAAATTAAAAAGTCCCGGATTTTTCATGGGATTTTGAAAAATCGGGGTAACTTGGGAGGGAGGGGGCATTACTCTACCTCCTAAGTTCCCACCCCGCACATAATCTTCACAAGTAGGGTGGGAGAAGCAGGGAGTGTAAAAGGTAGCCGTAGACGCCTCGGTTTGTCTGCGATCGATTCCCGATTTGATCATCCCCAGAGATCAAGGAATCAGCGATCGATCGTTTTGCAATCGATGAGCACGCCACCTTGGGGGATCTGATTTGAAGGCTCCCTCCTAAGTTAGGCAAATACTTAATATGAGGGAGGGGAGGTAATTCTCCTGATGCCGGAATTGATATCACTTCCTGTATTTGGACTGCAGAAGTGTCATCCAAATACCGGAAGTGACATCAGTGTCATAGCTTTCTGTCATTCCACTTAATCAATAAGGGAAAACTTGACAGGTATGGCTTAAGAGGACAACAAGGCAGCGAGGAGCTACATGGGAGATCTCAGCTGCTCTCTTGTCCTTCCAACATGTAAGCGTGGAGAGCAGCCAAGATCTCTGGTGTGGCTCTTTGCTCTAGCTTTATTAATAAAACTGTATTGACAATGAACACTGAACTGAAGCTTGTATTACCACTATATAAAACTTACAACTATATTATGTAAAGGAACCTTTATTTTTCATTGCACATCTGAAGCCCATATAAACACAACAGGGCTTTTTGCTTTTTTTGTTTTTGCTTACCTGCATTAACGAAAGGAGCAGTATTACTGTTTGTAGATTACTTTGACCCAGTCACTTTAAAAGTAGCTTGCAAGAAGACAAAGGGTGGGCACCCCTGTTCTAGATGGTCTGTTCTTTGTTCATAGAGTAGGATGTAAGGGCTTTTTTCCCCCCATTATATGTCAGGACCCCCTCCGCTGGGTGGGGATCCCGATGTAGCACCTTCACTTAAGCTAGCCACACACGGTTCGATTTTGGTTCAACCGATGCTCGATTAGATGAATTTTTTCATCAATTGAACGAAAACCGAGAAATGCCCACATGGTACGATCGACGATAATTGTTCGATGAAGGCAGAAAAATTTATCGAATTTTGATCGGATATGTTGGAAAATCATCGTCGATTGTGCCAAAATCGTTTTATAATCGTCGATGTTTGTGATTCGATATAATAACAGACCACTTCAATCGTTTCCAGACCAAAATCAACGGTTTTAGTAATATTTTGGAATCGAAATCGCAAATTCAATGTGGGGTGTATGTTGATGCGATAAAGATCGATTTTCGATTAGACGATTGAATTTCTTGATCTAATCGAGCATCGATTGAACCAAAATTGAATCGTGTGTGGCTAGCTTAACATGCTCGGCGGATGCTGTGTTTACACATCTGCGTAAGAAAGTTCAGCCTTGCATCGGTGGAATAGCTCAGCGCAGTGAAGACACAGCAACCGCCGAGCAGGTAAGTGAATGTGCTACGTCGGGACCTCCTGCAAAGCAATGCGCTTAGCGGAGGGTGTCCCGGCGTATAGTGGAAACCTAGCCTAATTTTAAAGCCTCTATAGTTCAATTTAACATCATACTCATACATGTTCCTCAAAAAAATTCTCTAGCATGTCTGGGTACCACACATCACAGGCATAGTCCATCTGGCCTCCAACAGCACGGCGCTCTATATCCAAGTAAGCAGCTGCTTGGCCGGAGCACCATCATATGGGACAGGCTGGTATTCGTACCCTATGCAATTTTTAAAGCCAACTATTTGCAAACGGTTTTGAAAGAAAGGAGAACAACACCCGCAACATGCTTTTTCAACTTCCTCAGATGTAGAAAATCAACTTCAATGCAATAAGGGAGGGTTTAACAATGCATGTGTGGTTGCAAAGATATCACTGGCCCACTAAGTATGTGCTCCAATTACCATCCAGAAAGAAGTGTTTTGTTGACGAGTCACACATTAACCTCCCTAGCGGTTGAGACGAACCCTGTTCGTTAGCCGATCAGGGTCCTCTCACGGCGTCATGGTGACGCGGAAGGGGGCGGCACCATAGACCTCCACGTTAATGGAGGAGCGCCGCTTTCCCACTCACGCAGCTGGTGTCAATTATGACACCGGCTGCGTGAAGAGCCCCGGAGGGAGGGAGAGACTGACAGGGAGTGTACTTTGTACACTGTCTCGATTGCCCGCATCGCACCGTTATAAACGGCGCGAAACGGGCAGTGCGCTAGGGAGGTTAAAAAGCATCCTCCGGTATAAAATATTTTTTATTTTCAACGAGAGCCTCACATTGACTTACTTGTGATGCCTTCGTCCAGTATATCGGACATCTTACAGCAGGAAGACAGTATGCGCATACTGGTATGATCAACCAGCAAGACCTTGAAGAGGAAAGACACAATACCAGATGAGTTCATGACCAGATTAATGTATCTACAGGTTGCTTGTCAAATAATGAGTGATACCTAATAAGCCCCCCCCCCCCCCCAGAAAAGGATCAGTACAATTTTTCTAACTTAGCACTAATAATACATTTTTTTTTATATTCAACTTACATGATGTGCTACTTTATGATCCCTTACATGAAACTCTTACACTGGAAGTGTTCGGTTCAACAACAAAAAAAAGTAATTAGCGATAACAATGACTTTGGCTTAGGTTGGCCACTTACCTTCCACTCGCCATCCTTTTTGACGCTGCAGATGACCCCATTCAGGATTTCTGAAGAGCAAGGAAAGAAAAAAGTTATTGACAAGTAAGACAAACAAAATGGAATGGATATATAAAGCTCCCTAATGGATATAAGGGTCCAAATCCAGATTTCCTCATTTCATCAGCAAAGCTAGCCATACATGAGTCGATACCCATTTGATTGGCCCGCACACCCAAATGGGATTCCGAATATACCTCAAAGGCTGGAAGCTGCTAAAAAGCAGCTGAGAAAGCCCCAAATCCCCCCCCCCCACTGCCAGTGACAGTCGTGATGGGCCCCACCCCCACCCCCTTGCCCGAGTCTCAGCTGACACAGACAAGGGGGCAGAGCCGAGCCCAGCTGCTCAAATCAGAGTGCAAGGAAAGGAGGGGGGCTCTGCAGCCAATCCTGTGTGCCTCTCTCAACACTGCCATCATGATCAACCGGGATTTACGGACATGTCTGTTCCCAGTTCAAATTGACCTTTTCCAAGTGGAGTTGATCAATCCTGCTCAAAAGGAAGGTATTTTTTGTCTCAAAATCATTCCGTGTATGGCCACAATTAAGCTGGCTGCTCTGCAATCACCTCCCTCTCTCTGCCTCCTCCTCCTCCTTACAGCTACACAAAGTGGAAAAGTCACCAGCCACTGTTTCTCTATGCATGTCTGAATAGTATACTATCTGGGCATTCTCTGCATTAAATGTACAGATGTTTTCTCTCTCCTATAGAGTAAAATATGGAAAAAAAACTGTAAATCCTCATTCAATGGAAAAACACTTGTACCCGCCCAAACCTGAGAAACAAATGAGCAGTCCCCACTCCAGTCAAAAGGGCCAATTTAGGAAAGTATACCTCCTGTCACAAGGTAAGGTCGAGTACTGGATATTTAGGAATGGTTTACAGACGGGAGAGAAGGTAAAACATTTCATCTAGAGTTGGCCTTCTAGATTGGTTAAGGCTATGTCTCCACAGCGCTTTGTGGTCCTTCAGGACCCCCTACATTAAGCGGATGCTCTGTTCAGACAGCCGACAATGCAGAGGTTAACGTACTGCATTACATTAACCCCTGCATTGGTGGAACGGTTTAGCGCTGTGAGAACAGAGCATCCGCTGTGTAAAGTGCATGTGATTCATCGGAACCCCCCGCCAAGCACTGCACTTAACGTAGGGGTCCCGACGGATCACAAAACGTTGTGGAGACATGGCCTTACAGTGGTTATCATGTGACATACCCTGAAAACGAATCTTGTACCTGGAATTCCTCCTTGAAATAGCAGTGTATTTCCTGGTATACAAGTATGTCTAGGTAATCTGGTCTCTTTAACCTCACATTTGTATATCTGAAGTATGAGATCTAGGGCAGTGTTTCCCAAATCTGTCTCACTAGAAAAATAGTGATTGGACATGGATTTCCCAACCAATGAGGGTCACTTGGAAAATAAGCTCTACTGGTAAGACTTCAGGACAAGTCTGGGTAACCAATCTAAGGCCCAGGCATCACTGGCACTCTGTCTGGGTTTTTTGGGCTCATCTTACTCTACACAGGTCCTCTTTAATGTGACAACACTAAAACACATACATACACAACACATATATACAAGAGTCTTTTGAATCCTTTGCTTAGGGGCACGAGAAATCACAGGGCATTGGCATTGGAGAGGGGCGACACCCTACCTCCTGCAGCCTCTGACAGAGGCTGCAAGCTCAGCTCAGTGCTCCACGCTCTCTCTGTAAACCAAAAGTGCAATCGGAAATCCCGAGCTGTACTTGGCCGTTGAAATGTAAACAAGCGTCAGTGGATATTTGACAAATTTTTATTAGGAGATGGTGGAATTTCATTTTAAAATGACACCGACATCTGATTTGAATTCATTACAAAGCCCCTGAACATGGTATCAACCCACAATTGCTGGAGATAAAAAAAAAAAAAAAAAAAAGGGTTGCGTGCATAGTGACATCGCTTCTGAGAAAATTTCTTTGCATGCATGTAGATGCGTAGGAGTTGGGAATGGCTGGCTTGTCATGGACACAGGCCAGGGGGGGGCCTTAAGGAAAAAAAATTTGGGAACCACTGTCCTAGAAAATGGCGGTTGGGACATGAAGTGAGGAGCCACGTTGTAGGGAAGATGCATTGGGTGTGCTCTTCACCGAGACATCCCTGGCACCAGCACAGAAGAGATAGGGGGGGGGGGGGGGGGGGGAGGTAAAGAACATGATAACATAGCCAGTGACAGAGACTTCCGCAAAATAGACAAGTAACAGAGTTTCGGAAAGTTTCGCTGATAACTTGTCTGTTTTGGTTCAGTGGGTCAGCTGACTTGGGAAGTAAAGTTCAATAAGCCAATGACTAACTGGAGTGCCTGTTTAGCTGCTTCAGCATAGAGGAGAGAGAGTACAGAAAGTCTTTATCTCCCAATCAACAGCAACTGCAGGAAACAAGAATAAATGAGTCAACTAGGAAACTCTGCAACACAGCAGAGGAAGTCCACCACTAAAGCTGGGCACACATGGGTCGATACCCGCTCAATCGACCACAGCATGCCGACATCATCATGACGTCACCACGCTGTGATCGAGTGTTCGCCGATCGAACGGCGAATCGATGTGCACCACTTTGTACATCCATTACCATTCCATACTTTGAATGGGGACCCTGATTCCCAACCAAAGTAATGTCGATCGACCAGCATCTATGGACATGTCCGTTCCCTGTTAGATTGACCTTTTTTCCAGCAGGATCGACCGACCCCACTCGAAGTAAGGGTCTTACTTTTCCCATGATCGATCGCGGCACGACACACGCCGATTGGTCGTTAGTGGATAAAAAGGGAAAATCGACCTGTGTGTAGGGGGGCTTTAGATTACAATAATTCTATACACTCATTGATTGGAAGTAGCACTACAACCTCTTGTTATAGGTTTCTAAACTGTGCCATCCCCAGCTACAGAGAGCGACACACAAATATCCCGTATTGTACCCTGTATCAGTTTACTAGGAAATCCTAAGGCTAGGATTGGATGAGCTGAAGTTGAGCACAAGCCCCCACCCCCAGCACAGTTTCCCAAACTGGGGACGCAATGGTATTCCAGGGGAACACCGGACCTCATTCTTAACCTGTGTTTGAATGGGGAGGGGGGCTCGATAACGTTCCTGCAGGGGGTCCTGCTAGGAAAGTTTGGGAACCACTGGTTTAGGACCACATTATTGGCTATATAGTGCAGCTGATAACGCGGGCCTTTACAAAGCCTCTGAACATGGTATCACCCCCACAATAGCTAGAGATTATAAAGAGCTTGGGACATGTTCAGTAGTATAGGACAGGAAGGCTGCCCCTCCGTGTCACCCTGGGAAAGGACACAACTTCCTGTGACGGGGTAACACATCGGTAAACTGCAATATATCACATCTTTGTTCCTCAGTTCAGGTACACTTTATGTTTTATTTGCTCCCCAGATGTCAAATGTAATATCCAGTGTGCTCTTCATAGTCTACAGCATTCATTGTGACACATTGGGAAAGTGAAGATCTACAAACAAAATAAAAGAGGAAGCCTGAAGCTGTGATGCTGGGCGTGTGATAGGAAATCCTGTGATAGAGTAACTGCAGAGATAAGCGTCGGGGCCAGGAGATGACAGTTGACACGTAACAGCCGATGACAAATGCTGAGGAGGAGAATGTGCTGTACAATGTGCTGAGCCGCGTGTGTACATACGACCGTCACAGATATACAGGGAGTGCAGAATTATTAGGCAAGTGGTATTTTTGAGGAATAATTTTA
>CM070034.1:22363516-22374726 GCA_036250615.1 Ptychadena robeensis
CCAAAAATTTGCGGCATGCCGCGAATACGAATGTTGCCTATGCCGCTCATCACTAGTCAAGACATGTTTCTGGTGACAATGTATGACACGTACCTTCCACCCCTATATTGTCCACCTCCAGGGACACATCACATGTCACTGGAAACATTGTGTCACCTTATAGTGTCTCGTAGCCCAGTCACTGGGGTGTCATATTTGCATGTCATTGTTCACATCAAAATACTTTGCCATCTGCAGCTTCGCTTTATATAACTAGTGATCCTGCCATGTCGTTTCTTGCTCAGGAACTTCCTGTATCACATGGCAGTGCTCCCTCCCTCTCTCTTGTGTTGCTACTGTTGAAATGTTAAAGTTGATTATTGACAAAAGGAATTAAAAGACCTGGTCATGTGACCAATTACAGAGCTCTCTCTGCTCCAACTCCTCACTCATGAACACCAACAGACAGGAAACCATCCAATGGGGACACCAGTTCAAACACCAGTTTTTACAGTCAGCTGTAGTCCCCCACCTTCCCCCAAGGGGTTGTCAAACATATAGACTTGTTTATAGACTATATGTCAAACATATAGACTATGTTTACTGCCAAGTGTCACGCTGTTGGCGCACCCCACCAGTAGATTTCCTTTACACTGGAGAGATTTTCATTTGCTGCCTGTAATATCTAGTTAACAGGAAGTGAGGGTAAATCTCCCTAATGAGGCACAGATGGCAAAAAAATAGAGGAGCAGTTGTTACCTTCCTTTATGCTGTCGCATTAAAGTGAAATTTATTATCTACCTGAGAAGTTGCATTGACAACAGAGTGGCAGGAAAAATACCTATCAGAGATCACTGTACAGATGTGACATCATCTATGGGCTCCATCCATCTCTGATCACCGAGGACATGACATTTCCAGCACATTCTCAGCCCTGAGATCTCTGACACGAGAATTCTCCTAATAATCCCAAGCAAGCCATTCTGCTGTGGAAGTCCCACTTCCTGTTTCCACCCCTGACGTCAGAGCCCACAGAGTGACCTGGCAGTACATGCTGACACTCTGATCATAAAAACACATAAGCCGAATAAAGTCACGACATGGAAGCACTTACTCTCCCCGACCACCGCCTTCAGTCCTGTCGGAGCCATTTTGCCTAAACCCGCCGCTGCCGCCTCCAGCGACTACGGTCCCCCGAAACTTCGTCCACTTCCGCGTGCTGACGTCACGGGAGCTCGTGACATCACAGGAGGAGCAGGAAGTCCGTTGTTAAGGGGAGGGCTCCTGTTGCTGGGAGGCAACCGCGACCATCCAATGACGCGCGTTCTTTCCTAGATCGTGCACGAGGTTTTAGGGCGCGGTCACGCAACAGGGAAGCATGCTTTAATTGGTTGAAAAACAGGATAGGGGCGTGTTAAACAGAATGGGCGATTTCTGACAACTTGCTTGCCGTCAGTATCTTTCGTTGGAGTTATTTTATTGGTTGCTATGGGCGTAGCAGACGGAAGGGGGTTGCGAAGGGTTGAATTTGAGTGACGTAAACAGAGGGAAATACAAATGTGTGCACCCTGGTGGAAGATAAATAAACATAAATGGCTACTTCTCCAGGAAATGTATATGTGTGATAAGCAGCTGAATCATAAAGTATTCCTCACCATAATCATATACACTGCTCAAAAATAAAGGCAACACAAAAATAGACCTGAATGAATGAAATATTCTTATTAAATACTTTGTTCTTCACATAGATAAATGCACTGACAACAAAAATCACACAAATATTATTAATGGAAATCACACGTATAAACCCATGGAGGTCTGGATTCGAAGTTACACTCAAAATAAAGTATCAAGTGAAAAAAAAATTACTACAGGCTGATCCAATTATTATGAAATGTCCTTAAAACAAGACAAAATGAGGCTCAGTGGTGTGTGTGTGGCCTCCACGTGCTTGTATGACCTCCCTACAATGGCTGGGCATGCTCCTGATGAGGTGGAGGATGGTCTCCTGAGTGATCTCTTCCCACACCTGGACTAAAGCATCCTCCAACTCCTGCACAGTCTGCGGTGCAATGTGGCTCTGTGCTTTTCTATGTGGTAATAATATGGAAGGTGAGAGGAGCAGGCAGCATGGAAAACACATCATATTACCCTGCCTCTGTGCTCCTCTCAGGTGGAAGCTGTAGGATGGTTCAGATAAACAAATATAAAAAAGCCTAGATAGGTGAATGTCAGGAGGAGCGGGAGTATTTTTATGCCCAGCTACCTAAAGGAGGGCATACATGGGTCCATTTTTTTATTCGATTCCCGAGCAATTGATCACAGTGTGCGGTGAGCGATTGTGGCCACCCTTTCTTTGAGCGGGATCAATCAATGTGATCATGACTCCTAAGGCTTCCCATACACAGATCGATTTTTAGTTTGATTCCTTGAACAATTGATAGTTGTGCGCGTTTGCTGTGATTGATTGTTTGGGAGTCGTCCGCGACCATGGTTTCTTCGAGCGGGATTAATCGATTCTGTTCAAAGAAAGCTCGATCGAACAAGGAACCAACATGTTGGCAAGTCCCTGTTCGGTTGCCATAACAAAGTATCGAATAGGAATCAATTGCGCAAAGTGGTCCTTTCAATCAATGAACGATCAGCATTTATCAATCAAGTGGGTATCGCTCACATGTTATAATGAGTCTCCATGATTGTAAGGACTGAGAGCTACAGCTGGCCATGGTGACCAAGTCAGAATGGAGCATTGTATGGGAGATGTTCTACCCTAAATATACGAACATGAGGAGAAAGGAGCAGACTGCAGCCTCTGCCCGTTTTTTCTTATGGGCTATAATGCACATGTGCACACAGCGTCACTGCGCCAATGACAAACTACATGTCCAATGCAGCAATTACACGCCAGTTGAAAAACAATGTGTGACAGATATGTGCCTGTGTGCACATTAATGAGACGCACCCATTGATTCTTAATGGACACATGCGGCGGTGCTGCATTGCATAAATAAAGACATGGTAAACTATGTTTGTTTTGCACATGGCGGTGTGGGTGCAGGTGCATCATAGCACCATTACTTTGGATGCCAAGTGCTGTTCCTGCGGGCCAAACATGAAAAAACATGGTAGAGCTTTGCCCTAAAACTCAGTAACCAGCAGGTTGGGTACCATTAATGCTTTACACTGGCACCAGCCATGACAACAACGTACTCAGTTGTGAGTACCATGGTAAAGAATATGTTGAACAGGCAGGTAAGTTTAATTGATTAGGACAGTGGCTCCCAATGTGGGGTGTGCGGAGGTGTTCGGATGGGAGGAGGCAAGGTGGCACTCGTAGCCCTTTGTGTAAGAACTGACTGCAGGCTTGTAATAGGGGAGAGGTCTGCAGCACCCAGCTGCCTATTGGCTCTCCCTTCTCTTCTCCCCTCTGCTAGCCAATCAGAAGCCAAAAGGGACAGGTAGAAAGCTGGCCATGGGGCTTCAGAACATAAGTACCGTGCATGTAATGTGTGTGTCTCTATGTGAATGATTCATATCTCTGCATGATTGGTGCTCGTTTATAAGGGCTTGTGTCCACTGCATATTGCATTCGTTAATAAAACGGGAGACACAAGTGCACATTTCACTACATGTGCTTGCATCTCCCGTACAAGTATATGTGACACACTTGTGCTGCTGCCCCAAAAATGCATGCTGCAGGGAGTTTACAGTAACACGCAATGCAGGGCCAGTGCAAAAGGTGCGAAATGTTATGCCAGCTGTACTGCAATGCAAACACAGCAAGCATGAAATGGTCCTCAATCTGAATCATTGTAGTTTGAATGGGATGGGGGGGCTCAAAAATATCTAGTAAAAGGCTGCTCTACAGGGAAAGTTTGGGATACACTGGATTAAGAACATTAAACAGAACCTGAGAATGAAAATAGATAGAGCAGGGGTGGGCAAACTAAGGCCTGGGGCCAAATCCAGCCTTCTAGATTTCTTTTTTGGACCTTTATCGAAAAGATGTTCCCCTGCGCTTGTTCTCTCCAATGAGTGCACATAATGCCTAGAGGTGTCCAAACCTAAGAATTAGTCTCTAGGAATAATTGCAATGAATGAGCATTTCAGGAAACTTAGAGATAAAAGGTCCCTGTCACACGTCACCTATTACACATCACCCCCATCATTAGTGATGCAATGCATGGAATTGGCACACCTATGGAGGGTCGGCCATTAGAAGCTCTTGGTCTGACCCCTTTATAAAATTTAAGAAGCCAATGTGGCCCACAAGTCTAAAGCTAGCCATACACGTGTCGGATTCCATGGCCAGTCAATCACCCATCCGATCGATTCCGGCGATTCTGCCGGGAATCGCAGGTGTGATCAATCAGCCAATTAAGAGTATCCATCGCTGCATACCACCTTGTCCAACGGATTCCGGGACGATTCCGTGTCCGATTGTCCACCTCACAAATGGCAACTCCCCCTGATCTGGGCAGAATCGGATCAGAAAGACCAACATGTTGGTTCTCTGTCGGATCCGATTCTGGGCCCCTGAACGATCGGACCTGATCGATTGGACAAGGTGGGCTGCATGCGATTCCGGCACGATCGTTTCGCGTGCACGCGCCCGGAATCGATTGTGCCGGAATCCGGTGGGAATCTGACACGTGTATGGGGGCCTTAAAAGTTTGCCCATCTCTGGGCTACAGGATGCTGAATGTCCTCCAGGAAACATGTCTTGCTGTAGCTTCTAATGCACACTGTGATGCACTGATCGTGTGCAGTAAAATCACCCGTCAGTACAGCTTATTAGACTGTAGAAAGTTTCCGCTAGCTAAGTAAGAATTGCAGCATTTAAGTATATTCTTTGTTTCTGGTTTAAAACCTCCAAATCCCAGTCAGGAATTTTCCTTAATCTACCTTTCCTAGAGACAACAAGAAGTCTTTGGAAGTCCATAGTTGTCACAGGAAGAGGTCTTCCCATTTTGCATGATTTCCCCCAACAGGGAATAATAAATAGCTCTATAAAGAGCTTTAGTGATGGCCCTGAGGCTTAATGACAAAGATAGGGAGCCATCACTGTGTACTGGGGAGGGGGCATGTGTATCCGCTGGCTTTATGGGAGAAGCACCCCTTATGTGCCACTATATGCACATACACATGATCCCCTCCGGTAGACCACAGATTGAACCGTTTCTAATTTGCTCCACTTTGATCTTTAAAATATTTGACTGAAAGCGTTTTATTATACATGCATGAACTGTATATGTTTCATACGTGCAAACCATACCTGATGACCTTTCATGTGCTCTCTGCCAGCTTGAAGCAGACACCATTGTTCATAGCTGTTCTTGTGGACTACAAAACAGCTCCCCTATGCTGGAGAATGGTGTTCTGTACTTCTGTTCTAGAATAAAAGAGGCGCATCCACAGATACAATAAGTGAGGGTTGTCACTCTGGGACAGGAAGTAACTATTATTGGCAGGTTGAGTTGAAAAAAAAGAACCTTCCAGGAAAAAGGAAACTAAGCTGCAATATAATAAACCACAGCTCTTGGCTTGGATTTACTTCCATTTTGGCTCATGCAACTTCTTTAAAAGCTTAAAGTAAAAAAAGAAATAAAAACCTTGTTGTGCTCTTGTCTGTCATCATACTTAATCCTCTGTAGATGTCAGTCTTGCCTGAGTTACTGAACTGCGATAACCGGTTTGGCCACTGGATGGCGCCAGATAATTGTGAAAATGTATCCCATAGGATTGTATGGGCCCTTTCACACTATACACACTGCGTTGCTTTTTTATAAACACTGCGTTCTTACAGAACTGCGTTTTCTCATAGAAGACCAATGTTGGCATTCACACTGCATGTGTTGCATTTTTAAAAATGCAGTGCACACGCATGCATATTTTAAAACGCCCTGCTGCATGCATTTTTCATGCAAATGCACATGCAGATATGTAATGTGAAAAACGCATTTGTGTTTTTTGTATATGTGCCAACACATGACTTAAAGGCCATGTGTCCACTGCATGCACAGTGGCCGTGGATTTCCCGTGACTTACAGCTGAGGAGCACGCCTTAGTTATTTAGCATATACGTGCCAGAACAGCATCGGGTGCTGTTTTTTTGCGTCTTGGAGACACGTCCATTGATTTTAAAAAGAACCTATCTCCACCACACAGTTTCAAAACAGCACCGCGGGCATGACACTTAGGGTATGTTTCCACGGTGCTATCAGATCCATCCCTCTGCACCAAGCGCATTACTTGGCGGGGATGTCGACGGACCTGATCCATATTACCTGCCTACATCACTGTTTGTTTGTTGGTTGCAAGTCAGATGTTGCAGAAGTTGCATAAAAGGCAAGGAAATAAAACGCTGCAAGATATAACTGATATTTACAAAAGAGTCTTTACTTAACGGATCCCCCCTGGCACCACATAAATTCTTCCACAGAATACAAAAATCTCGTCCACACACTGAAGGAGAGTGTGCAATATGAAGGGGTGGCTCCCTAGTCCTGCATGTACAGCTTCTCTCTTTTCAGTCTTGCTGCCTCTTTGACTGCTTGCATCTGCTTCCTCTACAAGAGAAAAAGGAAGATGTTATTACCGGTGTGACCCGTCCATTGACTAGGCTTTCAAAGCAATGATCTACATACCTCTAGTGAAATCACATGTACAGACATTACAATGATTTATATACACAACACAAACCTTTAATAACCAGTCTGAAAAGCAATGGTGTTATGTGTAGTTTGTATTAATGGATGTGCATAGGAGCTGCCATATCTGCTCATTACAGCTCTTGCTTTGGATGTACCACACAGTACTTTACTTCAAGGACAATTAAAGGATATGGATAGGTCAGGCTCCATTCACATGGGTGGATGGAAACAAGTCATTTAGGGTTTTTAAACACAGAGGAATGGCTCAGCTAATGCAACATGGTCGAAGGGCGATTGCCCATAGTGATAACATGGGGGCAGTGGTAAGAGATCACTATCGACCATTGCAGGACGCGTGAAGAAAGCTGCCCTGCAAGAGCCGCGGATTACATGTGAAGACATCTGCCCTGCAACCCAACATCTGAATACAGACAAAGTATTTGTGCATTAAGTGCAACACCAACCTGTCTCAGGGCTTGTTTCCATTGATGCGGTTTGCCGCGGCTGCAGCCGCTCCCGTCGGCACCCCAAGCTGTTTTCATGCGGATGCACACGTTCGGATGAAGACTCTGGCCAGCCCCCATGTGAAAGAATGTGGTCGGTTGCGGTTTCCGCACGAGAACGCTGAAGCTAGCGTTCGGAACCGCACCGCATCCACATCTGCACCGCATCCACACTCAGCCGCACCAATGGAGCCTGGCTGATGGTTTGCCTATGGATGCGGTCGGAGGGGCGGCAGCCGCGTGGACACAACCGCGGCAAACCGCATCAATGGAAACAAGCCCTCATTGTAGCCCTCAGCATTAGCATCATACATACCATTTGCATCAGATAACCCTAAACTACGGGTCCTGGCCTTGGTGTTTATGGAGATCTAAAAATTCTGTGCATCATCTCGCTTCTGGTGCTCTTCCTATGTGCACAGCACCCCAAAACACATTCCAGTGACCCCCTGTACTTTGCCAAATTCAGACACAAGCAATAAAGGGGCTAGGTTTGTAGCGGTCAACGGGATGATGGATACCAGGTTCCAACATACAATAATATTGCCAACATCCTCATTACTAGACCATCAGACGAGTCACATGATGATCTTCCAGGGGTGCAGATGACTTTTTTTAGTGAGCTCCTGAGAGGAGTACCAGGAGATGGTACTCATTCCATATGTAACATGGTATTAATAAGTGCCGTCTTCCTCATGGTCTCCCTCTCTGTCCTCGGCATCACCTTGCTGCATGGTAGATTCTGCTGCAGATGGCCCGACCTGTTTCTTATCTAGCCTCCGATTAGCTGTCTCCACCCACAGGTCACCAGCTGGCTTTGGGTTGCTCTCACAGTACAACACCGTTTGATCCCCCAGATCTCATACCTCAGTAGTACAACCCTGAAATTCTGAGTTAGTAACTAACAAACCCCTGAGACTACTTGCAGTCCAAATGTTAACCTTTCATAGTCATATTGCAGCTGTCACAGAGTGCTTTTCTCTTGTCAGCTTATACCCTTATATATGCCTATTCCGATTTTAACCCCCAGATCTCCAACACACTTAGAAGTCCAATCTTTTTTTTTGGGATTATTAATTTACATTTCCAATTCCACACTCCTAACACTGCATGCTGCAGATCTTCCCCTCTATGGCTGACTTCTTGGGTGCACCTGATGCACTGCAGCCACCCGGGATACCTCCAAGTTGTTCGTACGCAAATATTGCAGGTATGCATAGCTAGTTTTTGGTCCTCATGCGTAGCTGTGTACCTATTCTGTGCCACCCTGTTTAAAAGCATGCGACTGAGACATGCCACCTACAAAACTTGACCCCTTCTAGCCAAAGGTTATAGCTTATGGTCATTTCGAGTCCATAATACAATGTATATAATTTCTGTGTCAATGGGGCGAAACCTCTGGGGCCAATATCTACTATTTCTTTTCATGGATTAATTGTTGTGATACAGAAGTAATTTATGGCACTATCTGCAAATACATCATCAGTTCAAGTTTTCTTACCTCTTCAGTAGATTCACGGGGATAAATCTCCCTCTACAAGATAAAGAACAATTTCGTTTTCATCATGTGAATTCAAAATGCAACGGGCTAGATTTATGTAACTTTTTAACAATATTATACACTGTGGTAGGCAGTTTAACTTTTAAATGTACCACCTCCCTACTCAATCTTTTTAAAAAGATATATAGGGTGTTTAACGTCCATTAACAAATATGCTTTTGTAAAAAAATAAAACTCTTTTAATTCAAGATCATTATAACATCAATTTACAGCATTCAAATTCATATTTTGATCTTACATTTCATCCAAACTACTAAGTTATTTTACAATAAGAACAAAATAGTTACTAAGTTATTTTACAATGGCCATTCGTAACAGAGGCTGCAGATGAGGCTATATAGCAATGGTTCAGGTCTCCCAGCCATGTGGCATCTGTCAGGGGGACATACAGCTCGCCAGACATTGATAACAGTGGGCAGAAGCTGCTTTTTTCTTGGCCAGTTCAGAAATATCCCATCACTTTCCATTGTGGCAGTAATACTGTGTTCTCCACAGAAATATTTTTCTAGATAGATGGGGAAAATGGTGATAGGGCAAATGTCCAGTATTTTAATATATATAAGGGTGGAGCAGTGCAGAGATCCTATTCGAGGTGGAGCAGGGATCCTATACATAAGTGTGGAGAAGTGCAGCGACCTTATACATAAAGGATATAATGTACAGGGATCCTATACATAAGTAAGGAACAGTGCATGGATCCTATACATAAGGACAGAGCAGTGCAGGGATCCTATACATAAGGACAGCAGTGAAGAGATGCTATACATAATGATGAAGCATTGCAGGGATCCTATACACAAGGGTGGGGTAGTGCAGGGATCCTATACACAAGAGTAGAGCATGGCTTCTATACATAAGGATGGGGCAGTGCAGGGATCCCATACACAAGGACGAAGCATTGCAGGGATCCTATACATAAGGACATAGCAGTGCAGGGATCCCATACATAAGGGTGGGGCAGTGCAGGGATCCTATACACAAGAGTAGAGCATGGCTTCTATTCATAAGGACAGAGCAGTGCAGGGATCCTTCACATAGGGATGGAGCAATGATTTTATACATAAGGGTGGACCAGCGCAGCACTCCTATACATAAGGGTGATGTTTGTGTAATGTAGCAGACTCCAGCTCTGGGATGGGTGACAACTTTGGGCCCTCCATTCTTCAGTCCTATCTGCCTCACTGTAACTAGTGTTATAATAAACGTAATGCTTTCCTACACATACAGAGGGGAGCTTACTCCTGTGTACACGGGGCATCTACTCCTCCTCTGTCCTGTTCTCTGTCATGCTCTGGGATCCTTGGCTGGAAAGGAGCCTAAACTGGTTGTCCTAAATCGGAGAAGTACGGAGAAAGGCAACAACACCCAATTAACCCTTTCTTGTTCTATCCAAAAGCCACAATTGGTTTAGCATTAACCTTATCCCCATAAAATCAATACATTAAATGTAACCAATTATTTCATTTTCAAGAGATCTTCAAACAAACAGCCACGGTTTACCCAACTGACAGAATCTCTAAGGAAAGCGGCATTGTTAGATATGATGTGATGTCACATTTGCTGCACCATAGTTTTATAGGAGGTGTCGGGTGTGGTTGTGTATCCTCCAGGTGGAGTGATAAGTGTGGCCTTGTGTTAATTTGTGTAAATTTAACAGATTACATAACTTCCTGGTTGCAGCAACCTGTTTGCATGGATCCGATTTGTATGCATGTGTGGCTGTGTTAAGGACAACAAAGCTAAAACTGGAAAATAAGGGGTTATCCCCTATACCAGTGGTTCCCAAACTGGGGGTCGGGCCCCCCTTTGGGGCAGGAAGGTATTCCAGGGGGGCCCGGGCCCTCATTCTTAAAATGTGTTTGAATAGGGAGGGGGGGCTCAATAATGTTCCTAAACAGAAAGGGGGGGGGCTGCAAGGAACGTTTGGGAACCACTGCCCTATACCATTACCCTGAATGCACACAAAGGATCAGGTAGAGTTGATCTGAAATTTGATAGCGAAGGCAATGTCGCACCTGACTCCCAGTCCTATACCTTTAGATATCAACACTGTGCCTCTTGGTGGAAGATTGGTGGAGAGGAGCTTACTAAACCCCTATCAACCTCCAGAGGCTGTAGGTAAGTAACTAATGTCAGATGGAGATTATATCACAGTACATCATGTACATACTTGGGTGTGTCCAATACCAATGATTTGTTTTGTGTCGGGCTGTGTTTAGGAAGTAAAGCAAGAACAACCTGACAGCATTGGTTTTCTCCTTCATATTTAGTTCATACAACAGGAAGCAAAACATTTCAGCCGATTATCATAATCTAAATGGGTAGCATGAAAAAGAAGTTATAGGATAGGGAGAATAAATGTCCAGTATTTTATTACACACTGGCAGCAGCACAGTGAACATAAGGGTAGAGCAGAGCAACGGCCGCATGCATAAGCGTGGAGCACAGCGACGGCCCCTCGCATAAGCGTGGAGCACAGCGACGGCCCCCTCGCATAAGCGTGGAGCACAGCGA
>CM070034.1:22426042-22450503 GCA_036250615.1 Ptychadena robeensis
AATGTAGTTTGCCTTTACCCATTAATACGTTTTGTTTTGTATTTACCATTGTCTGTGTCCTCAACGTAAGATTGTTGTGGTTCTTCTCTCTGCGTTGTCATGATGTATCTGGTTTTCTTAGTATTCTGCAGTCAGAAAGCATATTTAGGTATAAGTATGACAACTTGTAATAGAGAACTGGTAAGAGTTGGGAAAACAAGCTATTCTATTGTAAGGCCATAATTGCTGCAAAGACTGTAGGATTATGGTTTTAGGGTCATATGAATAAGCTATAAGAAATGGTGGTAACATGAAGGCTCCTTGTAGTAGAGTACCACTCCTTGCTAAGCCTGCATTGTACCTCCAACATGGGCGGTCCTAGGCAGGGGCGGTCCTAGGCAGGGGTTGGGGTGCTGTTGAGGTACAGACTACAGACTGACCAGCAATCCTCCTGAAGCTTGTCTCTCTCCGGAGCAGGCTTGCGCTTTATAGGTGGAGGCACGCATCTGAAAAACATTCTGATGCCTCCCAGTATGGTGCCGCCCTGGGCAACCACCTATATCTAAAACCACCACTGACCTACATTATTGCGAGCAAATTATTTTATCTTTACTAACAGGAATCGGGCACCTAAAGGGGTGTGCCTTGATTCCCGTTGAATCGAGTGGCGTGCCTTGAATTCTATCGAATCGGCAGGCCGTCATTCACAGCATGGAGACGTCACCACAATGCGCTTGAACCGGTCATCAATCATTCGCCTGTCACTGGCTGTATGGGCACTCTAAAGCAGGGTACAGACGTGAAGATATGGGCCAGATCGATGGCCGTTTCAAGCGCTGTGTGCTCTCACAGCCATCTATCTGGCGCATATAATATGCGAGCTCGAAAACAGCCATATCGGACATGACCGTTAAATACGGCCAATGTCCATTGCTTTACATGGAAACCGTGGGTCTCCATGCAAAGCATCGGCTGAGCTGGGGAGAGAACAGAGCAAGAAGAGAAGTGCGCACATCCCCATTGTAACTTGATGTGATTAATCTGTGGTATAAAGAAATCCCTCTTGTCAATACTGTGTGTTATGTGGAGACAGGGGGTGGCCAGAGATTTAAAGTTTGAAAGTAGAGATGGTCGAATTTTTTGACTTGCTAACTTTGTGAGGTGATTGCAAAGCCTCTGAACATGGTATCATCACCAAAATTGCTGGAGATGTAGAGAAGGGTTGTGGGAATATTTGAAAAAAAAGTTTTGCTCTAGCACATGTAGTTTTTGCAAAAATTAAGTTCAAAACCAAAGTAGAAATTCCGATTTTCAAAATTTTTACTTGACTTTGAACTTAATTTGTGCAAAAACTATTTGTGTTAAAGACATACTTTTTTTCTGTAGTATACCCCCAACCCTTCTCCACATCTCCAGCAAGTTTGGTGATGATACCATGTTCAGGGGTTTTGCAATTGACTCAAAATCGTTGAAATCATCTATTTAAGTGATGTATCCTCTTCATTTAAAAGATACTCAAGGGGTCGGTGGGATTTAGTGGGTAAGGATGTATCTGTACGTAGCCAGAGAGTAATCCCATCTATATCAGTGATAAGCAGCACAGACAATATACATATTCGCAAAATATAGCAATTTTTGCCTAATATTCTCACAAAATTTTAATTCCATAATATGTGACCTCCAGTCATTTTTACTTTCAATGCGCCAAAGATTTTCACAACAAAAACTGCCGATATTTGCATATTTTCGCGAACAACACTATCAAAGCGAACTGAAAATTATTAATTTATCACCTTCCTTGATCAAATTAGTACTTGTACTTGTACATGTGTATATTGCGAACGCAATGCACGGTAGTTCTAGGTACTGTTGTAGAAAATCTCAAATATTTGTGATTACGAAGATATAGCACTAAATTCAAGATCTTTGCAAATTCTCGAAATAAAATTTCACAATTCGAATATTCGCAATCAACACTAATCTATATGTGGACACAATATGTCCTGTTACCATTGCCACTCCCCCTAGTAAAGGGCAAAGCAGTGGCTGTTGTGTGATAAACTGTTGTCGTAGGATGAGCAACGTCATCATCCTGTCTGCAAGTCTCCTGACCTTGGCGTTATCAAGTTTGCCTGGTCCATGAGAAGCTTGAATCATGTCTGGAATGGGATTTAAAGGAAATAACATTTCAAGCAAGCTGTATACAATAGCTATATACTATAAAGTACCGCCCATTTAAAACGAATGGGATGTCAATGATTAATAAACAGCAGCTTAAAAGTCTTTAGGAACCATTAAAAAAACAACTAGCCACAGGGAAAATTCCTAGAGATGGGAAGATTTTCCACCTCACA
Organism: Ptychadena robeensis; assembly: GCA_036250615.1. Classification (NCBI taxonomy): domain Eukaryota; kingdom Metazoa; phylum Chordata; class Amphibia; order Anura; family Ptychadenidae; genus Ptychadena; species Ptychadena robeensis. The sequence continues at coordinate 22,428,376 of CM070034.1, forward strand.
ATTCTATCGGTAACATAGTCATATTGTGCAGACAATAAAGCAGGGCAAGCAATTATGCAAAAACATATATAAATATATATATATATATATATAAACATATAAATATATATATATATATATATATATATATATATATATAAAACATATAAAAACATATATTTATTTACATACACAGAATGAAAAAAGCACTGAAAATCTATTGAACCAGATAATCAACGACATGACATGTAATGCCAGAAAAGTGCCACAAGGTGTCTCCAACACACACCTATATAGGGTAATATTACACGCACTACACACCAGAAATTCTTGGAATGCAATTAGAAAAAAAAACCACACTGGCTACACACAGGCAAAAGTAATATGGATGTCACTTCTACAAAACTATGCCAAAATTCTCAGATAGGAAGATAATTTCTCCAACTACAAATTACTGATGTGATACCGACTAGGGATGCTAAATCCCGACAGAGGTCTTAAGGCCCTAATACATGTCTAGATTTTCCGTTCAATCAATTGAAAGAGATAATTTTTTGGGGGTCAGGGGAATCTGTGATTGATAGTAATGTATGACAACTGTAGTAACAGATATTTGATCAAATGTTTTTGGATCAATTGAAAGCATGATTTAATAAAGGTTCAATCTCAACACAACTGATTAAAATTTTCCAGCATGTCCGATCATTTTTCGATAAAAAATTTTCACCATTTTAATTGTTTTACGTTGATCTAACCATGTGGGCTGTGATAGATTTTTAATCAATCAAGAAAAGAAATTGATTGAATTAAGTTTATTGAACAAAAAATCTAGACGTGTATGTGGGGCTTTACTCTGAACTTATAGATAACTTATTTAATTGATAATGTGCAATTTTATCAAGAAAACATGTTTATTATAAGTTATCCTAACTTCAATAAATGCAAAGAGTCATACATAAACTAGGTATCACCTCAGTTTTGCTTTGGAGATATAAAAGGTAAAATATTCCTTACCAAGAATAGAGATCGCTTTGTAGAAGGAAGGCGCCTGCTATGGCTTGATGGAATAGAGTTTCCTTTCTGTTGTTCCCCTCTTTTTTTCTCCTTCCTTTTTCTACCCTGTGCATAACTTTAAGTAATAAAGTTTATCTAAAGTACATGCCTACTGATCTCAGAATTCTCCAATTACCTTCAAGCAAAGGGGTGTGTCTTAGATAAAAGGTAGGCAGACCTTCACCTAAGACACGCCCTTCTAAGCTGAAGCAAGCTGAATACCATATAGCGCTTCGCCACTGGATGGCAGTTTCGATCAACTAATCCAGTGGTGGGCAACTGAGTTGATATGGAGGGCCACAAGTGCGGCCCTCGACATCACGAAAGGGCCGCACATAACATTTTCAATTTATACTGACTTGTGTAAGCATTTTATAATGAAAAAATTACAACAGGTATAGCTAGAAGACATTGTTTTTCTATTTTAAATAACAAACCTTGTTTTAATGATACTTTAAACATTAGGGAGAACTGTAGAACGGTAATGCACATTTTGTTTCATATATATATCATCAAAGGTTATGCGTCCCTATTCTGAGGTTATGTGCCACATACAATAATCTCCCGTTCGTTGGTAGAATAGTAGGAGCATAGGCAAACATCTTCTTAGAACGGGATATTCTTGGTGAGGGACTTGCTGATTGGTTTTCATGTGCTCAGCCAGAGCGAGTCCCTCTCCTCCTCTTTCATCCCGAAAAAGATCCTGGGCGAGGACAGGTGAGTTCCTATGCCCTATGCATTAACAGTTAGGTTTTTGGGGCTGCAAGTGAAAATCAATGGGGGCCGCCAAGGAACGCCCAAAGGGCTGCATGCGGCCCCCGGGCCGCAGGTTGGGCACCTGGGAACTAATCAATACCTTAATGAACATAATTAAAACTCAGTATACCTTTGACCTTAAGGCTATAAACCATGAATGGAGAGAGAAATCCTGACACCTTTACTACTAGGACACAGCCAACTAGGTGTCTTTTTAGACATTCTCACCCAATGATGTATTCTTACCATCAATAGTATACAATAGATATCTATGCTTATAGAAACACGAATATAATTTAGGTGACAACACAGATAACTTTCGTTCAAAGATGTACCAGGGTCTGACATCATCTCCTGCTATGTGAGAATGAAAAGGGCCACGTTATACTTTTCCTGAACTAACTTCAGCTTCGCTCTGCATTGACCTTTTTACACACTTTACACAGTAGTGATACAAAATGGAGAAATAGTATAACTATGGCTTCTAAATACATACCATTAGATATATAATAACTAAGAGAATATAATTAATATATATAAATGCTATTCCCTGTATGGAAATGCCTGACAGGGATGCTTACTAAAGACTCAGCCACAAAAGTTTGCCACGTTTTCAGCACAACGTAGTGGAGTCTCAGCCTATACGCCACCATGAAAACGCGGGCATACCGAGGATTGACTATCATGGAGGCAAATACATCCATGATTTCTAGTTGACACAAGCATAGACATTAAAAAATATACAAAAAAAACAGTTTATAAAAATACTAAAGCAACATGTATGGTCAGGGGTGCACATAAGTGGTACTCTGGTACTCAAAAGGGACCAAAAACTAGCTCTGCGTTACCTGCATTATTGTTACAAAGCTCATATGTGTACTAACAACTTGGAGGCGCTCCGTGTCTGGGCGGCCGCAGCTAAATGTTACATGTTTACAGTTTATGTCACTTGGATAACCGCAGGGAAACATGAATAACTATGAAAGGTTGCAGTTAGGGGTGTGACATTGGGAATGTAAATTAATAACCCCCAAAAAAGATTGGCCTTCTAAGGGTGTTGGAGATCTCGGGGATGAATGTCACAGTAGGCATATGTAAGGATAAAATCTGACAAGAGAAAAGCACTGTGTGACAGTGGAATATGACAAGGACAGGTTGACGTTTGGACTGCAGGTAGTCTCAGGGTTTAGTTACTAAGCCATAAAATGTCAGGGTTGTACTACTGAGGTATAAGATCTTGGGGTTCAATGTGTACTGTGAGAGTTACATTTGACCCAAAGCCAGCTGGTGACCTGTGGATGGAGACAGCTAATCGAAGGATCAATCAGGAACAGGGAGGTCCATCTGCAGCAGAATCTACCATGCAGGAGGGTGTTGCAGAGGACAGTGAGGGAGACAGTGAGGAAGACCACCCTACATATGGGGGGAGTACCAAACACCATTTCCTGGTACTCATCTGAGGAGCTCACTAAAATTGTTATGTGACCCTGTGTATAGTGTGAAAGGACCCTAAGTGTGGATTATCATGCATGTACGGTAAAAGTTTGAAGAAAGTTTAACTCAGCAGTGAGGCTTCAGTTGGATAATGATAAAGCTGTGATGGAAAGATGTTTTTACCAAAGAAATATCTGAAGAAAAAGAGCCCATCCATGCAATCTCAAGTGGTCCAATCTCTATATTTTGTTTCTTAATGACCATTAATAAGAAAATTTTGCAAGTCAAATACAGAGAGAAAAAGTCACAAAATGTATGCAAAACTCCATAAAAACTCCAGAAAACTATAGCAGACAATAGTAATCCTCTATAATGAAAACTGGAGTTTGTTTTAACGACAACGTTTCACTCACCTTTCAGGAATGCTATTGGCGAATGATCTACGATCTACAACTCCAGTTCAGATTTATAGACGGTGAACGTGAATGAAATAATAGAAACCTCGTGTAATAACCTTGGTATAATTGTTAACTAGAAGCAAAACCATGCACAAGAGGAAAGCGTGGATCATATCATGGCTGAAAGTACTATAGGAGTATAGTGTGGGAGCATTTATTGGGGGAAGTCTATGATGTCAGGTTCTGGTATCTGCTTATCAGCTTGTCCCTCTAATAAAGTTTTCCCTGGGACTATTTGGTCACAGGAAAAATCAGGGTGTGATATTTTTTTTTGAAATACACTTTTATTGCAAATTTTAATCCATGTAATAAAATAATTGTACAGAAATTGTACAACAAAAATTTACTTCTGTAAACACCATGTGATAGCCACCAAAAATTGTCAGAACAAAACACTTATCCAACAATACAACTAAACCTGGAATTCCACACAACCCGCCATTGCATGGGTCTGGTGGGGTCTGAAGAACATAGCCAGGGCAGTACATTAGTGGATGTACCCTGTTTCCATGATGATAAGGCACTGTCTTATATTTTTTGAAATGCCAAAATATGCCCTAGGTCTTGTTTTCAGGGGATGTCTTATTCTGATCACTCTGTGCCAATTGCCTCCTTCTGATCACTCTGTGCCATTCATTGTCCCTTTCTGATCACTCTGTGCCAATCATTGTCCTCTTTGATCACTCTGTGCCAATCATTGTCCCCTTCTGATCACTCTGTGCCATTCATTGTCCCCTTTGACCACTCTGTGCCAATCATTGTACCTTCCCCTTCACTGACTCACCTTTTTTGGGTTCTACCGGTACGGCCGGGTAACAGACTCAGACCGGCACTCAGCAGCATGCTTGTTCTTCCGGCACTGCAACCAGCCCTGACACACGGAGTCACACGGAGGTACACAGTTACCCATTGTACTACCCGAATGGGAGATTCGGGCAGGGGCAGGTATCATTGGGTGTCTTATTTGCGGGGGTGGTGGCTTATTTTAACGTTTTGGGGTGGCTTATTTGATAGGGATGGCTTATCATAAGGGAAACAGAATAGTTAGTAGACTACAATTAGAAGGTATTCCGGATCCGGGCAGCAGAGGAGTCACAAAGTGAGAATCGCTGTTAACCATAACACACAGTGTCCCACTCTGGCCCCAATACCTTTCCCGATGTGTCAGAAAAAATCCTGGGATGTGATCTGTACAATGACAGCAAATGTTCGCTAGGGGCATCTTGTGGCTGAAGTTGGTATTGCAGGGGGATTTCATTATTAATAAATCTTAATTGAAATTAAAACTTAGGGGTTAGTAACTAAGGGCCCCCATACACCTTACAATATTACCATACAATGTATGTACAATCAACTTTTGTTTTACCAAAACCATGTAATATGAGGACCTTTCTAAACCTTCCAATCACTATGTATTCTATCAGAGTGGACCCAGCACTACATAGCAGTGATATATACCTTCCAGTCACTATGTATTCTATCAGGGAGGATCTGGCACTACATAGCAGTGATATATACCTTCCAGTCACTATGTATTCTATCAGGGAGGACCTGGCACTACATAGCAGTGATATATACCTTCCAATCACTATGAATGGACTCGAATATTTCTTAATCATGTAAACCTGGAGTGCCTTATAGTTCATATAAGGCATAGTTGGGGGTTCTCCATAGTGTGTCCTTTTAGTTGACTGGAATGTAGAGTGTCTCTGGACACTAGCCCTTGTGGGAATGGGCCCTGCTGGTGCATGGGCTGAAGACTTCTAGCCACAGATGTGATCTGTGATCTTCCACTTGTCCCCCGGCTGGGTGCAAGGGTTCCCTGGCCCCAGGAGGAGAGTGACCAACAGAGGAGAGGGCTAGGATGAGTGAAGCTGCGAAGGCAAGGCTGCTTCCAGATGGCTGGCATGTATGGCACAGACTGTACCTGAGCTGATGACATCAATAAAATACCAGAACTTACACCAAAGAGAATGGGTGTTTGGACTCATTGAGACATTGTGCAATGTTCCTGCATTGGGGACATCGCCCCTTTTCCTTCTTTACAGACTGTGTTGGCAGAGGAGCTGTTACTACCACTGGGAGGGATGGTCTGCAGAGGTCCGGCCAAGATGGTGACCAAGACATGAACCGGTACATGAATGTGCACAGGTGCAACTCCTGGAATGGGGCGGGGCTGACCCTTACACGCTCATGACGGTCTATCTGCCGCAAAATTAGGAGCAAACCTAAAGGTTAAAAGTTACATTTGGCCATAAATCATTCAGGAGACATGTCTGTAATTATTTAGATCGATCCCATTACTTTGAATGGGGGCCAGTGTCCCCATCAAAAGTAACTGCTGGTACACAAAGGGGGAGATTGTCAGTATTTTAAAACGTCTACGCCCAGCTGAAGCCATATTTGAAGTAGTAGAATGTCTACTGTAGTTAAACAAATTAGACCTTATTTTATCCATGGAAACCAGTGATTAGGATCTAATGAAGTGGTTCTCAACCTCTGTCGCTGCATTCCCTGAAAACTTCACAGCTGCTGCTAACAAGTAGTGGTGCTGATATTTCCTTTCAATTTACTTAAAACAAACCATTTTTAAGTTGATCGTACAGAAATCAATTTCCACGCACTTGGTATGTTCGACCAAAACTGATCTAAAATGAGCAAATCGGACATGTTGGTAAATTTTGCATGATTATACAAATATCTGACTATCTGATGTTTTTCTACGTATTTCAAATGATTTGCTTACCATCGTATTTATGAGCGCAATAACGATCGTATTTATGTTGATAATTACGATTATATTTATGATCAGATTTACAATCATATTTATGACCAGAGTCACAATTGTATTTATGATCATAATTACGATCGTACTATACATGCGCTCCATAGTACGGTTGCAAATCAATTGTGTTTAACTTCATCACACTGTGCAGTGGTACGATCGATTGATGTTAGACAGGCACATGACCGTAAAATCGCACAACACTATCAATCGTGCAAAAGTCGACCAGTGTATGGCTAGTTTACTCATTAGCCTTCCAATTCATCCACTTATTGGGTCTAGAGAAGCTGACATTTCTGAACACGGTGTCCTACTTTCCTGGATTTGGATGATTTCAATCTAGATTTAGAACTTTGGCTAAAATTAAAAGAGGATACATTACATTTTCCCTCTCCAAGATGGTTGGACAATGAGATAGTCGCTTACATGTGTTTTCCCTTGTCAGCTGGTCATTCACCTATTGTAGAAGGGTAACATTCTGGTACATTCTGTTCAAACAATCTCTCATTGATCTGATCTATTCATGTGAAATGGAAACCCGGCCTTTAGGCAATCTAGTCCATGTATTCTGTTGTCCTTAAAAAGCAAAGGCAAATAGATACTAGCTGTGTGGGTGCAGTGGAAATTGAAGTATTGGGTTTTGGGTTGTATGTATCCAAGGATCTATAGCAAGTAAATTAGGACCGAAGGCCAAGAGGCCATGGAATGTCCTATCCCCCTGTGCCCACCTATCTGCTAAAGCCCCCGTGGTGGGTCTGTCTGACCCTGAATGTGGCCCTGAGGATCAGTATTTGATACAAATGAATGATTTAATTAATTGATCTCAAATTTAAAACCATTCCATAAACATGCCTTTCTGGTCTATTCACTGGGTATAATAGAGTCTGAGCTGGTAAAGTTGTAACCCCTCCAGTATCCAGGGAAAAAAATGTTACATTCCAAGATGTCAGCCACAATTAAAGTCCTAGATTTGGACAGTCCTGGCTGGACAAAAGAGTTTAGCTGACCATAGATGTCTCGATTTCCCCGAGATTCATTTTAAAAGTTTGTGGCAGGCGATTGAGTCTTCGATAAGTCATACATCAATCGAAAAGTGCACCATTTTTGGGATCCGATTAACCTCCCTAGCGCACTGCGGAGGTCCAGATTTCTGAACCAAAAGCGCACCATAGACTCTAATGGAATTTGTGTTATAGGCCTGTAACTTCCCAAAATATGTCCATATAAGGGTCTAATAGACATCCTGAATATAATAATGTTTGAAACGCACAATTATTATGAATAAAGTACATTTAAAAAAATTATAAAATTTATCATTTGAATGATAAATTCTTTTGAATACTTATTTGGTATGAAAGATTTCAAAACAGTTTTTATGTTTGTTTATAATAAAAATTTTATAACAATTGGAAATGTGTTTTGTTTTACTTGTATTTGATACAATTATCACCCTCTGAAAGGGTTAAGGTCAAAGAGCACATCTGGAAATGACAATGGGGGTGATTTTCCAGATGTGCTCTTTGAAGATAGCCCAATTTGCATATAAATGTCCCATTCATAGGGGCGCAGGACATTCATATGCAAATTGGGCTGTGAGAGGGGTGACATTGGCCGGCTTGCTTCAGTGAAGAAGCAAGCTTCAGATTCCCCTGGACAGCACAGAACAGAATGTGCTGCTGCGGGGATCTAAGCTTAGCTGGATGGCTCCATCTCATCAACTGCAATACTGACAAGAAAGTGCAGGACGAGATGGAGCCGTCAGATGGAGGGGGGTTAATTGCTGATTTATCACTGACATAACTACAGGGAGTGCAGAATTATTAGGCAAGTGGTATTTTTGAGGAATAATTTTATGTTGGGCACCTGGGCACTAATGCAATACCTTATATGAAACCTAATCTAAAACCAGTATTACCTTTGACCTTAAGGCTATAAATCCATGAATGGAGAGAGAAATCCTGACACCTTACCATACTAGCGACAAGCCCCAACTAGGTCCCCTGTCTTTTAGACACTTCTCACCAATGATGGATTCTTAACATCAATAGTATACATAAGATATCTATTTATAGAAACACGAATATATTTAGTGTCTGACAAAAAAAGGTAATAAAATTTACTAGCACCATCAATAAGATTTACTTTCCTCAAAAGAGATGTACCAGTAGGGTCTGACATACAATCTACCTGCTCTATGTGAGAATGAAAAGCGGCCCACGTCTATACCTTTTTCCCTGAAACTAACATTCAGATTCGCCTGCATTGACCTTTTTACACAACATTACACAGTCGTGATACAAAATGTTGACGAAAAATAGTATAATATGCGCTTTAAATACATTACCCATTAGATATAATAATAACCTAAGAGAATAGAAATTAATATTATATAATGCTATTCCCTGCTATGGAAAATGCCTGACAAGGGATGCTTACTAAAGCATCAGCCACAAAAGTTGTGCACGTTTTCAGCCACAACGTAGTGGAGCTTCTCAGCCTATTACGCCACCATGAAAACGCGGCCGGGGCATACGAGGATTGACTACTATGGCAAATGGCAAATACATCCATGATCTTCTAGTTGACACAAGCCATGGACATCAAAAAAATACAAAAAAAAAATCAGTTTATAACATAACTTAAGCAACATGTAAGAGTTACAGGAGGTGCACATATGGTACTTAGCCGTACTCAAACATGGTAGACCAAAAACTGCCTCTGCGCAGTTACCTGCATTATTGCTTACAAAGCTCATATGTGTACTAACAACTTGGAGGACGCTCCGTGTCTGGCGCGAGCCGCACAGCTCTAAATGTTAATGTTTAAGTTTATGTCAATGCACGATAATCCGCAGAGGAAAAATGGAAATAAACTATGAAAGGTTGACGTTAGGGGTGCTGACATATGGGCGAATGCCTAAATTAATAACACCCCAAAAAGATGGCCCTTGAAGGGTGTTGCGCCAGATCTCGCGGGTGGAATGTACAGTAGGCATACTGTAAAGGATTAAACATCTGCACAGAGAAAAAAGCCACTGTTGACAGTGGATATGCAAAAGGGGGCCCCCCCCCCCCCCCAGGTTGACGTCTTGGATGCAGGTAGTCTCAGCTTTAAGTTACCCTCCAAGCCATAAAAATGTCCGAGGCTGTACTACTGAGGTAATAAGATCCTGGCGCGTTCAATGTGCTACTGTGAGAGTTACATTTGACCAAAGAAAGCTCGGGACCTGTGTGATGAGAACAGTAATCGAAGGATCAATCAGAGAACAGGGAGGTCCTATTTGCAGCCAGGAATATACCATTGCAGGAGAGGGTGTTTGCAGCAGGACAGTGAGGGAGACAGTGAGGAAGACCACCCTAATATGCGGGGGAGTCCAAACACCACATCCTGCGTACTCATCTGAGCGACGCTCATCTAAAATTGTTATGTGACCCTCGTAGTGTATAGCTGTGAAAGGACCCATAGTGTGGCATATCTGCCCGCTACGGGTTAAAAAGTTTGAAGAAGTAAAGTTTAACTCAGCAGTGGGAGGCACTTCAGTTGGCATAATGATAAGCTGTGATGCAAAAATAAATAGACTCGCAGGCCGCGAGGACAATACAAGCCTACGTCTGCGCAACATAAGCCAGAGGAATGACAGCCGGACCTTACACCTTTGGCCTCCTACCCAACATCATCACTCAGACTCCCCCTCTCTCTCACCCCCTTACATCCTCGTACACCTTGCCAACCCCCTTATATCCCCCTACTTCCCCCTCGCTCTCCACAAAGTTACTAAAGCGCCCCCTCTTCCCCCCCTACTCCCACCCCTCGAAAACATTCACATATCTTCCCCACCAGACCACTACTAACCCACCATCCCCCCCTCCTTCCCCCCGTCTACGAGCCATCTTTCGAACGCTCCAAAACACACCTCCCACACACCTACCTACTCGTTTTACACTCATTCCCTTTATATAATACAATATAATACCCCTCACCCACCCTATTATAACCTGATCCCCAACTCTATTTAATACGTTTCAAACCTCCACTACCCCCCTTCACACACGGCTTTACCCTATACCAACCCCAATACCCAACCTCTCTCAGCAACCCCCTATCCATCGAACCCCTTCCTACTCACAACATCTCCTCTCCAACACTCCTACTCCTCTCATCCGCCCTTTCTTATCAATACTCCTAAAAAAATGCCTAGCGCCCTCTCTGACGATACTCCCCCCAACCATACCTTATCCCTCATACCATCCTAGTCCAAGCCCCCCGGCACTCCCCCTTCCCCCCCTCTCTCCGTAGCCTCTTATACGCCCACCCCCTTTACTGGTGAAGAAAAAGAGCCCATCCATGCAACTCAATGGCCAATCTCTATATTTTTGTTATCGTTAAATGACATGTAATAAGAAATTTTGCAAGTCAATACAGAGCACACGGAAAAAGTCAACAAAAGATATGCAAAACTCAATAAACTCCACGAAAAACTTATAGCAGACAATAGTAATCCTCTATAATGAAAACTGGAGTTTGTTTTTAACGACAAACGTTCAATCACCTTTCGAGAATGCCCCTATTGCGAGAATGATCTACGATACTACAACCTCCAGTTCAGATTTATAGACGGGGAAAGTGAATTGCAATAAATAGAAACCTCGTGTACATACACCTTGGTATAATTGTTAACTCAGAACAAAACCATGCAAAAGAGGCAAAGCGTGAGAATCCTACTCAATGGATGAAAGGACCATATGGAGTGATATGTGTGGCGCAGCACTTTATCTGGGCGGAAGTTATGATGTCAGGTTCTGGTATCTGCTTATCAGCTCTGTCCCTCTAATAAAGTTTTCCACTGGGACATTTGAGTCACAGGGAAAAATTTGTCAGCGGTGTGATATTTTTTTTTGAAATACACTTTTATTGAAAATTTTAATCCATGTAATAAAATAATTGCTACAGAAATTGGTACAACAAAATATATACTTCTGTAAAAACACATGTGAATAGCACAAAAATTGTACAGAACAAAACAATTATCCAAAAAACAAACAAAACGCCAAGCCAAAGTGGCACGACCCCTACGAATACATAAAAAAGAAGCAACAGGCGGCGAATGGACGAGGCGGGGGGGGAAGGCCAGGCCCCAGTAACATGATGAGGAAAAGTAGGCAAGCAGAAATGTAGTGGACGGGTAAAACTGTTTAAATGATGATAACTTAGGAACTGTATTATATTTTTGCGAAATTATCAGCCAAATATGACATAGGTCTGTTTCTCCGGAAAGATGTCTTATTTCTGCATCAAGAGGGGAAAAGGGACAAGAAGGACGGAGAAATGAGGCGGACAGGAAGGGGAAAGGGACGACGCAAGAGGGGATAAAAGAAGGGAGACAAGAGGGGCAGAACTACTGCCAACCTGCAATCATTTGTCCCCTTTGATCACTTGATGCCATTACATTGTCCCCTTGACCAATCTCTTGTGCCAATCATTGTACCTTCCCCATTCACTGACTCACCTTTTTTGCCGCAGTTCTCCGGTACGCCGGAGATAACATGACTCAGGCACCGAGCAATCGCAGCATGCCCTTGTTCTTCCGGACACTGCAACCAGCCCGGGCAACACGGAGTCACACGGCGGTCACAGATTTAACCATTAGTACTAACAGAATGGAGAGTTCGGGAAGAGGCAAGGTATCATTGAGGACTGTCATTATTTGACGTGCCCCAGGCGGTAGGTAGGAACTTATATTTTTTTAACGTTTTGGGGAAATGCGCTTATTGAAGGAGGCCTTATAATAAGAGCTAACAGAATCGTTAGTAGACTACAATTAGAAGGTATTCCGGATCCGGGCCAAGCAGAGGCAGTCACAAAGTGAGAAATCGACTGCTTAACCAGAACACACAGATGTCCAACTATGGCCCCAATCCTTTCCCGATGTGTCAGAAAACAATTCTTTTATTCAGAGCGATGTGAGCTGCCTACAATGACAGCAAATGTTCCGCCCTAGGCGGAATCTTGGGGCTGGAAGGTATGGAATATGGAAAGCGGGAGATTTCAATTAGTAATAAATCTTAATGAAATTAAAACTTAGGGAGGTTAGCTAAATAAGAGGCCACCCATACACCTTCAATATTACCATACAATGTATGCCTTACAATCCACTTTTGCTTTTACCAAACACCATGTAATATGAGAGACCTCTTCTAAACCTTCCAATCAATCATGCGATTATAACGAGTAGTGAAGAACAAGAACTAAAGTCAGAAAAGTGATTATATACCATTCAGTCACTAGGAATTCTATCATGGGAGCCGATCTGGCCACTACATAGCCAGTGATTGTTATTTATACCATTACAAGTCACTATGATAGATATAAGGCGATGGACTGCCCACTACATAGCAGTGAATATACCTTCCAATCCACTATGAATGGACTCGAATATTATTAATCATGTAAACAGGAGTGCCTTATAGTTACATATAAGAAGTAGTTGCCGGGGTTCTCCAACGGGTGATCCTTGTAGTGACTGGAATGTAGAGCTGTCATCTGACCGACACTAGCGACACCTGCTGCGCACAATGAGGACCCCTGACTGCGCTGCATGCGTGATGAAAGACTTCTAGCCACAGATGTGATCTGTGAATCTTCCACTTGTCCCCCGGCGGGTGCCAAGGGTTCCCTCGCCCAGAGCGAGGGTGACCATACAGAGGAGATGGGCCTAGGATGAGTGAAGCTGCGAAGGCAATGGCGCTTCCCAGATGCGCTGCGCATGTATGGCACAGACTGAACATGAGCTGATGACATCAATAATAATACCACACAGAACCCTACACCACAAAGAGAATGTGGACTGTCGACAGGACTCATTGCGACGCCACATTGTGCCAAATGCTCTCCTGACCAATTGGGGACATCGCCCTTTTCTTCTTTACAGCACTGCTGTTGCCAGACGGAGATGTACAATGCACATGCCGGAGGGATGGTCATGCAGAGGTCGCCAATGAATACGGTATTTTTTTTTTTTTTTTTTGGTAGCGGAGGCCAAAGCCCAGCCCAGTGGGGGGCGGCGGGCGCCCTGACCAAGACATAAACCCGGTACATGAATGTGCACAGTTGCAACTCCTGCCGAATGCCGAGCCGCGCGGCCTGACCCTTACACGCTCATGACGTCTATCTGCAGCAAATTAGAGCAAACCTAAACGGTTTAAGTTACATTTGCGCCATTAAATCATTCAGGCGAAATGTCACTGTAATTATTTAGATCGATCCCATACTTTAGAATGGCGGGCAGATGTCCCATCAAAAAGTAACTGACTCGGCTACACAAAGCGGGGATTGTCAGTACTGTTTAAAACGTACTCTATACGCACAGCTGAAGCCATATTTGAAGTAGTAGAATGTCTAATGTAGTATTAAACAAATTAGACCTTATTTTATCCATGGAAACCAGCTGATTAGATCTAATGAAGTTCGTTCTCAACACTCTGTGCTGCATTCCCATGCAAACACATTCACAGCCTGCTAGCTAACAAGTAGTGGTGCGGATATTCCTTTCAATTTACTTAAAACACAACCATTTTTAAGTTTGATCGTACAGAAATCAATTTCACACGCACTGGTATGTTCGACCAAAACTGATCTAAAATGAGCAAATCGGAACATGTAGGATAAATATTTGCACTGATTATACAAAGATATCTGAACTATTGCATGTTTTTCTACGTATTCAAATAGATTTGCCCTGACCAATCCAAATTTTGTATTGTATTGCCAGCCGCAGAGAACGATCGTATTTATCGTTTGGGGTCGTAGGGGGGCGGCGGCGTGGGAGGGGTGGGGGGCTGAGGTCGAGGGGGGAGGTGGTGGGCAGCGGGAGGGGGCGCCAGGGCGAGGAGGGCGGCGCGGGCGGGGGGGGGTGGTGTGTAGTGGGAGAGGAGAGGGGGAGGGGTGGGGGGGGGGAGGGGGGGAGCGGTGGAGGGGTGGGGGGTAGGGCGGGAGTGCGTGGGTTGGGTGGGCTGGGGGTAGGACGGGGGGGGGACGGGGGTGCCCCAGAGGCGGGTGGGCGACTTGGGTGGGGGGGGGCGGTGGGGAGAGCGCGCAAGTGGGGGGGGTGGACCCGCTGGGACGGGGTGCGCGGGGGGAGTCCGCGGACGGCGGCCGGGGCGGAGGCCCGGGGGAGGGGGGGGTGGGTTGGGGGTAGGCAGGGCGAGCGGGGGCGACCGGGCGGGTGACGGCTCGGGCGCGGGGTTGGCAGGTGAGAGTGCGGTTGCGGTGCGGGTTGGACAGGGGGTCGGTGGCCGAGCGAGCGCCGCGGGGAGGGGGGGGGGGCAGAAGGAGGGTGGGAGGGGAGCACGGGGGGGAGCGTGGCTCGGGGGGGGGGAAGGTCGCGGGGGGGGGACGCTGGAACAGGGGAAGGAGGGGGGGAGGAGGTGAGAGGCGGGGGGCGGCCGGGAGGGGGGGCGGGGCCGTAGAATGTGGAAGGGGTGCGGGGAGGGGGAGCATACCCCCCACCACTACCCCCGAACATTGAACCCACTCCACCAGACCCTAACACTCTGAATCTGCCCTAGTCCCATACCTCCTCAGTCCCAACCACGGAGCGACAACCAAACCAGCACGCCATTAGACAAGGGGGGGAGGGAGGGGGGTGGCGAGGAGGGGAAGGGGGGGGGGGGGGAGGGAGAGGGGGTGCGGGAGGGTGGGGGGGCGTGGGGGGGGCGGGCAGGGGGGTGGGGAAGGGGTTGGGAGTGCGGGGGAGGGGGTGGGCGGGGGGGGGGGGCGGGGAGGGGTAGGGGGGGGGGGCAGTAGGCGGGCGGGGGGAAAGGGGGGGGGGAGGGGCGGGGGAGGGGGGATGAGGGCGGAGGGGGGAGGCTGAAGGGGGGGGGAGCAGGGGTGAAGGGGGTGGGGGGGGGGGGGGGGGTGAGGGAGGGGGGAGGTGGTGAGGGGGAGGGCATGGGGTAGGAGGAGGGGGGGGGGGCGGGGGGTGGGAGAGGGGGGGGGAGGAAAGGAGAGTCGGCGGACGGTCGAGGGGTGTGTTGGTGGTGTGTGCGGTTGGGCGTGTGAGAGGACGCGCGGCGCACAGGCGCTCCTCCGAACGCGCGCGGAGTCTTACGTGTGCTATGCTTAAAGCTGTGTCGCCGCTGTAGACGCGTGGAGGGGATGGGGGTAGGTTACTGCGTGGGGTGTGACTGAACGGGTGCGCAGGAGGTCCAACTACAACAAAACCACCAACGGCAGCGGCTGTAGGGCTCGGGGGCTAGTGGGTGGGTCGTGAGCCGCGGGTACGCCGACGAAGGAGTCGCTTATGCAAGGTGCGGCAGAGTTTTGTAGGGGGTGATCGAACGGGGTCCAATCTAGTTAGCGCGGGAGTAGGGGGTCCGGCCTGATGGGGTTAGTCTGGTGGTTCGCAAGTTGCGCGGGGGCCCCGCCCTGCAAGGAGGCGTTTTTGGGGGGGTTGATCCACCCCCCGCTATACACGGGGAGCTCAAGGGACGATAGGGTTGGGCGAGGGTGGGGTCTGCTGCCGCAGCAGAGGATTGCACTAGTCGGTGAGCACTAAGAGGGATGGGCGTAGTCGGGCTCGGCAGCCGAGGTGTCTTTCGACGTCTGACGGGCACGACGCCGCGACGCGGCACGGGGGGCGTGGTCAGGGTAGACTAGTTCAAAGGGGGGGGGCCTGTTTCGCGGGCCTCTGGAAGCGCCAGATGGAGTGGCATGGAACTTATTGGGCTCTGCTCACCACTGGCAGTGTCTGTTCGGGAGTTACGCCCGGCCCACCCGCAGGTTTGGGAAACAAGTACTGGGGGAGGTGGGGCACGCGGGACGGGAAAGCTACGGGCCAAGAGGCCTCACGGTGCAAGTGCGCGCTCCATAACGCGGCACCCCCCAGTCACCCACGGGCCAATCGCGGGCACCGGGCCGGCCAGGAGGGGTTTGAATGGTCGGGCAGGCGCAAGCCCCAGCGCAAGACACTCGCGGGCGGGGGCAGGGGAGCGTCGGCTCCCGAAGAGGCGATGGGAAGGAGCTTAAGGGAAGCACCGGGTGTGCACAACGCCAGGGTACATATTCGTTTTGTATAGTTGCCGCGAGGAGTCAGTTCTGGCGGGAACAGTAGGACACGGGAGGGGGAGCCGGGACGGATCTGTTGGCTTGGGAGCGGATGCGATATTCCAGCAGGACACAAGCGCGGCAAAAGTGATCCAGCGGGCCTGCTAGAACGGTGCATGGGTGGGCTGGGGTGTTCCAACCGCTCTGAGCGTTCTTAACCACCCCGCCTCTTGTGTTGCTAACCACTGAGCAACATGGACGCAATGAGCGGCGGAGGGAGACGACGAATGCAGGCCCGATTTGTCCGCACGGTCCTGCGACTGTCACGGCCCGGGGTGCGATGCCCGTGCCACACTCGAGCGGTGAAATCCGCAGAACAGGTTACCCACCCCGTTTCGAACGGCGGTGTAGTGGGTTGGGCCCGTGCGTGGGGGTGTGTTACCCGGTCCAGTGGGGCAGAAGCGCCGTTGATGGACCGTTTTGCACGGACTTCCGGCCGGAAAGGTGGGGGAGCCAACGGCGCACGCGCCCCAGCAGTTCCGGCAGTCGAGAGCAACACCAGGGAAGGTGCTCGGAATCGGCCAAGGAGTGGGGGCCGCGTTGATGGCGTGAAGGTGGTGCCGGGCTTTGGTGGCGGCCGTTGTCCCACTTATCTAGGGAGTGGTGGGGCGGGAGGCCCCAGTGGCATAGTTTGCGGTTGCGCCGCCGTGTGGCGCTGAAGAGCTGTAGGATCTCGGGCGGAGGCGGCGTGAGAGTTTCGTCCTGGGGTGGGTGCAAGCGGCTGCATGGTAGGGCCGAGGGGAAGGCGGGGGGGTGATGAGTCTGGCAGTCGTGCATAATGGCAGACGCTACAGGCGGCAGTATCGGCGTAGACAATCCCGATCGCGGGCGGGTCCCACGGAACGGAAGCTAAGGTATGTAACAGCTTGGGCGGGACCGGACGCTAGTGTCAGAGGGGGCGCGCGATGGCGGGCGGAAGGGGTTATAGAGGGTATGTCACTGTTTCGGCGTACGAGGGGGTCTGGCGGGTGAGCGCCGGCGGTCCTGCGATGCGTGAGTAGTAGGGAATTTGGTGAAGGTGGGACGAAGGAGACTTGGGGCGGTCCCGCCGCCTGGATTTAGGTAGGGGTGTGGGGGGTCGTGGGCGCGCGGCCTCGCTAGTGGAAACGGTCATGTGGGGAGGTGGTGTTATCGCGTGGGGGGTGTGATCGCTTGGGGGAGGCCCTGGGGTCTCGCGGGTCGACGGGGGAGGAAGGTATCTGTGCTGCAGACGTGCGACGTTATCGGGGTTGTGCGGCGGCGCGGGGAGTGGGGGTGCTTCGAATGCGCTAGGGGTGGAGGAGGCCGGGGGGGGCGGTGCGCTTACTGGCAGGGTGGTTGAAATGGGGTTTGGTGGTCGCTGTGTGACGTGGTAGGGGGGCTTAATAATTCCGATCATATGTATTGATCAATTTACATATCATATTTATGACCAGCAGTCACAATCTGTATTTTGATCATATACCGATCGTACTCATACATGCGCTCATAGCTTCGGTGCAAAAATCAAAAAAAAATGTGTTTAACTTCATCACACTGCACACTGACAGTGCGTACGAATCGATTGAGTTAGCACAGCCGCACATGACAGTAAAATCGCCACAACACTATCAACCCCCCCATCGTGCAAAATAGTCGACAGTGTATGCTAGTTTACTCATTAGGCCCCCACCCCCCTTTCCAATTCATCCACTTATTGGGTATAGTGGAGAAGCTGACATTTCTGACACGGTCGTCGTACTTTCCTGCCCGATTTGATATTTCAATCTAGATTTAGACTTTGGGCTAAATTTAAAAAAAAAAAATGAGGATAACATTACATTTTCCCTCTCCAAGATGGTTGGACAATGAGATAGTCGACTTACATGCCTGTTTTCCCTTGTCAGCTGCGTACATTCACCTATGTAGAAGGGTAACATTACTGCCGTTACATTCTGTTCAAACAATCTATCATGATCTGATTATTATGTGAAAATGCGAATAACAGGCCTTTAGGCCAACTATAGTACATGTATTCTGTTGCCTAAAAGCCAAAGGCAATAGATACTAGCTGCTGTGAGGATGACAGCTGGAAATTGAAGTATTGGGTTTGTGGGTTGTATGTATCCAGCCGACTCTATAGCAAGTATAAATTAGTTTATTCTATAATCGCCCCCGGCCCCCCCCGCCATCACGTACTCCCTCACCGCCAGCCACACCCCCCTCCGCATCACCACATCACTTTCTAGACTCCCCCTGCGCTACACCGTCGTCCGCCTTCTCCGATCTCACTTCTCGCACGCTTCAAATCATCCAACATACGCCTCCACTCTGTCCACATAACATTGATGGCTACAATCTGTCTCATTATGCCGCTCATGTCAAACATCTTCCCATCTCTTGGCTACCTTATGTCCCTTTCGAAGTGGGGGGGAGAAAGGAGGTGGGAGGCCCCACCCCAAGTAATAAGAACGAAGGACCAAGAGGCCATCGAATAGATCCTATCCCCCTGTGCCCCCACCTATCTGACTAAGCCCCCGTGGTGGGTCTACGTCTGGAAACCTGAATGTGCGCCCTGAGATCGTATCTTGAATACTAAGGAATGATTCTAATTAATTGATCTAAAATTTCAAACCATCTCAGGATCACCTAAACACATAGGTCGGTGCACTGTCTCGTCGATCTGTATGTCTACAGATTACTAGGGCTCATCACCTCACCCCCGTCGTGTCCTGAGACTAGGCAGTTAACTTTAGTTGAACCCCTCCAGCATCTCGGAGGAAGATCGAAAAGAATGTTTCATTGTCGTCAGCATGGAATCAGCATCTTACAATGTCGGACAGAACTAGGACTGTCACGAGATTGTTATGCTTAGTGCGACAGCCATTCGATATGTGATGTCCTGGACATCTTGGAATTGTAATAATCAGAATTGTGTTGGTATGCCTTGACTGACGAAGGATTCTTGTGGGTCCATTACGACATCGTTCGATGTCACACTTCATAGCGATCTCTCAATTTAACAGCTGCTTCATAAAATGTGTACCCCCCTGCCTCCTTTTCTTCCTTTTTTTTTTCACTTTCTTCTTTCCCCCCCTTTCTTCCCCGCCCTCCCCCCTTCCCCTTGTGTTTTTCCTCCCCCCCCCTTGTTTTCTTTCTGTGTTGGCACAGCCGCCGTATTTTGCGATTTTTTTTTCTGGTCTTACTTGATACCCCCACGCCTCCATACATCCATATGCGACAAAGTGACACCATTTTTGGGATCGATTAAACCTCCACTAGCGCAATGCGGAGAGTCCAAGATTTCTGAACCAAAAAGACGCACCATAGACTCTAATGGGAATTTGATGTGTTATAAGGCTGTAACATTCCCAAAATATTGTCAATTATAAGGAGTCGTAATAGACATACCTGAATTTAGAAAAATGTTTGAAACGCACAATTATTTATGAATAAAGTGTACATTTAAAAAAATTAGTAAATATTTATTCATTTGAATGATAAATTCTTTTGAATAACGTTATTTGGTATGAAAGATTTCAAAACAGTGTTTTATGTTATGTTTTATAATAAAAATTTTATATAACAATTGGAAATGGTGTTTGGTTTTACTTGTATTTGATAAAATTATCCACCTCTATGAAAGGGTTTAAGGTCAAAGAAGAAAATCTGGGGAAATGACAATAAGGGGGGTTGATTTTCCAGATTGTGCTCTTTGTTGAAGATAGCCCAATTTGCATATAAATGTCATTCATAGGGGCCGCAGGACATTGATATGCAAATTGGGCTGTAGTGAGAGGGGTGTGACATTTGGCAGGCTTGCTTAGTAGTTGAAGAAGAAGATTTCAGATTTCCCTGGGACAGCACAGAACAGAATGTGTGCATGCGGGGGGGGATTAAGCTTAGCTGGATGGCTCCATCTCATCAACTTGCAATTATGACAAGAAAAGTTGCAGGACGATGAGGATGAGAAAGCCGTAAGATGGAGGGGGTGTGTAATTGTTTGATTTATCACTGGATTAACTACAGGGGAGTGCAGAATTATTAGGAGGAAGTGAGTATTTTTGAGGAATAATTTTTTATATTGAAAAAAACCATGTTTCAATGAACCCAAAAAAACTACATTAATATCAAAGCTTGAATATTTTTGGAAGTGAGTTGTTAGTTTGTTTTGTAAGTTTTTTTAGTATTTTAGGGGGTAATCTGTGTGTGGGAAGGTGAATATTAATGTGCATGAATTATTAGGCAACTTAACAAAAAAATAATAATTTATAACCCAGTTTCAATTGATTTATTTTTACCAGTGAAACCAATATAACATTAACATTCACAAATATACATTTTGACATTCAAAAACAAAAAGAACAAAAAACAACTTCAGTGACCAATATAGGACACCTTTTTTGCAAAAGGGACAATTCAAAAGCCTTGCATCCATGGATTATGTCAGTGTTTGTGATCTGTTCACCAATCAAATGCGTGAGAGAGCAACCACAGCATCCCAGACAATGTTCAGAGAGGTGTTTGTTACTGTTTTCCCTCTTGTAAAAATAACACATTTGATGATGGACCACAGGTTTCAATGGGGTTAGATAGGGGTGAACAAAGGATGGCCATGTGTCATTAGTTTTTCTTCTTTTATACCCTTTCTTGCAGCCACGCTGTGGAGTAGTACTTGGACGCGTTGTGATGGAGAATTGGTCCTGCATGTAAAATTCATGGTTTTTCTTGGGAAGGATGCAGGACGAGTTTCTGTACCACTGCTTGAAGAAGGTTGTCTTCCAGAAACTGGCAGTAGGCAGTAGGATGGGAGTTGAGTTGACTGCCATCCTCAACCGAAAAGGCCAACAAGCTCATCTGTTGATGATACCAGGCCCAAACCAGTAATCCAACTCCACCTTGCTGGCCGTATGGAGTGCGGACTGGGAGCGGTCTATGACCATTTGTTAGTAGCCAAATCAAGCGCACGTTGACCATCCAATCTGGAGCCCATCAAAGACTTTAACACTTCATTTACATGCAGTCCATAAAACCTCAGTCTTGAGATAATTTCTTGGTAGGGCTTGCACGAGTCTGAGCAAGTTCAAGCTTGGTGGTGTCTTGTTTCAGTGGTGGTCGTCTTTCAGCTTTCTGAGTATGGCACACCTGTGTGCTTTTGGGAACCCAGTGATGTTGCAGCTCTGAAATATGGCCAAACTTGGTGGCAAGTGGCATCTTGGCAGGCTGCACGCTTGATTTTCTCAGTTCATGGGCAGTTATTTGCGGCCTTTGTTTGTTCCACAGCCTCTGACGGACCCTGTTGACTATGTTGAATGGAAACGCTGTGATGTTCGATGATTCACGCTTAAGAAGCCTTTTGCCAATTTGAAGAGGCTGCATCCTCTGCAAGATATCTCACTATTTTGACTTCTTCTAAGCATTGTCAAGTCCTTTTTGACCCATTTTGCCCAAAGGAAAGGAAGTTAACCTTAATAATTTATGCAAAATAATATTGGTGCTGATGTCATTAGACCACACCCTTCTCTTACAAGAGTGCACTCACCTTATATGCTTAATTGGTAGTAGGCGTTCGAGCCTATACAGCTTGGAGTAAGGGACAACAGC
>CM070034.1:22473666-22483760 GCA_036250615.1 Ptychadena robeensis
TGTGCTGAGCTCTGTGCTCACCCCCTAAAAAAAAGTTGCTGAAAGTGCTAATCCTAAACTGGTGAAATGTAAACAAGCGGAAACGCCATCTTGTGCGTAATTTACAAATTGTTTCTAGACAAAAGTGAATTACAGAGCCCCTGAACATTGTATGATGCCCACAATTGCTGGAGAAGGGTTGTGTGCATGAAAGTTAGGAGGGCGAGGATGTTACTCCAGGGAGGGAGCGTTGTGACTCCACGTCCCAGAAATGTTCTTTTAATGCGTGTATGCAGGGAGTAGGAGTTAGGATTGGAGGCCTGGCTTGTCTTGGACACGGAAGGCTTTAAGGTTGGGAACCACTGCTATAGATGACTACATATGTATATGTTCACTATGCATGCACAACACACACAATGCATATGTTATCTACGTCTCATCACCTACCTGGCTGCTGAAACACAACTTGTCCATTTACATCTGGACAAAATAAAAGTATGAAAAGGTGATATATATTAAATGTTACATTTTGTCTTAGCCTCATTTGTGAAAGGAGATATAGCTTCAGCATTGACAATATGAAACATTCTAACCATTGACCTGTAGAAGTGCCTCCTAGTAGTCCCCACAGTGCTGTACAGTGGCAAGCTCTCACCAAGACAACAGGCATTATTATAGTTATTACTATCATTATTATGTATTTATATAGCACCAAATATGTTTAAATTTCCATCAGATTTTTTGGCCAATCTATTGCAAAATCAAGGGCAAAAACGAAAGCTTTAACTTTTAATTTAGCCAGAAATTGTCAGCGAAATCAATCTAATCCATTACGGACTTGTTATTACTTTAGATGGGGGCCAGCGTCCCCATCCAACGTAAGTGCAGGCACACAAAGACCAACAACAAATCTAAACATGAGTGGGGGGCTTTACTGATTCCTTGAAGAGCTCACAATCTAATGTCACTTTATATGTCCCTGGCAGGACAATTTCTGTATGCTGAATATGCATCCCTTACCCGCATATCTGGCAGGCATAAACAATGCGAGCCACCCACGGGGAGCGGTGTAAGATGAACAAGGAGTAGCGGCCTGTACGGACGTGTTCCGGCTGCTCGCTCCATCAGTAGCAAGTTTGCTGCTTACTACTTCAAGATCACCACCACTACCCATTTAAAATACCCCCCCCCCCGGCTAACAGGGGCCCTGAGCATGAACTTGCATAGGGCCCTGAAAGGCTAGAAATGGATCTGGAAAATCTGGAAATATTAGCAAACACAAAGATGAAACAATAATAAGTTTGCAAAAGCCTGAGTCATTGACTATGGTAGGGTCATCGCGTCCATTACCTGAAGGAGCAGGAGGGGTCTCCATCAGCCGTACCGCTATTCGTTCTTATGAAGGATCTGAGCAAATCTGCAATGTTCTCCGGGCGCAATTCTCACGTTTTCTTGTCTAGTGGATCTTGTCAAAGAAATGAACAAGGCATTCTATTTTAGCACATCTGGAAATATTGGTCAGGTCAGTCAGTTTGTTGAGGTCATTATTAAACATCAACAAGACTTCCAAAAAATACGGTATGCACACAACCCATACACAAATGATAAAAACTTGATGATATGAAATGATAAAAGTGCCATCAGGTTTGGTATTGAGATGGCAGCCCTCAATACCATCAAATAGATACTTTTGGGGAGATAGTCTCTACAAGCAGACATCCGAT
Source organism: Ptychadena robeensis (assembly GCA_036250615.1). NCBI lineage: Eukaryota > Metazoa > Chordata > Amphibia > Anura > Ptychadenidae > Ptychadena > Ptychadena robeensis. Next base: position 22,475,370 of record CM070034.1, read on the forward strand.
CAGCAACTCTTGGAAGAGTTTAAAGGAAGCAGCACTTTACTGACATCATGACTAATTTTAACTTTTTTAAGTTTCTATTGATGTCAAGAAATGTCCTATGATGTATCTCACCAGTCAATTATCACAAGAGGCCAGGTCAGGTCCTCTTCTGTGATATATGTTATGTTCTTCAAAAACTGGTGTGTACATGGTTTTAAATGCCCACGGCATCCTAGAAAGAGGTTACCCCTGATAATACCAGCCATATTTGGGTCTTCCTATGCCAAAATCCTTTGTAATATTTTAAAGTTAATGAATGGGCATATGCTTGGGGGACCAACAGCCTATCCATATGCTTGGGGGACCAAGCTAACAGTCATTGTTATTTATTTGTATATATATACCTCCAACATATTATTAGAGATGGGCCGAACTGTTCGCCGGAGAACAGTTCGGCCGCGAACACGGCATGTTCGCCGATCCTCCAGCCGGCGGACAGTATGGGTGTTCGACCCGTACTGTTCGCCGGCCAGAAGAAGATCCAAATTCTTCCTCCGGCAGGATCAGAACCTGTGTGATCGTGCCGGAGGATGAATCTTTTCATTACAAGACCGGGCGTGCAGCCGGTCTTGTAGTGAAAAAAACGGTTTGCAGCAGGAAGTGACGTCAGTGACGTCACATCCTGCGCCCGTAACCAGGAACTATGCGTTCCAGGTTGCGGTCCAAGGACCGGATGTGACGTCACTGACGTCACATCCGGTTTTTCCGATTCAAATTCCCCGCCTAGAGGCGGGGAATTTGAATGTGTCCGCGAACAGGGCGGACGGCGGACTTGTTTAAAGTTCGACCCGCCCTGTTCGCGGACTCTCCGGGCCGGTGTTCGCCCATCTCTACATATTATTAATATCACCCCCTATACGCCTTTAGATCTCTTTTAGTTTTACCAAACCCATGTAATATGAGGGACTTTCTAAACCATCAAGTCAACCTGTGTTCAATCACAGAGGACCCGGCACTACATTTTGGTTGGTAGATAGATGGTAGATCTGACTTAGATCTGATTTAAAGGTGTATGGCCAGCTTAACTGATACCTTAAAGAGCTGACAATGTACTGCACCTTCCATAATCATATGTCCTATACATAGCCTATAAACAGTTTTTTGGGGGTAACTAAATTATCTTTCAGTATGACTTTTGAGTGTTGGAGGAAACAAAAATTCCTGGAGCAAACCGACACAATACAACCAACTACGGTAGCGTATGCATTTAAATTTTAACAACTATTGTATTTTTAAATGTTGCAGAGATACAATGCACAAATCAGCCGTCAACTCCTTATAATATACCCCTGCAGTTTCAGGGTTGGGGGGGAGGACTAATTACATTTTTTAACCAGCCAGGCATGTAGTCTAGTTTTTCCTTAGTAAAAAAGCAGTAAATGTGCACCCCTCCCAATTATGATACCATTCCACATGCCATTCACTGTTGGGTGAGGTGCTTTGGGGGGTTTCATTTGTAGCATCCCTCAGAGCCAGGTTGGTTCATAAGGAAAGGGGGGTAATCTTTCTTATTAAACAGCAGTTGAGCCCCATGGAACGCAATCATCCAAAAAAATTCCCTAACTGGGGTGTCTAATCTGGCTGTTACCCAACACCCTTTTACCCTCCTTTCCATGAAAGTTCTGAGCACCACCGATAATAATATATACCCTGACCTATGATGATGATGATCTAATATACATTCCAAAAAAGTGCTGGTGATGGAAGGTAAGCTTCATGTATACATAGTCTTCTAATATTATTATCATTTATTTATATAGCGCCAACATATTGCGCAGCACTGTACAATACATTAGAGTGGAGATACAACACAGGTACAGGTTATGACACAGGAGGAGTAGAGGACCCTGCCCGATCGGGCTTACAATCTAATAAACTATTAATTGCCCATTGACATTATAATAATTAAAGAAAGGAAAGAAAGAAATATAATAATAATAATTTATATAATAATAATAATAATAATAATAATAATAATAAAAAAGACTCACAGATAGCTCTCATTCCCTTCGCCTTGTCTTTGACAGTAATGTCACAAATAAACCGGGATTGCTGGAGTATTGTTGAACTGGTAATTTGATGCTACAGAGTGGAAAGGAAAGTCTGATTGTTGGTAAAGGTTTGTATTTACATTATCTCTGCACATTTTACTGACTTGGCTCTTTGCTTCCTATTGTCACGTTTTCTGTATTGTTTTTTTCATGTTTCCTACATTGTCTGTCTAGATCATTGGTGTCCATCTCCAGTTCACCAGGGCCGTGATCTGCCATTTTTTGTATAACAGACTAAAAATAGTCAGAGAATGATTCTGTTTATACACTGCAACCACCATACATACTCCCCGTGTTCACGAGCCATGCTGTGGGGGTGGTGCTCTCTGGGGAGCCCCCCGATCACAAGTACCCCCTGTGCTGGGACAGCCAGAGGACTCCAACTTGGCTGCATTTAGTGGAACTTTTACTTATAAAGGTACATTTACCTTATCACCTCGATTATGATGATATACACCTATTACTTGATACTGATTTCAGTCTGATTCATTTGTAGACATATTCTTGGTTTATAAATAAACCCATCCTGAAGAAGCATTTTCATGTGGAATGAGTCAAGGATGATATACATACAGAATAACTTTGCCAATTTTTCTAACACCCGGACACTTAATATTTAAGTGTAAGGGGGTCGAATATTTTTGCAAGCCACTATATATGGCCCTCGTGGACTGGAGTTGGACAAGTTCAATCTACGGAAGTTCACATTTAATACTCTAATAGGGATGCTAAGGATGAGCTCAGTTCTCTCCCCCCATTTTCTTGGGCGCTGCATCCGATATGGGATTCTCCAGAAGGTCAATGAGTTAGCCTGGGTGACACGAAAGTCTTCAGAATCATGTATATAATTGTCTAAAATGTCTGTATATATTTTTATAGGTATTGGTCTGAAATGTATTTTTAAGAAAGCTTATGTTTATGTTGGCCCCCGCACATTATCACATCCCCAAACCTGGCCTTCTCTGCAAAAACTTCCACTCTATTCTATTAACTCCTTTGGGTACACTGTGCCTAGTGTACACAACTGGCATTTCCTAAATGTATTGCTTTCTCCCTTGCCTATTGTCCCTAGTGCCCATTCTATACTGTATCTAATGTATTCAACTGTTATTTTCTCCAAACACTGCCATCTCCTCTCTATATTGTATCTAGTGTATCCAACTGTCATTTCCTCCAATCACTGCCATCTCCTCTCTATATTGTATCTAGTGTATCCAACTGTCATTTCCTCCAATCACTGCCATCTCCTCTCTATATTGTAACTAGTGTATCCAACCGTCATTTCCTCCAATCACTGCCCTCTCCTCTCTATATTGTATCTAGTGTATCCAACTGTCATTTACTCCAATCACTGCCATCTCCATTCTATATTGTATCTAATGTACCTAAAGCTAGCCGCACATGGTTCAATTGACTGTACAATCAATGTAATTCGATCAAATTTTTTAGTCGAAAACAAATTGAAGCATGTCCACATGGTACAATAGTTGAAATTCGATTTTAATTGTCATTTTTCTCGATTGAAATTTGATCGGACCAGTTGGAAAATTTTGATTGATTGTCCCCACATTGTGTCTAATTTTTTGTACTGTTGTTTGACCCGTCCAATTGAGATTCGATTCAATCAATTAGCATACTGTAACTTGTAATGTGTGTCCCCCAGTGTCCTTTTGCCACGATTATAATGTACTGGATTAAAACGCAAAGATATGACCTATGGGTTTTTGATCACTCTGATCATCAATGGTCCCTTTTTGATCCCTCTGTGACCATCATTGGTCCCTTTTTGATCCCTCTGTGACCATCAATGGTCCCTTTTTGATCACTCTGTGACAATCGCTTTTTGATCACTCATTTAAAAACGATTAAATTCAATCGAAGTCGGGCTTTGATTGCATACTCAATGTGGTGTGCACTTTGATTCAATTACAATCGACCTACGATTAAATGATCGAAAACTTTGATCGATTTGATGTCAATTGAACCATGTATGGCTAGCTTAAGTGTCATCCAGTGGTAGCATGAGTTTACAACCCACACATGTGGCTTAGGTAGTGCCCTGTCAGGCATCGGTCTCACGGGATCTATCTGTGTATGCCCAGCATTACTATCTAGTTTCTATTTGGTCCCTATTCAAACTCATATTCAAATGCATGAAAGTCAACAAGGGAAAAAGTAGTTCTATAACACATATACCCTTATCATTGCACCGGGATGTCTATATATGTTTAAGATAGAAAGAGATACTCTGTATAGAGTTAACATTTCTGTTCAATTTGCAGTGCAGGATCTTAAGCTAGCCACACATGGTTCAATTTTAGCATTCAATCAATGTAGTTCGATGAAAAAAACGAAAATCCATTTTAATTTAATCGATGTACACCACATGGGGAGTACGATTATTGTTCAATTTCGACTGAAAAAATCTACAGTCTATTGAATTCCTCTTGTAGTTTGATGATTGCACAATCGACTAAAATTTTCCAACCTGTCCGATCACATTTCAATCGACGATTTAACAAAAATCGATCAATAATCGTCAATTGTACTATGTGGGCAGAAAACGATTTTCTTTCAATCGATGGAATTTTTCATCGAAAAAAAATCGAACCATGTGTGGCTAGCTTTATTGTAACCCTCCTTATCTCTACGAGTAAGCACCCATCACAGGGGAGGAACGTGTCAGAGGGGAGAGGACATCCCGGGGGTCTTGTCCTGGCATAATGTGGATGTCGTTTATGTTACAATAAAGAAAGCTATTTGTTTTGGATATTACACACGTGATTGCAGAGTTCCTGTTCTTTGGAAAAGAGCTGCCAAAAGTACCTGAATGAGTCTTTCTGTGAGTCATTTATTTTCCTTCCTGTCTTATGGTGCGAAATAAGGAATATACCATGTTTAGATTTAATATGTTTACTATAACTAGGGGTGCACATAACTTTTTTAGTGAGCTCCTCAGATGAGTACCAGGAGATGGTGTTTGGTACTCCCCCCATATGTATGTGGTCTTCCTCACGGTCTCCCTCACTGTCCTCTGCGTCAGCCTCCTGTATGGTAGATTCTGCTGCAGATGGACCTCCATGTTCCTGATTGAGCCTCCGATTAGCTGTCTCCATCCACAGGTCACCAGCTGGCTTTGGGTCAAATGTAATTCTCACAGTACAACATCTTTGAACCCCCAGATCTCATACCTCAGTAGTACAACCCTGACATTTTCTGGCTGAGACTACCTGCAGTCCAAATGTCAACCTTTCATAGTCATATTCCAGCTGTCACAGCAGTGCTTTTCTCTTGTCAGATTTTACCCTTACATATGCCTACTGTGAATTTCATCCCCCAGATCTCCTACACCCTTAGAAGTCCAAACATTTTTATTATTATTATTCATTTAAATTCCCAATTTCACACTCTTACTGCAACCTTTTATAGTTTTTTATATTTCCCTGCAGTTATCCAAGTGACATAAATTGTATACATGTAACATTTAGCTCCGGCCGCCCAGACACGGAGCGCCTCCAAGTTGTTAGTACACAACCGAGCTGTGTAACAATAATGCCGGTATGCAGAGCTAGGTTTTGGCCCCTTTATGTGCACCCCTGCCTATTACCCACTCCCATTAAGGCAGAACATACCCTTTGCTGCATCCATAACCTTGGTATAGTGTAGTTTTCTCATATATTTCTTTCAAGTACGCCATTATGAAATAAAAATGTATGTAAAAAAAAAAAATTTCCCGGGACAGAACAAGATCTCAAACGTTGACCAATATGTCAATATTTTTGCAGGTAATATGACCACAGCAAGGACCTGAAATACAGGTTCTTCCCCTCTATAGTTGTCATTGTCTGCTCTCATTGGGATGAGTTATTTTTGAACTTCTACAATGGAAATCTCCAACCATTCTCTTCCTATGATCCGCAATGAAAAATAACAGGTGGTCAGTGATAAAGGGCAGCAGTGTTCCAAACTCTTGCAATCCAATGATTCTCAAACGTACATATCGAAAAGGTGGCATCCTATGACAATACCAACTCTACATACAACCCTCATAACCTGTTCTTGTATCTCAACTCTTATTTAATGTACTGTGCTGCGTTAAATGTTGGCACTATATAAATAAAATTCTTGAAAAGAAGTTTCCACCGCACCCGGTAAGTATGAGGCCAACATCCCAAATAAATTAATAGAAGAAAGGGGTTTAATGGACGGAGAGACTAGAGGTCCCAGTCTCTACCGTCCATTGGGTTTTTCTCCTTGCCGAAGCAAGGACAAGGGGACTTTCAATAGGCCACCCTACCCAGAGTTGGGAATTTATACGGTATTAAGCCAGGTATATACAGTCCAAAAGGTGGTCATATAACGAAATTTCTCAATCTGAGTACAAACAATAAAGTCCATTTGACAAGTCCATGGATAAAAAATTAGTTTTTCTTTAATCTTGAAAAGATAGAAGAAAGTAATAAAAAGTTGGTGTCAGAGGCTCCTCCGGACTCAGGCGACAACGTAGATATCCAATTCATATATTGTGTTCCATCAACCTCGACACGCGTTTCAACACATGTCTTCGTCAGGTGTGGCTTTTTCTAGTATGTGAATCAGATTTACGCAATATAAATAAAAGTTAAAGCACCAGAAATGTATCATTACAGGAATGGCACTAGAATCGCCTATAATAGGGAGGAATGCATTAAAAAAAACCTTTCCAGTCAGGAACTCACGGCAGAGATAGACCGGTAAATCTCTAATCTCGGCTCTGCATTTAAACAAATAAGATGTATTTTCCCCCATAGAAAACCATTATAAACACCCCCAGTGGCCACTCATGATATTGCACCCGGAGTTAACCCCTGGAAGCCTGGCAAATAAAGATGGAATTTTTTATATGATTCCAGGGAACAGATAAGTGTATTTTTTAAAGGAATGTGGAGCACTACACCACCATCAACTTTCATTTTACATATTTATTTTTTAGATTTTGAGTATACATCCGCTTTAACATTAATAATGTCCCTGATGCACACTTCCTGAAGATGGCATTGCCACTAGGAGGCATTTAAATCCAGCTTATCATTAGAAAAAAAATTCACAACACTGATATTTGTTTTTTTAAACCACCTTTTCAACTTAACACAAAACGTTTTGCGCACACTTTGCATATTTCTAAAACTTGCCAAGTTGGAAAAGTGTACTTTTTATGGTGGACGTGTCTTTTTGCTACCTTTGGATCTTTTAAATAAACCATTGCAAGTATTTTGATACATATGATAACAAAAAAATAACCTGTTGATAACTTGTGGGATTTTGGACGCATCAACAATGCATCCCATTGTTTGTAATTGTAAAACAGATGTGTGCGCACAGAGTGGGGCACCTGCAGCGCTTTCCTTAAAACCCAAGTTGTGCAGTGGATCTGGTGATGCGTGTTAGCGTGCATCGCTGCACCTATTGAGCATGCATTACCAGTGGTAAAAACGCAAGATCTGTTCTTGGCGGGTTTTGAACAAGTTCTTTTTTTGTTCAATATTGCTGGGTGGGGACAATACTTTGTTTTTTTTATCTCCCTATGTTGTGTGGTCCACTCGACACAGCAGAATGTACCTTTTGCCACACTCATGAGCAAAGAACACACGGCTTAATATACGAGCCGTTCGAGTTTAAGAATACATTTATATGGTTTCCAGGCGCCCTCCTGTGGTAGAAAGTGTTAATGACGCTTTAACACTTAGAGCCAGTACAAACGCTATTGCCTCGGGGTTCGATCCGATAGGACGGCTGATTTTAGTCCAATCCTGCAAGTTTGCACACCCGATTCCTTGCTGACCCGATCCCGAACAGATGCGGGAACGCGCACGGCCTCTGGTAGGTGCACGCTTTTAGTAGCTGAATATACAGCGTGAATTTATTATGTAAACACTACAGGTTTAGCATTTTTGAACATAACAATTATGTCAGTTTTTACAGATTCAGTATCAGAGATTTGGTAGTTAAAAGGGGAGAGTGAGAGAAGGCATATGCAAGGGCAAAATCTGACAAGAGGGAAGAACTATCTGATAGCTGGAACATGAATATGAGCGGCTGTTGCTTCTTCTCCCCAGAGCCATGGCAAATGAGTAAGAGACTGAAATGTGGTTGCAGAAAAATGCCAGTTTGTCCATCAAATACACCCTATATGTTTAGGGGAAGGACCACTTTACCCTTTAGGCTATGTCCCCACTTCTAATCGCAAAGCGGTGATTGCTACTGATTTTCTGGACACATTTTTCTGGAATGCGATTGGGGCAGTCAGGAAGGGGGGGGGGGG
>CM070034.1:22496249-22506792 GCA_036250615.1 Ptychadena robeensis
CGAAAAATACGGTATGTAAAATAAAGACCGTTTAATGTTATTTTGATTTTAAAGTGCCTTAACCTCCTAGGCAGTATGGCTGTGTCGCACCGTTGATTGCAACAAAGTACACTGTACTCTGCAGAGATTCTCCACCCTCTCCTCAACACATGGCCATCGAAGATGGCGGCGATGTGGGCCGGCAAAGCAACGCCTCTCCATTATAATGTAGGTCTATCCCACCCCCCACTCCTTTAGCGTAATAGGTCCTCCACTGGAGCTTATCTGCAGCGATGCAAAATCACGGGTTCGGAGAGAACAAGTCTGCCCGATCCCAGGTAGAGCAGAGTTTGTTTTGTCCAGCACCCAGGAGGTTAAAAGTCCATATGTTGCCAACATTGTTTTTTTTTCTATTGAGATATGTAGGGTATGGCACTATGATATCTTAACAGTTGAACAAGGGGATTGAATTTAACTGTTATTTGGATACTTTGACCATGTTAAGTGAGGCACTAGGATAACACGCTCCCTTTGGCCTATGCGGACACTAATGCACCTGAAAAACAAGGGGTATGTAATGTATGCGCCACTCTGGCATGTCTCCTGAATTTCAGTGTCATATGCTTCACTGTAATGCCAACCTATTGCGTTCACAGGCACATCACAACACAATCGCAGGCACGTCACAACACAACACAATTGCTTTCAATGAGCAGTGTCTCCATTGCACTAAAATTTTTATTTTGACACAGTAGAGACATAGCCTTACTTAATTGAAATGTTTAAAATGGAACAACATACCTGTCCTCCAACTGTGTAATTGGGGGGATAAGGAGGTCGGGGATGACCTGCACAAGACCAGGCGCTAGGATCGTAGCCTGAATATTGTGTGTTCTGAAAAGAGAAAGAAATATAGCTCTTTAGTACTACAGAAACTAGTTATTAAAGTAATGAAATAAACATTCATGCTTGCAAAGGTTTGGAAACTGAAAATGCCAATATACCCACACATAACATGGGTAGCTTCCATATCCAGGAAGGCATTTTAAATACTGAATGGTATACAGGTTTGGGAGACACCCCCAACCAGATCATGTCAAAGCTGCATTCTTTACGTTATTACAATATCTTCAGGTTTGAGAAAATTTTTTGAAAGCTTGAACCAGTTTTATTCAGCTTATTGGTGTCCAAAACAGCATGGAACTGGTGTGTTCCATCAACTAATGCTGCTCAGTGTGGCGGTAGTGCCAGCCAGTAAACTGTTGGCTGATGGACAACCACACATCAGAAGAGAATAGGCAAAGTAAATGATTGGCTGGGAACAGCTGTTTTTACTTTTAATGCCAACACCCAGGTACCCAACCTGAGGCCCTTTGGGTGTTCTTCAGCGGCCCTCCCCCTCAGTCCTCCACTTGTGGCCCCTGAAACCTGTTTGCATAGGAACTGACCTGTCCACTGATCCCCCACGATCATCTTACTGCAGGAAGAGGAGGAGAGGAACAGAAAAGGGGCACATAACCTTTGAATAATAGGTTATGTGCTCCATAGATATAATCAAAGGCTTTGAGGATATCTATGAGGCACATAACCTTTGATGATATAAATATGACAAGTTTTTTTATTAAAAAATTCTAGCTCTGTCTGACAGTTATTTATTATTTATTATAAAATGCTTATACAAGTCAGTATAGATTGAAAATGTTATGTGCGGCCCTTTCGTGATGCTGAGGGCTGCAGTTGTGACCCTCCATATCATCTCCGTTGCCCACCACTGCTATACCTAAATAAACCCTGTTAAATCAATGTCAAGTTTCAGATGCTGCATTTCCATAATGTGTTTTACAAAAACAATAAAAGTTACTATAGTGAATTTTTGTGAAATATAAAATAAAAATAATAAAAAATGCAATCTGTTTTTGTTTAGCATTTTACAACTTTTTGGATCCCGGGGCTGACTCTCCACACATTTGCAAACAATGGTGCCACAAGCTTGTTACTACATATTCCACTCAATGACCTAATGAGGTAGAAATGCTTACTGTTAAAAGAATTATGGGGGCAAACGTTAAAAAGAAAGGTTGCCATTTAAAATAAAGTACCGCCCTAGTTTCAGGCAGTGTGCTTGGTTAAACCCATCAAGTAAACATATACGCTCCTTGCACAATGAGCTGATGAAGCACAATCACTGCATTCACACAAAGCTGTGATGGAGTCTATTCTGGATTTACGTCCGCCAAGATTTCACATCTTACATGTTAACTACCATAACTTCATTGCCTTGAGAAAATAGCAGCTTAATGTGCACCTAACCCCCCCCCCCCCCCCCCCCCCCCAAAAAATATACTTACCTACCCTGCTGTCATCTGTGGAAGTAGCTATATTTACTTCTGTATAGCTTTGAGTCTATTAGGCAAAGGCTGCAGTAACGTGAATGGCCACTGGGGTCCGCCAGATACAACGTCTTTCAATGGGCACAAAGTGAAAGTAAATAGACGTAAAGAGCTGAGGTTAATGAATGTGCCATCTGACACATCGTTCTTGCCGTGGCGTTATTCAGAGGGGGCCAGAGAGAGGAGCAAAATATACAAATATCTCCTTACAGGTAAGGATTTTTTATCTTTACAGATTGCCCTAATAACAGGGGGCTGGCCAGCTAGGCACCAAACTTTGTCTAGTGGGCTTAGGTGAGATTTAAGATGCAGATTCCACTGCTGCAGCCAGAAAATGCATGCTTGAACGCATGCACAATTTACACCGTGTTTTTTCTTTAGTCCATTGACTTCAACAGACTTAAAACCACCAATAATGCAGCCAGTGGTAACGTGGTAAATTAAGCCACACCACGGCCATGGAGACTGACCCATTAAAGACAATGGGATCGGTTCGGTGGGTCTAAAAACATGCCCCCAGCCGTTTCCAAACCTCAGCCTTACATTGGTGTGAAATGCGGTATATCTATATCAGTGTTTTTCAACCTTTTTTGGGCAAAGGCACACTTGTTTCATGAAAAAAATCGGAGGGCACCGACGATACGCATAATCGCGGCGCACTTCCGGTCCCTGCCGGAAGTACGTCATCAGCAGGTGCCCCGCTGGAACGCAGATGCGTACCAGCAGAGCAAAAACTAAAAAAGAGGCATGTAATTTTTATCATAGGTCAACTCAACTATGAGAGACAGAATGGGGGAAAGAATCCAGAAATAAGTATTTGGTCACTATGAAAAGTTCTATCAATACTTTGTTATATCCTCTTTGTTGGAAACGACAGAGGTCAGACGTTTTCTGTAAGTCTTCACAAGGTTGTCACACACTGTTGCTGAAACCAACTGCGGGAGCTATAATTAGAAAATGGAAGATATACAAGACCACTGATAATCTCCCTCGATGTGGAGCTCCACGCAAGATCTCACCCCGTGGGGTCACAATGATCACAAGAACAGTGAGCAAGAATCCCAGAACCACGAGGGGGACCTAGTGACTGACCTGCAGAAAACTGGGACCAAAGTAACAAGGACTACCTTTATTCACCCCACTGTGCAATAATCTCCTGGACGGTTCGCTCATGGCACGCTTGCAAACCGTCCAGGAGGTACAGTGGAGGAAAAACAGGTAGCCTTTGTTACTTCTGTCCCAGCTCTCTGCAGGTCATTCACTAGGTCCCCCGTGTGATTTTGTGCCCTCCTTTTGCCCCCCTACACATCCGTTGACGCTGGGGATATGCTGTAAAAAAAACAAAACAATGCCGCTGCATGGAGGTCAATGGTGACGCATCCCCTCCCCACCTCACCAGTGTCATAAATCGCTCCGATCGATTTCGGTGAAGCCACAGGCGTCGATCGATCGACCATACAAGTCTGTGCCTACCACCTTAGGCCACCGATTCCTGGACGATTCTGTTACCAGTCGATCGATTCACATATGGCAACGCCCCTTGATGTGTGTCCAATCGATCAGAAAACACCAACAGGTTAGTTCTCAGGCAGATCCAATTTGGGGGCCATGTCGATCGGGCAGTGTCGATCGGGCAAAGTGGGCTGCACTCGATTCCTCGTCAATCGATCGGCGTGCACGTGCCCGGTGATCGATCGGCCAGGAATCGTGTGGGAAATCGACCTGTGTATGGCCACCCTAACACAGCCGTCAGGCGGAGGCAGGCGTCCGTCGGAAGGTCTTCGGGCTTCAGACCAATAGCTGGAGTTGTTATCTAAACGACCCTTGAGCGACTGTACAAGTTTACAGGCGCTTGTGACAGGTCGTTCCTGCAGAAACGACTGCTCGTTTTCCTGGCTGTCTTAACCAGAGAAACGACAGTGGAAATTTAGCCTAACAAACCTGGTCTACATCGCTGCATGATCAGGAAACCACATTTTTCAAGTTGACCGAAGAGCAGTTTTAAGGTTTTTTAATTTGAAAGCTAAAGCTCCCCCATACACCTTTAGATCACGCCATACAATCTCCATTAGATCTACCAACAACCATGTAGTATACACCTTACAATCTTACCATACAATTTCTGTACAATCAACTTTTCTTCTACCAGAACCATGTAATATGAGGACCTTTCTACACCTTCCAATCACTATGTATTCTATCAGGGAGGACCCGGTACTACATAGCAGTGATATATACCTTCCAATCACTATGTATTCCATCAGGAAGGACCTGGCACTACATAGCAGTGATATACAGTATACCTTCCAATCACTGTATTCTATCAGGGAGGATACGGCACTACATAGCAGTAATATATACCTTCCAATCACTATGTATTCCATCAGGGAGGACCCGGCACTACATAGTGATATATACCTTCCAATCACTATGTATTCTATCAGGAAGGACCTGGCACTACATAGCAGTGATATACAGTATACCTTCCAATCACTGTATTCTATCAGGGAGGACCCGGCACTACATAGCAGTAATATATACCTTCCAATCACTATGTATTCCATCAGGGAGGACCCGGCACTACATAGCAGTGATAGATACCTTCCAATCACTATGTATTCTATCACGGAGGACACTATACTACACAGTTGTTGGTAGACCTAATGGAAATTGTATGGATCGTTCTTAAGGTGTATGGGGGGGCTTAAGAGATTTAAATAGTTTTATCTCCAGAGCTGGAAAATAAGGGTCCTAATGATAACCCATCCAATGCAAAATTATGCAAATGAAAAATTGAGAAACTCTTAAAGTTCCGCGACTGCTCTCAGAAGAGAAGTTCCTCTTCATTGGACAGATGTAACAATAAACCTCTATGAGGGGATTACTTGCTGGAGTGAAAAACGTAGATCAAACACAGTGCAATCCCACAGACAACCCGAGCAACAAATGCTACATATCTCCATCTTGTGAGAGACGGACTTGTGACCTTACCTTGGAGGTGCATTACAGGGAAGTGTATCATTCAAACCTTGTTGTATGACTTAACCAGGTATGACTCACCTAGTGACGGCACCCAACACGTGGTAGAGATGTGTGTAGGGCAAAACCAATCAGAGCGCAGTGCTTGTATGATCACGCTCAGTACAAGTATAGAAGAACAGACCTGGACACATACCAAGGCTAGAACAACATATGATGACATATAAGGTTGTGCAATGCCCTGACTTCTATAGGAGAATGTTTAACCCTCCAATTGCCTTTGTATTGATTATTTAAAGAGATGCAGTCACCTTATCTGTAACTTATCCAAGATTGAAAAAATGGCCTCCTGCTAAAACTCAGGATATGTAAAGCAGTTCTATAATGTAGAAAACACACCCTCACATTACTAACCTTTATGTAGCCAAACCTATCCCCAAACATAAAATACATACTTGCCATCCCCTCTTCCTCGCTCCGACAACGCCATATTTACAGCGTCCAGTTCTCCACGCTCCAAGATAGTGGAGCAATATTCTCCCGGCCTCGCTACCTCCACCAATAAGTAAACTTGCCTGTCTTCGAGCAAGTTTGATGTCACCGTTACATTGCGATCACAATATTCACTTGTGAAAGTCCAGATATTACCAAAAAGTAAACAGATCTAGAATTTTCAAAACTTAGGGCTTGTTTCCATTATACGTTGGGACCCCTCTGATAAGCGTATACACTTAGCAGGGGTCCCAACATATCACACAGACATTGCCTGCCGGCGGTTGGTCTGTTTACACATCCGCCGGTGCAGAGGCTGAACGTATTCGACTACGTTAAACCGCGATTATAGCCATGGGTGAAACAATCGTCATCAAGACATGGTGCAAGAAGTGATCAGAGGGCGGATGGTGCGGGCGGATGACACCTTTTCATTGCTGGACATGGTCCATTCACACAGTGACAGATAAATAATCTGTAAAGACCCCATACACCTTACATACAATTTCTGTACAATCAACTTCTCTTCTACCAAAACCATGTGATATAAGGAGCTTTCTAAACCATCCAATCATTATGTATTCTATCAAGGAGGACCCGGCACTACAAAGCAGTGATATACACCTTCCAATCACTATGTATTCTATCAGGGGGGACCCGGCACCACATAGCAGTGATGTATACCTTCCAATCACTATGTATTCTATCAGGGAGGACCCGACACTACATAGCAGTGATATATACCTCCCAATCACTATGTTTTCTATCAGGGAGGACCCGGCACTACATAGCAGTGATATATCCCTTCCAAGCACTATGTGTTCTATCAGGGAAGACCTGGCACTACATAGCAGTGATATATACCTCCCAATCACTATGTATTCTATCAGGGAGGACCCAGCACTACATAGCAGTGATATATACCTCCCAATCACTATGTTTTCTATCAGGGAGGACTCAGCACTACATAGCAGTGATATATACCTTCCAATCACTATGTATTCTATCAGGGAGGACCCGACACTACATAGCAGTGATATATACCTTCCAATCACTATGTATTCTATC
Organism: Ptychadena robeensis; assembly: GCA_036250615.1. Taxonomy (NCBI): domain Eukaryota; kingdom Metazoa; phylum Chordata; class Amphibia; order Anura; family Ptychadenidae; genus Ptychadena; species Ptychadena robeensis. The sequence goes on from CM070034.1 coordinate 22,503,158, forward strand.
AGGGAGGACCTGGCACTACATAGTTGTTGGTAGTTCTAAAGGAAATTGTATGGATTGATCTAAAGGTGTATGGGGGGCTTAACTCAAGCTTTAATGACCAATACCAATGACGTGGACCAATGAAAAAGGACTTCAGGTCCCCATACGGGGGTCGATTTTTAGTTTACAAATCGATCATCGTGTGACGAACACTCAAGTGCAGTGTGGTGACGTCACAATGTCCTTCAAACAGATATTGACCCGCCTGTGGGCAGCCTAACAAAACGTAATCACTTCGCTTAATTATCTAACAAATCTAAAGATTTCTAGTTACAATGACTAAAGCCTTCACCATCTAGATACTTCACTGCCAGATCAGAGTTTGCCAAACAATATCTAAAAAAGCCTTCACAGTTCTGGAACAACATCCTATGGACGGACGAGACCAACTTATACCAGAGTGATGGGAAGAGAAGAGTATGGAGAAGGAAAGGAACTGCTCTGATCCTAAGCATACCACCTCATCAGTAAAGCATGGTGGTGGTAGTGTCATGGCGTGGGCAGGTATGGCTGCCAATGAAACTGGTTCTCTTATATTGATGATGTGAGCAACAGGATGAATTCTGAAGTGTTTCAGGCAATATTATTCGATTCTCATATTCAGCCAAATGCTTCAAAACTCATTGGACGGCGCTGCACAGTGCAGATGGACAATAGCATACTGCAAAAGCAACCAAAGAGTTTTTCAAGGGAAAGAAGTGGAATGTTATGCACTGGCCAAGTCATCACATGACCTGAATCTGATTGAGCATGCATTTCCCTTGCTGAGGACTGAAGGGAAAATGCCCCAAGAACAAGTTGCAGTAGAGGCCTGGCAGAGCATCACCAGGGATGAAACCCAGTGTCTGGTGATGTCTATGCAATCCAGACTTCACTCTGTAACTGACTGCAAAGGATTTGCAACCAAGTATTAAAAATGGAAAGTTTGATTTAGGATTATGTTTCTGTCCCATTACTTTTGGTCTCTTAACAAGTGGGAGGCACATATGCAAACTGTCATAATTCCTACACCATTCACCTGATTTGGATGTAAATACTCTCAAAGTAAAGCTGTCAGTCTACAGTTACAGCACATTGTGTTTGTTTAATTCCAAATCCGTTGTGGAGGTGTATAGAGCCAATTGTGCCGATGTCCCAATATTTATGGACCTGACTGTATGAAGAGAACAGAGATGAATCTGGCTTGGCCCCCCGAGGGACACTGTCCTTGGCTTTATACAAGGAGATCTCCATAAAGAAAGTGAAGGGAAACATCCGAGACGTATATCTGGCAGCAATCATGGTACTCGGTGTGCTCAGGCAGCAGCAGTGACATCATAATCTGATGTATGACCTCATACACCGCTCAGGCATGTTCATTCAGTCATGTTACTACACTGCCAAGGAACGTTACTCACACAGAATTTACATATTAGGAGCGGCGAGGAGAAATGAGAATATGAATGGGGAGGATATTATGGAATGTATGTATGGAAAAACCTGAAAAGTCAGTTCACTAGTCCGTACAAGGGGTGACTGCATTCGTTTTCCTTTATTTGAGCGCTTCTTCTATCCGTAACTGCATACTGATTGTAGCCGTCCCTAAAATGTGCAGTCTTCTCAGTGACCAATGGTATAAGGGATGCTTTTCCTAACCGACTACTACATGGATCACCAATGTAGGACAGTGGCTGCTACCAGAGGATGGATATGACACCAACAGCTGCAAGAAAAAGTATGTGAACCCTTTGAGGTTACGTGGGGGTGATTTGGTCATAAAATGTGCTCTGATCTTCATCTAAGTCACACCAATAGAGACACACAGTCTTCCTAAACTAATACTACACAAACATTATATGTTTTATATTTTTATTGAACATAACATGTAACCATTCACAGTGCAGGGTGGAAAAAAAGTATGTGAACCCCTAGCCTAATTACTTCTCCAAGAGCTAATTGGAGCCAGGAGTGAGCCAACCTTGAGTCCAATCAGTGTGATGTTGGATGTGTTGCTGAAAGCTGACCTGATCTATAAAAAACACACACCAGTTTGGGTTTACTGGTTTCATGAAGCACTGTCTGGTTTGAACCATGCCTCGCAGAGAAGAGCTCTCAGAAGACCTACGATCAAGAATTGTTGACTTGCGCAAAGCTGGAAAGGGTTACACAAGCATCTCCTTGATGTTCATGTGTCCACGGTAAGACAGACTGTCTACAAATAGAGAAAGTTTAGCACTGATGCTACTCTGCCTAGGCGTGGTCGTCCTGTAAAGATGACTGCAAAAACACAGCACAGAATGCTTAACGAGGTAAAGAAGAATCCTAGAGTGTCAGCTAAAGACTTACAGAAATCTCTGGCACATGCTAACATTTTTGTTGACACATCTACAATAGGGAAAACATTAAACAAGAATGGAGTACACAGGAGGACACCACGGAGGAAGCCATTGCTGTCCAAAAAATATATTGCAGCATGTTTGAAGTTTGTAAAAGAGCACCTGGATGTTGCACAGCACTACTGGCAAAATATTCTGAGGACAGATGAAACCAAAATTGAAATGTTTAGAAAAAACCTACAACACTGTGTGGAGAAAAAAAAAGACACAGCACACCAACATCAAAACCTCATCCCCACTGTAAAACATGGCGGAGGGAGCATCATGGTCTGGGGCTGCTTTGCTGCCTCAGGGCCTGAACGGATTGTTGTCATTGATGGAAAAATTTATTCCAAAGTTTATCAAGACATCTTGCAGGAAAACGAAAGACCATCTGTCTGCCAACTGAAGCTCCGCAGAGGATGGGTGATCCAACAGGACAATGACCCAAAGCATACAAGTCTTTCATTAAAAGAATGACTTCAACAGAACAAAATACACCTTCTGGAGTGGCCCAGTCAGAGTCCTGACCTCAACACGATTGAAATGCTGTGGCATGACCTTAAGAGAGTGAGAGACATCCCAGGAATATTGCGACACTGAAACAGTTTTGTGAAGAGGAGTGGTCCACAATTACTCCAGATCGTTGTGCAGGTCTGCAGGAAACGTTTTGTTGAGGTTATTGCTGCCAAAGGAAGGTCAACCAGTTATTCCGAAGGATCACATACTTTTTCCACCTTGCACTGTGATTGGTTACATATAATGTCTGTGTAGTATTATTGTAAGCAGGATGTGTGTTTTTTTCTATTGGTGTGACTTAGATGAAGATCAGAGCACATGATCCTCAGCACATGCCAGCACACTGTAGCAGAGGTGAGGAGGAGATCTATCATGTAAGAAGTGGGAGGACAGATATGAATGGTGGTGGCGAGCAGAGGATGGACATGACGAGAATCAGAAATATTAAACTAAGAGGTCGAGCTGCAAATAACAATTCTTAGAATGAATTATGGGAAGAGGATGACGATGACATAGGAAGTGAATGACCTGTACTGGAGGTGAATGTGAACAGACTAATGATGAAGGCAAGGATGGGGATGACTGACATAGGAAGTGAATGACCTGTACTGGAGGTGAATGTGAACATAACAGACTATGATAAAGACAAGGATTGGGATGACCGACATAGGAAGTGGATGACCTGTACTGGAGGTGAATGTGAACACACTGTAATGATGAAGA
>CM070034.1:22508811-22526422 GCA_036250615.1 Ptychadena robeensis
TAGTCTCTGGCAGAAGAGGCTAGAGGGGATCTAGTCTCGTGGGCAGAAGAGGCTAAGAGGGGGGATCTATGTCTCTGGGCAGAAGAGGCTAGAGGGGGATCTAGTCTCTGGGCCGAAAGAGGCTAGAGGGGGATCTATCTCTGGGCAGAAGAGCTAGAGGGGGATCTAGTCTCTGGCAGAAGAGGCTAGAGTGGGGATTCTAGTCTCTGTAGCGTAGAAGAGGTAAGAGGAGGATCTAGTCCTCTGGGCAGAAGAGGGTAGAATGCAGGATCTAGTCTCTGGGCAGAAGAAGCTAGAGGGGGATCTCAGTCTCTCTGGGCAGTAGAGGCTATAGGGGAGCTAGTCCCTCTGGGCAGAAGAGGGTAAGGAAGATCTAGTCTCCTCTGGGCAGAAGACGGTAAAGGAGATTGCTCGTCTCTGGGCAGAAGAGGGTAAAACTGGAGATCTAGTCTCTGGGCAGAAGAGGGTAAAGGAGCATCTAGTCCTGGGCAGAAGAGGTAAGGAGATTCTATTCTCTGGCAGAAGAGGGTAAAGGAGATCTAGTCTCTGGCAGAAGAGGGTAAAGGAGATCTAGTCTGCTGGCAGAAGAGGGTAAAGGAGATCTAGTCTCTGGCAGAATAGGTAAAGGAGATCTGTCTCTGGGCAGAAGAGGGTAAGGAGATCCTAGTCTCTGGGCAGAAGAGGTGTAAAGGGAGAGCTAGCCTGCTGGGAAGAAGAGCGTAAGGAAACGCTATTTTCTGTGGGACGGTGACAGAAGAGGGTAAATTAGAATCTAGTCTCTGGGCAATAGAGGGTACAGGACCCTATTTTCGGGGGACGGTGACAGAAAGGGTAAAGGTGAGGATCTAGTCTCTTGGCGAGCGGGTAAAGGGAGATCTTAGTCTCTGGGCAGAAGAGGTAAGTGAGATCTAGTCCTCGTGGTACAGAAGAGGGTAAAAGGAGCATCTAGCTCTGGGCAGAAGAAGGTAAGGAGATCTATCTCGGGCAGCAAAGAGGGTAAGGAGATCTAGTCGCTGGGCAGAAAGAGGGTAAAGGAATCTGTAGATCTAGTCTCCTGGGCAGAAGAGGGTAAGAGAGAGTCTAGTCTCTGGGCAGAGAGGGTAAAGGAGATCTAGTCTCTGGGCAAATAGTGGAAGGAGATCTAGTTCTCTGGGCGCTCGAAGATGGTAAAAGAGTAATCTAGTCTCTGGCATAAGAGGGTAAAGGAGATCTAGTCTCTGGGACCGAAGAGGTAAGGAGCATCAGCCTCTGGGCAGAAGAGATGGTAAAGGAATCTAGCCTCATGGGCAGAAAGCGTAAAGGAAACCTATTTTACTGGGGACGGTGACAGAAGAGGGTAAAGGAGATCTAGTCTCTGGGCAGAAGAGGGTAAAGGAAACCTATGTTCGTGGACGGTGACTAGAGGGTGTAGGAGATCAAAGACTTGCCGCTCAGGATGACTCACAGAAGAGGTACGAAGATCTAGATTACTCTGCACAAGGTGAAAGAAAGGTCGTAAAGGCTACATCAATTTTCATGTGGGCAAGGCGACAGAAGAGACTTTAAATGAGATCTAGTCTCTAAACGGTGACAGAATAGGGTAAGAGTTTCTAGTCTCTGCACAAGATGACAGAAGAGGGTCAGTTCTAGTCTCTGGCACGGTGGACAGCAGATGGTAGGGAGATCTATCTCGGGGCAGGTGGATAACAGAAAGGGTAATGAGATCTATCTTGGGCAGGTGACAAAGAGGGTAAAGAGATCTAGGTCTCTGGGCACGGGTGACAGAGAGGGTAATGAGATCTAGTCCTCTGGGCACTCGGGTGACGCGAAGAGGGTAAAGAGATCTAGTCCTCTGGGCACGGTGACAGAAGAGGGTAATGAGATCTAGTCCTCTGGGCCGGTTGACAGAAGAGTGTCAAGGAGATCTAGTCCTCTGGCATAGGTGCAGAAGAGGGTAAAAGGAGATCTATCTCTGGGCCACAGGTGACAAGAAGAGGGTTAAAGAGATCGAGTCGTCTGATCACCTTTCCATAGACTAGATCGCCTTTACCCTCTCTGTCACCGTGCCCAGAGACTCATCTCCTTTGTACCCTCTTCTGTCACCATGCCAGAGAAAAGGGAGGAATAAGAGACCACCACCTTTTTTTTCTTTTTTCCCTTTTCCTTTTTTCTGTTTTTTTGCTTTCACTTCACTTTTTTTTATTTTTTTCTCCCTCTCTCTCCTTTTCCCTCTTTGTCACGTCGTGGCCAGAGACTAGTCTCATTGCCTCTATCTGTCACCGAGTGCCCAGAGACTAGATCTCGTTGGTAACCCCTATTCTGTCACCAGGTGGCCCAGAACTACGGATCTCATTCCTCTTCTTCACCGTGCCCAGAGCCTAGATTCACTCTTTACCCTCTTCTGTCACCGGTGCCCAGAGACTAGATCTCAATTACCCTCTTCTGCTCACCTTGCCCAGGACTAGATCTCCTTTACCCTACTTCTGTCACCGTGCCCAGACAAGACTAGAATACTCCTTACCCGTCTTCTTGCATCTTGTGCAAGAGACTAAATCCTTACGCCGTATTCTTTCACTTGTTAGGAGACTAGATCTCATATAACCTCATCTGTCGTGCGCTTGCACAAACCTTGATCGCCTTTACCCTCTTTTCTGTCACCTTGTGGCAGAGACTAGATCTTCTTACCCTCTTCTGTCATCCTGCCGCGGAGTCTGATCTCCTTACCCGCTTCTGGGTCCCGTCCCAGAAATAGGTTTCCTTTACCTCTTCTGCCCGAAGACTGATCATCCTTTAACCTCTTCTGTGCACCGTCCCCAGAAAAATAGCGTTCCTTTACGCTCTTCTGCCAGAGGCTATTATCTCCTTTACCCTCTTCATGCTGCCAGAGGACTAGATCTCCGTTACCCTCTTGCTGGGGGGGCCCAGAGACTGATCTCCTTACCCTCTTCTGCCCAGAGCTAGATCTCCTTTAACCCCTTGCTCTGCCCAGAGACTAGATCTCCTTTACCCTCTTCTGCCCAGAGACTGATCTCCTTTACCCTCTTCTGTCCCAGATCAACTGATCAGCCTTTACCCTCTTCTGCCCAGAGACTATGATCTCCTTTACCCTCACTTCTGCCCAGAGACTAGATTCTTTACCCTCTTCTGCCCAGAGACTAGATCTCCTTTACCCTCTCTCTGCCGCAGAGCTAGATCTCCTTACCCTCTTCTGCCAGAGACTAGTCTCCTTTACCCTCTTCTGCCCAGAGACTAGATCTCCTTTCCCTCTTCTGCCCAGAACTAGATCTCCTTTACCCTCTTCTGTCACCGTCCCAGAAATAGGTTTCCTTTACCCTCTTCTGCCCAGAGACTAGATCTCCTTTACCCTCTTCTGTCACCGTCCCAGAAATAGTTTCCTTTACGCTCTCTCCCAGAGGCTATTCTTTACCCTCTTCTGCCCGAGACTAGATCTCCTTTACCTCTTCTGCCCAGACTAGATCTCCTTACTCCACTCTCCCTCTTCTGCCCAGAGACTAGATCTCCTTTACCCTCTCTGCCAGAGACTAGATCTCCTTTATCTCTCTGCCCAGAGACTAGATCTCCTTTACCCCTTTCTGCCCAGAGACTAGATCTCCTTTACCCTCTTCTGCCCAGAGACTAGATCTCCTTTACCCTCTTCTGCCCAGAGACTAGATCTCTTTACCCTCTTCTGCCCAGAGACTAGATCTCCTTTCCCTCTTCTGCCCAGAGACTAGATCTCCTTTACCCTCTTCTGCCCAGGACTAGATCCCCCTCTAGCTCTTCTCCCAGATAGATCCCCTCTAGCCTCTTCTGCCGAGACTAGACCCCTTTACCCTCTTCTGCCAGAGACTAGATCCTCTTTACCCTCTTCTGCCCAGAGACTAGATCCCCCTCTAGCCTCTTCTCCAGAGACTAGATCCTAGTTTGCCCAGAACTAGATCCCCTCTACTCCGCTTCTGCCCAGAGACTAGATCCCCCTCTAGCCTCTTCGCCAGAGACTAGATCCCCCTCTAGCCTCTTCTGCCAGAGACTAGATCCCCCTCTAGCCTCTTCTGCCCGAGACTAGATCCCCCTCTAGCCTCTTCTGCCCAGAGACTAGATCCCCCTCTGCCCTTCGGTGGTTGTGGTGAGCCAGTTGAGTTGTCCCTCCTATCTTATGAGCAGTTGGTGCTCACGGTTCTTTGATGTCACAATGTTGAAGAATCCTGAGCTCCTCGATGAGTCATTTTAAAATTGAGATTTAACAAAAATAAATGTTTAGGTAAAACTGTAATTACAACACTTATCTGCACTTTACTGCAGTGTTACTTCTTTCCTCCTCCTCAGTTTCCACTTTCTCCTGGTGGTGACAGTATAACTCTATTTTCATTGCTGCAGTCGAAGGTTTAAGAAATCCTTGTTCTACACCAAAACACTCCCCCTTTTAAAAATAAAACCAATGTCAAGCCCCCCATACACTACAATCTTCTTCCATACAATTTCGTACAATCAAATTTTTCTCTACCAAACCATGTAATATGAGGAGCTTTCTAACCCTTCCAATCACTATGTATTCTATCAGGAGGACCCGGCACTACAATCCGATGTATACCTTCCAATCACTTAGGACTGGGCGATATGGCAAGAATTTATATCATGATATGTTCTTAATTTTGGTCAATACGATAAAATTCCGATATCGTTGGAAAATATCTGCTCCCGACCCCCTGGATAATCTCTCTCTGGCAAGGGGGCGGGGAGCAGGGGACCCTTCAAAATCAGCCTCCCCTGTGTCACTGCTCATATACCCTTCCAGCACATGGAGATCATTCTGCTCATACCTTCCCAGTGTCACAGTTCATTCTGCTATGGACAGCGCTGCCCATACCTAGCACTGCTGCCACTGAGGCAGTGCAGACAGTGGTCGCACAGCCCATAGCAAGCGTGTCATCCGTAACCAACCCTAGCCAGCCTGGGGTCGGGTATATTCACCATTGGCTGACAAGAGTAGAAGGCAGCTAGCAAGGGGCTGTGTGACCGATACGATCTCTCTGCCGTCTGATTTTTCTGTGTCAGCTGCCAGCACCATGGGCTCAGTGCCAGTCAAGCAGCTTGGATATAGGCAGCGCTAATAGCCCAGGGGTACAGTGCACCTAACCTCCCCCCAACATGATATCCATGTATTATGGAGACCCCCTTTTCAGTGAGAGTTTAATTCTTGGACGGAGAGATTCGGGATCAGCCTCCCCCCTCGGTGTCCCCTTGTACCATATGCAAATGAAAACGTCGGTGAACACTGGGAGGCATTCTCTCAATGTGCTGGGAGGGGCATGAGTCGGTGACCGGCTGGGAGCTGATCTCGATATGGCTGGGGAGTGGGTATGAGGGGCGGACACTGTGAGGCTGATCTCGATGGGTTCCCCGTTCCTAGTGGAGACTGGGCCTCCCCTCTAGCCTCTTCTGCCCAGAGACTAGATCCCCCTCTGCCCTCTTCGGATGGTTGTGGGTGAGCCAGTTGAGTTGTCCCTCCTATCTTGATGCAGCAGTTGGTGCTCACGGTTCTTTGATGTCACAGATGTTGAAGAATCCTGAGCTCCTCGATGAGTCATTTTAAAATTGAGATTTAACAAAAATAAATGTTTAGGTAAAAACTGTAATTACAACACTTATCTGCACTTTACTGCAGTGTTACTTCTTTCCTCCTCCTCAGTTTCCACTTTCTCCTGGTGGTGACAGTATAACTCTATTTTCATTGCTGCAGTCGAAGGTTTAAGGAAATCCTTGTTCTACACCAAACACACTCCCCCTTTTAAAAATAAAACCAAATGTCAAGCCCCCCATACACATTACAATCTTTCCATACAATTTCTGTACAATCAAATTTTCTTCTACCAAAACCATGTAATATGAGGAGCTTTCTAACCCTTCCAATCACTATGTATTCTATCAGGGAGGACCCGGCACTACATAGCCGATGTATACCTTCCAATCACTTAGGACTGGGCGATATGGCAAGAATTTATATCATGATATGTTTCTTAATTTTGGTCAATACGATAAAATTCCGATATCGTTGGAAAATATCTGCTCCCGACCCCCTGGAGTAATCTCTCTCTGGCAAGGGGGCGGGGAGCAGGGGACCCTTCAAAATCAGCCTCCCCTGTGTCACTGCTCATATACCCTTCCAGCACATGGAGATCAGTTCTGCTCATACCTTCCCAGTGTCACAGTTCATTCTGCTATGGACAGCGCTGCCCATACCGTAGCACTGCTGCCACTGAGGCAGTGCAGACAGTGGTCGCACAGCCCATAGCAAGCGTGTCATCCTGTACCCCTGCCAGCCTGGGGTCGGGTTTCACCATTGGCTGACAAGAGTAGAAGGCAGCTAGCAATGGGCTGTGTGACCGAAGATCTTCTGCCTTCTGATTTTTCTGTGTCAGCTGCCTGCAACTCAGTGCTCAGTGCCAGCAGCGCTATGGTATAGGCAGCGCTATAGCACCAGGGGGGTCAGTGCACCTACCTCCCCCCAACTGATATCCCTGTATATGGGAGCCCCCTATGTCAGTGAGAGTTAATTCTATGGACAGGAGAGATGTCGGGATCAGCCTCCCCCCTCGGTGTCCCCTGTCCATAGCAGAATGAACGTCGGTGACACTGGGAGGCTTATCTCAATGTGCTGGGAGGGGCATGAGCAGTGACCCTGGGAGGCTGATCTCGATATGCTGGGAGGGGTATGAGCAGTGACACTGTGAGGCTGATCTCGATGGGTCCCCTGTTCTATGGAGATGGGCCTCCCTGTGCATAGCGGCAGCAACGCATAATGGAGGAGTTACTAGATCACTGCACCTGCACATCTCGATGGGGAGGCATGGGACGCCAAAGTGATCTCTTAGGGAAAGGGTGGGGGAGGGGGGCCACTAAGGGAGTGCTCGCCCAGGGAGACGATCTCCCTAGGACCGCCCCTCACTGAACATAGTTCAGTGACAAATGATACAATTTGTAAACACATTTCTGATATGTCGATATTCTTTTATGATATTTCGATATAAAATATCGCGATATATATTGATATTGAATTATTGTCCAGCCCTACAATAATTATGTATTCTATCAGGGAGGACCTGGCACTACATAGCAGTGATATATACCTTCCAATCACTATGTATTCTATCAGGGAGGACCCGGCACTACATAGCAGTGATATATACCTTCCAATCACTATGTATTCTATCAGGGAGTACCTGGCACTACATAGCAGTGATATATACCTTCCAATCCCTATGTAATCTATCAGGGAGGACTCAGCACTACACAGTTGTTGGTAGATCTAATGGAGATTGTATGGATCGATCTTAAGGTGTATGGGGGGCTTTAGCTGCACATCTATGGAATGCTGTGTTGCAGCAATATTTGCCTTTCTGGTTTAGATACTCTTGACTATGTTTTTAGTTATTAGTATATATTGTGTTATATATTTATATTGTGAACGGCCGCATTATCCTTACGGTGTGCATGTGATGGGGCTATATAAAGTGTGAAATGCTAGGATGCAGTTTCTGAGCAGATGTTAAATGGAATGTTTTTGATATAAACAAATTTAATTTCTTTTCACAGAAAAACACTTGGTCCTTCTCAGAGATGGGAGAACGCTTATTGGATACTTAAGAAGCATTGACCAATTTGGTGAGAACTGTTCTTGGGCTTTCACTGGAAGTACCTGTTATGGTTCCCATCGCTTGCATGATTTGTGGGGGCTGCTAACAAGTGTTTCCTTTTTAAGGGCCCCGCAAGTACAATAATTACCAAAAATTCACTCTACTCATGGGTCTAGTTGCGTTCTGACTGCACCGGTGTCTGCTCTGCTTATTGTATGTTGCTAGTTATGTGCAAATGGCTAACCCTTCAGTCTGAAGTGCCAAGATGAATACTTAAGCTAGCCACACACGGTTCGTTTAGTTCAATCGATGCTCGATTAGATGAATTTTTTCATTCATTTTCAAATCAAGAAATGCCCACATGGTACGATCAACGATAATTGTTTGATGAAGGCAGAAAATCGAATTGAATTTTGATCGGTCATGTTGGAAAATCGTCGATTGCGCCAAAATCGTTTTAAAATCGTCGATGTTTGTGGTGTTTCTCCTGGATCGATTAGATCAGATATACATAACATAGACCACTTCAATCTGGAATTAAAACATTTCAATACCAAAATCGACGATTTTAGTAATATTTTGGAATCGAAATCTCACCACAATCGCAAACTCAATGTGGGGTGTATGTTGATGCGATTAAGATCGATTTTCGATTAGACGATTGAATTCCTCGATCTAATCGAGCATCGATTGAACCATGTGTGGCTAGCTTAAGAAGTCTAAGATTGGCCTCCGTGAGATAGCACAAGAATTCTGCACATAATGAGTCTAAATTTGACCTACTCCTGTAGCTGGATCAAGCCTGTTTAATTGTTTGTTCATCAGAACAGAAAATGGCAAAAAAGAGGTATTTATTGTGAGGCTATGTTTCCATGTCGGGACCCCCTCCACTAAGCGTGGCTTGGCAGGAATCCCGACGGAGCACATAGACTTGGCCTGCTCGGCGGATGCTGTGTTCAGTGTTCTAATGAAGGTGAAGAATGACTCTTTGCTGGTCAGTTGTATGCTTTCACAGAGTATTGGAATCTGCTGGAAAAAAAACTGAGAAGACTTAAGCAGGGTACAGACATGCAGATCTGGGCCAGATCGGTGGCTGCATTGAGCGATGTGCACGCTCACGGCCATCTATCTAGCCCATATGATATGCGCCCATCGCTGTTTTCGAGCGGGACGAAACAATCCCACTTGAAAACAGCGATATCAGACATGACCGTAAATACGGCCGATGTCCGATGCTTTGCATAGAGACTGCGGGTCTCCAGGCAAAGCTTCGTGACGCACACATTGAATCTTTCCTGTGTTTGGAAAGTTTGAACCTTCCATGTGGTAATACTTTTCATTCAATTACGATTGGTGTTCGATGAAAAGATCAAGATCTCAAATCTAATCGAAGATCGATCGTGCTAAAATCGAACCGTGTATGCCTAGCTTTAGACAGGACTAAAACGATTGAGAACCTCTGTTCTATAGGTCTCCTCTTTAGTATAGAAAGCCTATAATCACTTTCTAGTTTTACATTATAGATGGTTATAAAAATTGGATAGAAAATGAATGATAATATGAGCTTCTCTGGTCTTTCCCAGGACACTGAAAGCCCCCTCATACACATCTAGATTTTCTGTTCAATCAACTTAAAAAGATAAATTCTTTTGGGTCAGGAAAATTGGTGATCGATTGTAATGTTTGCCAACTGTAGTAACAGATATTTGCTCAACTTTTTTGTGGTCGACTGAAAAAGTTATAAATTTTAATACAGCCAATTAAAATTTTCCAGCACGTCCAATAATTTTTTGCTCAATTATTTTCCCAATTTTAATTGTTTTAGGTCGATCTAGCCATGTGGGCTGCCATAGATTTTCAATCAACAAAAAAATTGATTGAAGTAAGTTGATGAAAAATCTAGACGTGTTCCTTAAGCCCCCCCAAAAAATCTAGCCGTGCCCCTTAAGCTCCTTCATACACCTTTTAGATCTGTCAGATATCCTTTAGATCTACTAACAACTATTTAGTGCCGAGTCCTCTGTGATTGAGCACAGGTAGACTTGATGGTTTAGAAAGTCCCTCATATTACATGGTTTTGGTAAAGCACAAGAAGATCTAAAGGAAATCTGACAGAGAAATCTAAAGATGTATGGGGGATCCATAGACAAGTTAGGACAGAGTACTAATAAGGTGATCAGTAAGCACATCTCTCATGCAAAGTAAACCATTGTTTGCATACAGTTTGCAAATCCTCTTTGTAGTTTGTTATGGCTAATTAGTTGCCGTTCATTACACATCCGGTGGTTCCTGTACCCGCAGTTATAGAGGTCTGTCACACTGTGACAGGGATACACGTGACCTTTTTTTATTAGACACTTTTTGTTTTGACAATATCTGTTCCTTTCCACAAGTATTGTGTGTGTCGTGTTCCCCCACCCAATGGTAACTTTTCAGTAAATAGTAAATTGCTAGCATTCAAATGTGTACAGGGAAATCTTGTTCTTGCTGAAAGTTAAACATTTGTTATGCAAATAAACGTTTGATTGATCTAGGCAAAGTGGTCACTTCTGTGTGTGTGTATATACCGTACAATGGCCTTTGTTCATTGATTGTTTTACATGCCAATTACCCTTGCAATATTTAACCTACCATTTATACACTTCAGATTGGTACTGATTACCCCCTCACCCTTCTATGCAGTAATCTTATTGTCAATTTACAAACCTCTTAGATAAATGTTGAAGGAAAAACTGAGTGACATAAGTAGCTACTGATGGCCTGTGATTAGAAGTGTGTTCCCTCCATTGAAAGGAAGATATGCTTCTCTAAAGCCCCCCATACACCTTAAGATCAATCCATACAATTTCCGTTAGATCTACCAACAACTGTATAGTATAGTGGCCTCCCTGATAGAATACATAGTGATTGGAAGGTATATATCGCTGCTATGTAGTGCCGGGTCCTCCGTGATAGAATACATAGTGATTGGAAGGTATGTAGTGCTGGGTCCTCCCTGATAGATTACATAGTGATTGGAAGGGTTAAAAAGCTCCTCATATTACATGGTTTTGGTAGATCAAAAGTTGATTGTACAGAAATTGTATGGAAAGATTGTAAGGTGTATGGTATGCTTAGCGGTGGTCCCGACATAGCAGATAGACTTTACCCGCTTGGCGGAGGATCTGTCTTCACTGCGCCGAGCCGCTCCACCGATGTAATGCTGAATGTAGTAGAGTAGGTTGAGCCTCTGCACCGGCGGATGTGTAAACATATCATCCCCTGAGCAGGCAATGTCTGTGTGATACGTTGGGATCCCCTCCGCTAAGCATATAGGCTTAGAGGATGGGTCCCGAAGTATAATGGAAACAAATGCTTAGCCTTCCATTCGAGCAAGCATGTCACTAATAAAATGAAAGTTTATAAAACACACAATTGGCTGGAATCTCTACCTTTTTGTGTTCAGGTCACCAGGTAAATCTCATTGGGTTGGAGAGCCCCCTCTACAGACTCAGCTTTTCTATGTGCAGTAGTATAAACATGACTCTTGTGATGTTACAGATGATTATATTGGATATAAGAAGTGTTTTTATTTTCTATTTTTGTTCCCCCTCCTTAGCTAATCTCGTGCTGCACCAGACTGTGGAGCGGATACATGTCGGGAAGAAATACGGTGATATCCCTAGGGGAATATTTGTTGTGAGAGGCGAAAATGTGGTTCTCCTCGGAGAGATTGTAAGTAGGCTAATTTAAATCGTTTTACAGTCTCATTTATATGGAAATTGTTTGTTTTGCAAGATGCTTATCCAGTGCAGAGTAGATCAGCCTCTGGCTTTTAAAATAAAAAAAATAAAAAAAAACCTGTTTGTCCGAACAGTGATTGAAGTGGCCTATTCCTTATATACTTTGTTCCCCAACTGCCTGACCGGGCAGTGTCCTCTACTCCTCCTGCATAACCTGTATCTGTGTGTTATCTTGTGTTGCACCTGAACTCAATTTATTGTACAGCGCTGTATAATATGTTGGTGCTATAAAAATAATTGATGATAATAATATATAGTTCTGCCAGCACTTTCTGGTGCTGCATCGTGGAGCTGCTCTCTACTATTAGCAATTATTGTCTTAATGCAAAATGACCCCCATGTCTAAAGGTCCCCACATATGTAATGAGCGGGGACCGACAGCTGAGCTGTGGAGAGAAACGTGATGACTTAATCACGCTGCTCTCCATCTTTCAGAGTATCGTGGGCACCCTTTGTGTGCCAGCCATTAGTTTGAATGGGGGCAAAGTATCATGAAACTTTGGGCAGGAGCTTCCTGTAACAAAGCCTGGTTATTAGTGCCCATTCCCCTAGTGCAGGGTGCCGCCTTCTTCAACATGCTTTGTGGCTACTCATGCAAATATTTAAATGATCACTTTTATTTTCGGAGTTTGTGTTTTAAACAGTACAGCATGATTATCTACAATAAGATCCGCCCAATGGATTGTAGTGAAATCTGCACTTAATAGACTATAAACTATAAATATTGGACTGCTTTTTCATTGAGATGGTCTAACTTTTTTTGGGGGGAAAGGTTTTGACTTTGTGTATGGATGGCAAAGACACTAAGTATGGTATCATCACCAAACTTGCTTGAGATGTAGGATGGGCTGAGGGCGTATTGCCAAAACTGGCCATACACCTTTTAGATCTGTCAGATATCCTTTAGATCTACCAACAACTATGTAGTATGGGGTCCTCTGCCATTGAACACAGGTAGATTTGAGTTTAGAATGTCCCTCATATTACATGGCATAAGTTTCATTTGAACTTAATTTATGCAAACAAGTAATGTGAGAGCAATACATAATTATAGTCAAATATTCCCACAAAGCTGTTTTCTCTCATCTCAATCAATTTTGGTTATGATGCCATATTGAAGGGCTATACAGTCAACTCCCAAAGTTAGCTAGTTGAAAAGATTCAACCATCTCTGCTTTTACCTATTTGTCTTTATTGCTAGCATTCCCCCCCCCCCCCCCCCCCCCATTAACTTTTCTTTGTCTTTTTTTATTTTTGGATCTTTATCTTCTTGGATCTAAAGGTGGGCACACACAGGTCAATACCTGTTCAACCGATGAACCCTGAAGCGCAGCTTGATGTCATCACACTGTGCTCAAGTATTCCGAGATTGAACGGCAAATCGATGCGCACCACTTTACACAATCGATTCCCGTTTGATACCTTGGATGGGGGCGCTGGTCTAAAGTGTGGCTTGCTGCTTTTTTGATCGCATGCCTCAGGCAATCCTGGACAATTGCACCCATAGACATGCATGAACACGTTTAAAAATGGATCGGTGGGCGATTGGGCAAGGTCCTGTCTGCTCTAATTGCCTCCAAAAAACGCGCCCAAACTTGCCCAACCGCTAGCAAGATCACCATGCTGCAATTAAAACGCGGTCGTCGTTTCAAACGCAAACGTGCCCTAACATTTTCATCTTTGGACAAGGGTTGTGGAGTAAAGGCTGCCATACACCCACAGACGGGTGCTGACAGATGAGCTCTGGAAAGCAGCGTGATGATGTCATCACGCTGCATTCCCGGGCTGACTCCATTGGCTGGGCACCCTTTGTGTGCCGGCCATTAGCTTCAATGAAGACGTCTTTATTGAAGTTAATGGCATCGGCCAGAGAACATCGGACATGTCTGTTCTCTGGCCGGCCAAGCTGTGGGGCGACAGGGATCTGCGGCAAAATTGGCCACTAATCGGCGTGTGTATGCCAGGCTTAAAGGCCATAGCAGTCTATTGTGGTTCATGGCCATGCTTGATTGGATTAAAGTTTAGCACTCAAATACACAGGTTACAAGGTTTGTACATATATAAATACAAAGGTTTGATTGTATTTCTGTGCTAAACAAAGGCTCTTGAATACACCTGTGATGACACTGGGGACACAAGCTGTTAATGCTATTGCAAGATTGCATTATGTGTATTTTTTTTAAATCTTTTCTATAAAGGTTTTGCATTGTGTGTACTTCTGATATTGTACGTTGTCACACAGTGAGACTTTCCTGAAGATCACATTAATGTGTTTGTGTCTTGTCCTTTCACTCAGGACCTAGAGAAAGAGAGCGACACTCCCTTACTTCAAGTTTCCATTGAGGAGATCCTAGAGGAACAGCGAGTGGAGCAGCAAAGCAAACAGGAGGCAGAGAAGGTGAAGGTTCAGGCCTTGAAAGAACGGGGTCTGTCTATTCCCAGAGCGGACACCTTGGACGAGTACTGAGCTGCTTACTGGACAGTGACACTGGAAGTTCTCTTACTGGCAATAGCAATGTCCCAGAATTATGTTTTCGCTGCTTTGGTTTGGACTTGTCTATTGCAGCAACAATGCTATACAGCAATCCTGATCTAAGTTCATGAAATGGTTTAAGTTGCGCACACAGTGATGATGCCAACCCAAAAGCACTTATATTCAAGAATTATCATGGAGGGGAGGATACCCCATTGATTATTTTTCCTTTTTCTTTTTTAATAGACATTGTTGGTTTTCCATGGAATAGTAATCTACTTAAATGATTGCTTTTAGTTGTTTTTAATTTGTGACCAACAAGTAAATCAAAGAGCATGTGCTGCCTATTGACAAATGTCGTGGAATGAATTAAAATGTAGGACATGGCTTTGGAAAAGTGTTCTGTTGGTACTGGTGTTTTACTGTGCTTCTCTCTGTCCATGGGAATGTGTAGTGTAAACCCTTTGTGTGGGGCTACCTGATGATCTCTGTTTGATGTAATGACTCTCCTCCTTCATGGAACAGTCCTGGGTTGTGTCAAACTGCGCTGTGGTACTGTATCCTAGGGCAGAAGACCATTTGCCCCACCATAGAATAGAATTAAGCTAGCCATACACTTTTTTAGATCTGACAGATATTCTTTAGATCTCCTTTTTTGTTTTACAAAAACCATGTAATATGACAATCAAGTCTTCCTGTGTTCAGAGGACCCGGTACTACATAGTTGTTGGTAGATCTAAAGGATATCTGACAGAGAGATCTAAAGTTGTATAGCCAGTTTTAATTTGTTTTCTTTTTTGGGAATGGAGAAGCAGTCTGGGAGGTGGTTTGTATAATGTGTGCTAATAATCTGATAGTGTGCTAATAAGTGGATAATTGGTGGCTAACAATAAGAAATGCTCGCCTTTTGGAAGGAGATTATATTTTTATATACGGCTTACAAAATTATTAGGACACTAAAAATCAAACATCAGGTCTCTAAGACTTGTGATTTCCAAAATGTTAGGGTCCCCACACACGCAACGAGCGGCGGCTGATTTTGCAGCTCGCCTATGCGCTTGTGGCTGTCGGTCGGCAGCAAAATCGGCTGCCAATCGCGGATGCCCACATGGGGTTCTGTTGCCCCAAAGCTCCGGCCAGAGTACAGACATGTCTGTAAATCTCTGGCCGATGCCATAAGTTTCAATGGGGACCGCGTTCCCATTAAAACGGCCGGCTCACAAAGGGTGCCTGCCAATGCTGCGAGCAATGGAGTCATGCTGCTCTCCACAGCTTGGTCCCCACCGAAACATGTGTGGGGACCTTAAGAATGGTCCATGGATATTATCATGGTTTACTTTTTTAGGACTGGGAGTATTGCCACATTAAACATACTAGTGAAAAAACCAAATTAAATTGCACAATCGACATTTAGGCATAATGTGTACATTATAAATGTTCTAGTTATGGTATAGGCCTGAAATACAACTATGTAGCCTACGGGTGTTCAATTAACACGAGGTCTGATTATAAAACACAGGTTTTAGACCCGCAGGAAAAGGTCCCATTATATAATATGGTTATAAAGTGTTAACACTACAGTTCAGTATTCACTGTCCATACAGGTTTGTTAATAAAGCCGAGCCCAAAAAAAAGGGACACGCTCCCCTGATCTACTACTGGTGCTTTTGCGGTTAGCTGTGTGGGCGCCTCTGACGTAGATGATGTAATGGGGTGTTGAGGTTTGTGGTAGTTTGAATAAAGTTAACTAGCGTGCAGTTAAAATGTAATGTTTGCTCATTCCCTGTCCAACGATGCTATGCATTGAGCCCGTAGCCCCCTTTACCTCTGGGTACCAAAAAAAAGGAAGTAAGTTTTCCTTGCATCGTGGACTTTCTGGTAGACATCTTGCTAGATCTGGCCAATGAGATGTGATCAATAAAATAAGACATTGACCTGAAATTGAACATGCCAAACTCTTCAGCTGCTCAGTTTGAATAAAGGCCCCCATACACATTACTATCTTACCATACAATTTCTGTACAACCAACTTTTCTTCTACCAAAACCATGTAATATGAGGAGCTTTCTAATCCTTTCAATCACAATGTATTCTATCAGGGAGGACACTATACTACACAGTTGTTGGTAGATCTAATGGAAATTGTATGGATCGATCTTAAGGTTTATGGGGGGCTTTACTCTGATTGTCACAGCAACCTGCATACAATTTTGCATTCTAATATCTCACAACTTCTACCTTATTAATGTCTGAAGACTCAAGAGACCTTACATTTACTAATTTTGAGAAACTAGCCTGTGAGTAAGGTGGAACCATCACTTGCTTTTAAACTTGGTGTAATTGGCACTAGTAGTGATGATAGAGCAGAATGCAGCAAATAAGAAAAAACTTGTCTCCTTCTCTGCCACAGCTGGAAGGACACCTGAGAGCAGTGACAGCCAGTAAAAGAACGTGGTCACTCTGTGTAATGGAAAATATACACTTATGTTTTCTCCATTGATAACCATTACATGGTGCTTCCAGTGGTCACGTAGAATATTATACCGAATTAAGCCCTGGAGTTCTGGCAGATGGTTTGGAATCTCATGTGGGGTTCCAAGAAAGTTTGTGTGTGTATGTATTAAAAATGAATGGTTGTATATTGGTTATGTCCTGCCTGTTGATTTTAATGGGCGCATAATTGCCACAGTGTGGCAATTAGCTGCCCGAAACGGGTCACAAGAAGGTCAAGTGCTCCCGGGGTTTTTCTTTTCCCCCTGAGATTGGTGTGGACTGTACATGGGAGCTCCTCATACACACATAGATCAGCGGCTAATCGATTAGCATGCGCTAATGGGCAGCACCCACAGACTGCGGCTGCCCACCTGGAGTGACTGATCCATGTGGGCCAAATCACGATTGGCCAGAGAACCCCATTGTTTTCTGGCCGATCAGTAACGACCCAATTCTGGGCAATTGGCCACTCGAGAATCGCACAGCTATCGCTGTGTGTATGGATAGCTTAAATCCCCCCATACACGTCTAGATTTTCTGTTCAATCAACATAAAAAGATAAATTTTTGGGGTCAGGTAAAATTGGTGATTGTATGTTTGCCAACTGTAGTAACAGATATTTGATCCACTTTTTGGGGATCAACTAAAAGTGTAATCAATTTCAATACAACCAACTAAAAATTGTCAGCATGGCCAATCAATTTTCAATCAATCTTTTCCCCAATTTTAATTGTTTTTGATTGATCTAACCAAGTGGGCTGCCATTGATCGAAATTCTATCAACCCAAAAAATTGATTGAATTAAGTTGATTGGAGGAAAAATCTAGACGTGTATGGGGGCCTTAACAGATATTTGATCAACTTTTTTGGGATTGACTAAAGCCCCCCCCCCCCCTCCATGCACCTTTTTAGATCATTCCATACAATTTCCATTAGATCTACCAACACCTATGTAATAGTGTTCTCCCTGATAGAATGCATAGTGATTGGAAGGTATATATCACTGCTATGTAGTCCTGGGTCCTCCTGGGTCTCCTGCTAGCAAATAGTGATTGGGATTGGCCTCTTATATCGCATTGCCTGTCGTGCGGGTCCTCCGAAGCAACCATGGGTTGAGCAGGATCAATCACTGTTATGTCGTTCCGGGTCCTCCCCTGCTATTAATAATTCCTCGTGATTGAAGGTTTACATGCTTATGTCGTGCCGGGTCCTCCCTGCTTAGGCCCATCTAGTTGTTGGCGGTCTGTTCT
>CM070034.1:22563133-22575364 GCA_036250615.1 Ptychadena robeensis
GAAGAACAATGCATTTTCCAGCACGATGGAGCACCGTGCCATAAGGAAAAAGTGATAACTCAGTGGCTCTGGGACCAAAAACTTTGAAATTTTGGGCCCATGGCCTGGAAACTTCCCAGATCCTAATCCCATTGAGAACTTGTGGTCATTCCTCAAGAGGCAGGTGGACAAAAAAAAACCAACTCAATCTGACAAACCCAAAGAAGTGATGATGAAAGAATGGGTTGTATCAGTCAGGATTTGGCCCAAAAGTTTAGTGAGAGTATGTCCAGTGGAATTGCAGAGGTCCTGAAAAAGAAGGGCCAACACTGCAAATACTGACTCTAATTTCATGTAATTGTCAATAAAAGCCTTGAGACGTATGAAGTGCTTATAATTATATTTCAGTGAATCACAGAAACAACTGCAGCAAAGATCTAAAAGCAGCGCAGCAGCAAACTTTTTGAAAACAAATATTTGTGCCATTCTCAAAACTTTTGGCCAGGACTGTATATGTTTCCATTGCAGAGATCTGCTTGAGTGAGTAATGAGGATAGAGAAGACAATATCATTTTTGACAGAGGTTCTAACCCTCCCCAAGGTTTGGATTTAGTAAGAAGTCTCTAATATAAGTAGAGTGGATGGTATTTACTATTCTATGTCCTACCCCGGGAACCTCTGGACATCATTCGGTATGCTCGGAAAGTTTCATGTGTAATATCTTCTCCCCTGGTCTCCTGGGGGTTTTGAGTTTTTTTTGCATTTCATGACATTCTGGCTTAATGCCCAGAACCTCTGTAGATTTTTTTTTTAAATATTAAATCTGCTTAAAAACTTAAACTCTTGTATATTTATAGTTCTATATTTGACCTGCCGTGTAATGCTCAGCTTTGTCTATTGGTGATAGATTCTTCATATTAATGGATTCTACATTTCCTTCTTTGGTAATCTTCTATTTTGGAAGCTCCGTTGAAAGGTTGGGTCATTTGATTCTACCAGTTATGCAATACAGCTCAGGGGCATGTTTATGTCTTATTTGGGTAGTCTGCGTGGAATCTCCGATAGATGTACAGGAACGTGCCGACACACTAATTGGTTTGATCATAATTTTGCAAACCAGAGTATTTTCTGATACAAGGAGCTTCATAATGGAACTTACCCAGGACCAATTGCCTTCTTGCATTGCCGCACGTATTATGAACATGAATATTTTATATAGTGCTTGAGAGGGAAGCTCACATGTACCCGCTTACCCAAAATCACAGATACTACCAATGAGTTTAAATAAAAATAATCGGAATGGGCATAACAGGTCTTTCTCCATTTTAACAGAACCTACCACTTTACTCTAAATGGGCAAATTGTCTTGCCCGGTTGATGCACGTGAGATGGATCACCTTTCGAGCTCAGAGCGATGACATCATCAAGCTGAGCCTGATATAGAAGGAGCTGGAGCTGCAGCACTGCTGTGTCATCCAGCTCAGCTGGTCCCCATATAAAGCAATGGACATTTACAGTCATTTACCGTCCTGTCCAATATCCCTGTTTTCAAATGGGATTGATTGATGCACTGCGCTGGAAGCAGACATCGATCTAGCACATATCTGTGCATGTATGGGTACCTTTAGACTTTATTCCAAGAGGTGGAGACAAATGGATAGGTCCACCAAGTGTGCAATAAGTCACCTTCACATACACACCCCCCCCTGAAACAATTAGAGTAGGATGGGTGCATTCAAGCAATTCGAGAGGAGACCAAGTACCATCTCATGGTGACTTTATACAAAACCTCCAAATTCGTCACATTGATCAAACATCTTGAAATGTCGGCCCAGAGATGGGGTCGCTCCACCTCGAAGGTGGCAACCGACGTAGCTAGCAGAAGAATTCTGGCCCAGATACACATACAAGTCAATTTAATCTGCCTAGCGGTCAGCCCCTAGGGCGCCACTTTCTACAGCGTGGAACAGGTGAACGCAGAAGAAGAAGCTGCTTGAATTTCGCATCCGCCCTGTCCATGTCGCCAACCTCATCAGTGATGCCGTCAATGTGGGCTGGAAAACTGACGCCCCTCTTTTATAATGGAGGTCAATGGTGTGCAATCCCCCCATTGGAGTCACCAATTCAGCTAAGGGACGGTTTTGGAACCCTGGAAATGTTGCGGCGATATAAAGAACCGCTTCAGCTTTCGGGCGGTATATCAAGATTTGTCTCAACCACTAGGGAGGTTAAAGTGACCTGCATCTTGAACAACTAGTGGCTGCTCAACGTGAAATGAGGGGCAAGTCCACAGATAACTATAACCAAATAGTTTGTTATATTTGTGGTTATTGATAAAAACCCTGGAGTTTTAGGTTACAATTGGCTAAGACGACCATTCGGGTTATCAATGCAACATGTCTATATATGCAAGCTTGTCTAGCAACTTACTGTTTTGTTTTGGTGGGTTGGGTTTTATTTTCCCTTTATTCTGTATGAATGACTTCTGGTAATCTGTTTCTGCTGATACTTTCTTCTCACTGATCTTCCCTTGTTCCTCCTTTTAGAAAGAGACTACACCAGCATCTGTGAGAAGCAGCCGATCGGATGCCTTCTCTTCCGCCAGTTCTGTGAAACAAGGGAACATCTCCTCAAATGCATCCACTTCCTTGACTCTGTGGTAAGGAGATCCGTCCAGATTCTAAAATCAAAGGGGGTGTTTTATACCCACTTCTCCTGCTATGATAATTTGGACTTGTTTTGGGGAAGCCCTGCTGGCCTCCTACTGTGCAAACATCCCGTACCTATAAACACACCAGATTGACAGCATTTATTAGTTCAGTAGAACCTGACTATCGTGTAATGTAGAGCCTACCACTCTGGTTTATGTTAATTTATTACTATCTGAAAATAGATAAACATTATATTAATCTTTTAGAACTCAAGGACCTATACCTCCCATACCTATTTATAGTTTAACCACCCTAGCGGTATGACTAGCGGTACTGTACTCTGCCACCCTCCCTCTTCCCCTCTATACATCACCGGTGTCATCAATGACACCGGTGATGTATAGAGGGGACGAGGGAGGGCATGTGACCCAGGAAAAGGGATTCTCTTCAATTAATATGGAGCTCTTTGGCGCCACCTCCCCCTTTTCCTATTTGGCGCCACGCAGAAGACATGTGGTGGAAGCAATCGTGGGCCTGATGCAATTCTGCATTGCTGAGCATGCCCAATCCCAGCTTAAGGGTTTGGGCATACTGGCAATGAGGTTAAGTGGGTAGGAACATCTGTATTATACCGCTAAATATTACCTGGACTTGACTGGAGCTCATCATTCTGGGTGGCAAAGCACCCACATGATTGTTTCAGTTATTAATGACTTTTTGGTTAGACAGGAGTAAACCAAGGAGTAGAGATGATTTGTAAATGGATTACCGAACTCTTTTTCTCATAACACAGTAAGGGCTTGTCTACCTTGGGAGCCATGGAGGCATCTGTGTTGCGCGTCCATTCATCCCAATGGGTGACGCAGGCATGATTTCTGTGTTTGCCGCATAAAGGTAGAATGCCTTTACTCTTATGGGCAAAGACGCAGACAAAATGGAAACGTTGTAAGCATCATACTACAGTGTTCCCTAATGCTTAAAACAAGTTTTGCTATTTCAAAATAATGTCTTCTAGCTCTGCCTGCTGTCATTCATAAAAAAAATGCTGATACAAGTCAGTATAGCTTGGAAATGTTATGTGGGGCCCTCTAGTGATGTTGGGGGCTGCAGTTGTGGCCAAACTTGTTGGCCACCACTGTTCTACACCACTCCAAAATCTCTCTGATATCAACAAGGTGGAGACGAGGCCTACCCTGGGGCCACTTGTGTGATGAGACATGCTGTCGAGAGAGATGCTGGGTGGCCACCCCATTCATTTTACCATGGGGGGGGGGGGGGGGGGGGGGGGGGGGGGTTGTCAGGGATGACCAGTACATAAACTGGTGCCAGCTGCTTTTTTTCCTTTTGAAACAGGAATATACTTTTCACAATCAAATGTAAGTTCTGAGAGTTCTTCTTAGATTGAACAGGTAGTTCCCATGTACCCTGATAGCCACCAGTTTAGACTTTAGGTGTCCAGTGCTTGTTCATCAGTCTTTTTATGTGTTTCTGTCACAGATATACTATGAAGTTTGCGCTGATGAGAAAAGGAAAGAGACGGGAGAGGAGATCATTAAAAGGTTCTTTAACACCAAGGTGAATTTACTAAACGTTGTATTGTACTTTACTTGTATTTGCAGTCTGTTGTAGCTCTTGCACATATTGTGTTCAAAGTGGACGGTCATCAGGTAAGAGGTTCTTCCAGTGGTTCCCAAACTTTCCTTGCCAGGCCCCCCTTTTCTATTTAGGAACATTATCGAGCCCCCCCCCCCATTTCAAACACAGGTTCAGAATGAGGGCCTGCGCCCCCCTGGGTTATTCTATATTATGGATTCACATACTAATTAAGGTATTTATTACCTCTGCCATTGATCCTTTATCAATGCTTCTGTCTTTGTCTATACATCGTCCAGGTTCTTTTTCCTGCACTGTGACGCTGGTCATGTAAATCCTGGTGTAGCTCTTGGTTGTGTTGACAGAAGTCTGAGTAAAACTGGCCATACACAGGCCTATTCACGTGTGATTGATCAAATGCTTCGCAGTGATGCAACTAATCTCGTTCGGTGAATAGATGCGCACCACCTTTGGCAATCGATGTTTATTCGGGAGTCAAACACTGAATGGACCCGTGTATGACCAGCATAAGGCAATGTGTCCCACAACTTGCGGGCAATTTCAGTTTCATTAGTTTACATCAGGGCCGCCGTCAGGGGGGACAGAGGGGACTCCTGGCCCGGGCCCGGGCAGCTGAGGGGTGTTCCCGGACTGCCGACAGCACACTGTACACAGTGGCAGTCCGGGAACACAGTGAGACTGAGCAGAGGACTGCCGATCAGGCAGCACGTCGGGTCAGAGGACTGCTTTGAGAAGGTGGAGTGGACTCTGAAAAAGAAGCATAGAGCATCTAGCATTGCAGTTTTTCACCTTGTAACATGCTGCAGGGTTACGACTTTGGAGTTTGATTACTAGGGAAGGAAAGACTAAAGCCCCCCATACACCACATACAATTACCATGCAATTTCTGTACAATCAACTTTTCTTCTACCAAAACCATGTAATATGAGGACCTTTCTACACCTTCCAATCACTATGTATTCCATCAGGGAGGTCACTTTACTACATAGTTGTTGGTAGATCTGATGGAAATTGTATGGAGGAATCTAAAGGTGTATGGGGGGCTTAAGGAAATGTTTCTTCCTACCTGCAGCAGACTGCTGAAGCAAAGTCCCTTATATACTTGAATATACCACCCAAAATGTGCTGAAAAAGTCATCCTTGGATTATATACTGTAGTGCAGTTCCTCAACTGATCTCAAAGTACTTACAACCAATCGCTTCCTCCTTGATCTGGAGGGAATCAGAAGCAATTGGTCCAATCCCAGCTAATGCTGGGCATACACACACCGAGTAGGTCAGACCGACCTACTCCGATGTGTTCCGAGATGCTAACGTGATGACGTCATCACGTTAGCATCCCGTTGCATTGTGGGGCACCCTTTGTGTGCCGGCCATAAGCTGCGATGGAGACGCCAACTTCATTGCAGCTTATGACATCGGCTTGCATCGGCCAGAGAAGATCGGACATGTCCGTTCTCTGGCCGGCCGAGCTGTGGGGCGACAGGGATCTGTCGCCCCATGTGGGCACATGCCGATTAGCGGCCGATTTTTAACCCGACCGACAGCGCGAGCGCGCACGCCCGTCAGTCAGATTAAAAATCGGCCGCTTATCGGCATGTGTATGCCTAGCATTACCTGCTCCTACAGCCCCACCAGCTGCTAGGCTTTGCTGCTATCAGTGAGTACATAACTTGGTTAGGTAAGTGAAGGGGTTTTTCCTTCGTGGGGGCTTGTCATCATTTAGGTGTGATTAAGGGCTTGTCCCCACATGAGCAATCACCTGCTGCGCAACTGGTGCGAACCGCAATCTGAAACATGGGGCACCGCGTTTTTGGACACGATTGGTCGTGGCTGATTTCCCTTAATCACGGCCATAGACGTGAATGGGCGCGATTAAAATTCAGCTGTTTAAATTGCGCCCATTCGCTCTCTGTGCGTGATCAGGCGGGGTGGGGCAAGATCGACCCCCTTCCACTTCCTACCTGCAGGTGCCATGCCGTGATTCTGATCGCGGGAGATCGCTGGGTGCTTGCAATCTGAGCTTCCAGCAGTGTGCCCCCTGCAGTGCGTGCATTGTTGTCCATTGCATTTTCCTATCCATTGAAATAAATGGGGAGGAAATCATCCCCAAATGGACTACAATTCACAGCATACAAAGTGTAAAGTAGTGTGTTACCCTGCACTGCTGTGTATCTTGGGGTGCCATTAACCTATAGTGTAACCCTGAGACACAATCATGTATTGCGTTTCTGTGCCTTAGCTGCTGTGTTTCCCACCTTTGGCTTATACTCGAGTCATTATGTTTTTCCTGGTTTCTTAGGTCAAATAAGGTACATGGTCTTTTATTTGGGTCAGCTTATACTCAAGTATATACAGTAATTGTATTGTTTGGTAAAGGCACAATCATTGTAATAATGTCTGTCTCCACTTCTGTTGCGTCTAACAAGTGGAACATCTAGTATTTTGCGCATAACCCGCACCTCTTGTTACACTAGAATGCCAGTTCTTATAGATATGACAGTCTGGGTTTTGTTGGGTAGATCTCGCCGTGCCATTGTTTATACTGTTTCTATGTACCGTCATTGTTTACCCTTGTTTATAACGCTTGTATGGTGTCAGATAATGGCCTATGTAAATCCTTAATGATAAAAATGGAAAAGCATCGTCTCTTATATCTGAACAGGGGTCAAAGTCATTCGGAGCAAGTGACTGATGGTAAAGTATCGCCATCTGACTTATGATACTTTAAGGGCCCTCCATACACCTTTAGATTTCTCTGTCAGATTTAGATCTCCTTTTTGTTTTTTCCAAAACCATGTAATATGAGGGACTTTCTAAACCATCAATGCCTGCCATACACACGCCGATGTGTGCAGGCAGACTACCCCCGATGTCGCTCCGGGAGGCTAACGTGATGACGTCATCACGTTAGCCTCCCATTGCATTCTGGGGCCCCACAATCGGCCAGGCACCCTTTGTGTGCCGTCTTCATTGCTGCTTATGGCAATCGGCTCCCATCGGCTCAGATTTTCCGACATGTCGGATCTCTGGCCGGCCGAGAAGTGGGGCGACAGGGATCTGTCGCCCCATGTGGGGACATGCCGATAAACGGCCGGATTTTAACCTGACCGACGGCGAGAGCGCGCACGCCCGTCGGTCAGATTAAAATCCGGCCGTTTATCGGTATGTGTATGGCCAGCATTAGTCTACCTGTGTTCAATCGCTGAGGACCCAGCACTAAGCACTACATAGTTGTTGGTAGATTTAAAAGGTATCTGACAGAGAGATGTAAAGGTGTATGGCCAGCTTTATGCTTCATCAGACCGGGTTTATACCAGCGTTCAGATAAGGTGGCTGCATTTGTTTTCTCTTTTCCAGTCTTTTTCGTTCTATAGTTTTGCTAGGCGAGTGTAAATTAAATCAGAAAAGAAATACATTTACAGCGTAAGAATTAATTCCGTTGCGGTTGTATAATGGAGGTTTGTGGCCCTTGTGTAAGGCTTATGTGTTTTGATGAGTTGGACCAGGTAGAGAGCACAGGAAGCCATTGGTTTAGAAGATTAGTGGCAGGATCAATGTAATATTGATTTTGTTTTTGGTGAACATTTCCAGGTTTGCTCTCTGCCTGTGCAGAACATGCTCCATAAACTTAAAGCGTACCTACCACCTCCGATTCTGCTTTCTATTATCAGCACCAGAGATAATATGGCAGATCGGAGGTCCAAAGTTGGAAAAAAATACTTGCCCGGTAAAATGTTCCCAATACGCACGTTCCACCTCCTTACTGACTTGCAGCGCATGAAAGGTGACATGGGAGATCATCACTTCTTCCCATGTCCCCCTGCAGCCGGCCACATCAAAATTGTGTGCCGCGGAGGGGAAGGGCGTCACTGGATGTTGGAGAGAGAGACTGACTGAAAGAGTCTTGCTTCTCCATCTTGTAGCCTGGAGGATCGGACACTTCAGTCATGGCAGCGCAGGAGCAGGCAGGAAAGGTGAGTATTTCTTTTTTCCTTTAGGGGTCGTTGTCCCTGGGTGAATGGTGCATTGAGGTAAGTTATGTATATATGTTTATTTTTTATTGTTTATATCCGCTTTAAATTGGAGTTGTAATTAGAAGATAGATAGGTGAGCTCCAGTAGGAGTCTATGGCGCTTGTCATGCACAGGAACAGGGTGAACAAATCACTAGAGGGATAATTGAAGGTGAAGCCTAGGTTAGCTCAGTGGTTCCCAACCTTTCTTCTTTAAGGCCCTACTTGCCTGTATCCAAGACAAGCCCAGTGTTCTCCCCAGAATTTTTTTTCAGCCGGGCGGCGCGATGACGTCATCGCGCCGCCTGCACCGGTCCGGCGGCCTCTCTGATAGGCTGCCAGCCAGCGGCAGCACACAAGTCCTCTGACAGGCGGCGCCTCCCCATTCTTCAGGAGCGCGCCGCAGCCACTGAAAGACTCCGGCCCGCGGCTCCGGTAGTGTGCCGCGGGCCGGAGTCTTTCAGTGGCTGTGGCGCGCTCCTGAAGAGGAGGACTTGTGTGCCGGGCGGGGACTAAAATCTCCCGGGCGGGCCGCCCGGCCAATCTGCTCTGGGGAGAACACTGAAACCAGCACCCCCCCCAACTACTATCAGACATTAAAAGAAATTTTCCCGAAAGTGGCGCACAACGCTCCCAGCCTGGGAGTTTTTGTGTTCAAAAAGAAATTCCAGCATCTCTAGTAAAACAAAATAAGTCAAATGTACACGAGATGGTGCTGCTGCTTGTTTACATTTTACCAGCCCTAGTCCAGGTCCACTTTCAGCAAGTTTCATCACCCTACGCTGGACTAATAGTGAGAAAAGGAGCATGCACAGCACCTGCGATCTCTACTGCCCCCCTAAAAGGAGCGCTGACCCCAGATTGGGAACCACTGTGTAGTCTAAGGGAGGCATAGTTCTTAACTTTATGGAGAGAAAATCTTTCATGTAAAAAAATAAAGTTTGGTCCTCTAACTCTTTAGATTTAGCTGCAGCTTGGACAGAAGGTTTTATCGCATTTGATAGACGGATGCCAAGAAGGCGACAGCTGACCGCAGCCTACATATGTCCATATCTTTATTATCTGGCTTTCCCAAATCACGTAGCCGTGCCCTAGATTTCTGCTGCCATATGGAGGGTGAGGCTGGAGAGTCATCTGTCTATATGGGAGAACTGTGCGCAGTCGCTGATCTCAATGAATCTGTACCTTCCATGGATCTTCCCTTTCACTCATCTTTATCTGGAAGGCCCTTCAATTAGATGAATGTTAATCCATTTCCTGGTTTATCTGACCCAGTGTGTGTTTTGTTGGCGATACAATTATAGTCCTGCAACCAACCGTGATCCAAAATGCGGTAAGCCATGTTTCAGATCGCGGGCCACGGCAGACCGCAGCTTTGGAGGTGAACCCACTCAAATGTATGGGCGCGATTACCCAGTGGAAACCAGCCATTTGTCGGGTTCTGTGTAGTATCATTAGATATAAAGATTTCTTGTCTGAACATTCTACTTTTATTTTCTCAGTCTGCAGATTATGTGCCGGAGATTCCTGATGCGCAGGTGGAAGAATGTATATTGAATTTTGAAAAGAATCCCAACAAGGACGTTTTCTGCAATTGTATCAGGTGAGAAAGGGATGTACTAATGCTGGTTTCCAGCTTATGTATATCTAACATGAAGTGACTACACAGACACCTTGTAGAACAATGTTTCATTCTGGTGGTTATCCTTTTTCTCTCTTCTTTCACTAACCTCTAAGGCTATGTCTCCACCACGTTGTGTGCTCTGTCGGGACTCCCTGCGTTAAGCACGGGGGTCCCGGCGAAGCACATACACGTTATATTCCCGGCAGATCCTCTTGTTCATGTGGCGTTGAGCCGATATAGGGGTTAACATACGGGATCCGCCGAGCAGGTAAACTGTAGGGGGTCCCAACAGAGCACACAACGCAGTGGAGACTTAGCCTAGTTGTTGTCACATCTGACCACCTCCCCAAGAATCCTATTTGCCATGATATGAATAATGTTCCTATCTAGAAAGTTTGGGAATCGCTGCATTAGGAGGTTTTATGAAAGCAAGGTAGGTGGTTCTGCTTTTTATGTAACCTGATGGTGTTCTTTAACATTCTGTGTGCTCTGTATTTTCAGCCTCCTCCATGAATTCCTGCGGGGGTCTCCTTTCCGAGAGTACCAGGAAAGCATGTACTTTGATCGCTTCTTACAATGGAAGCACCTGGAAAGGTAAGAAGAGGCCATGGAAGGAAAGGGTTGTCCAATGTGACAGCTGTGCAGAACAGGCGCTCAGAGATCATCTGTACTGCAAACCACTAATAAAGACGTTCACCTGTGTGCAGTGTGATTAGATTGCAGGTTTATTCCCATATATACTAACTGAGAAGTAAAAATGAAACTACTCGAGTGGCTACAACCGGCATACTAGTTCAGATCATTGATAGAAGCAGGGCAGCACAGAAGTGGTACCAAAAACTAGCCATGGGTACCTGTGTTATTTTTACTTATACTCATCTACTTACTAACACCCGAAGAGTCTGGCTGTCGGCCATAGAGGGGAGAGATCTGCAGCACGCAGCGTCCCCTTCCGCTATTCCCGTCTTGTGGCTGAAATTGGTATTGCAGGGAGATTGAGACTAAACCTGGAATACATTAAATTGCTGTACAAATTGCTGTTTTTAAATTTTTGGGTTAAATGTATACAATGTCAGTTGAATAACCGCAGGGAAACATTAATAACTATGAAAAGTTGCAGTTAGGGGTGTGAAACTGAAAAGGTAGGTACTCTCAGTTGTAAATGACTAATAACAAAAAATAACATTGTACTTCTAAATGTGTTGGAGATCTGGGGGTTGAATGTCACAGTAGGCATATGTAAGAGTAACATCTGACAAGAGAAAAGCACTGTGTGATAGATGGAATAGGACTATAAGAAGGTTGACATTTGGACTGCAGCTAGTCTCATGGGGTTAATTACTAAGCCAGAAAATTTCAGGGTTGTATTACTGAGGTATGAGGTCTGGGGGTTCAAACAGTGTAGTACTGTGAGAGTTACATGTGACCAAAGCCAGCTGGTGACCTGTGGTTGGAGACAGCTAATTGGAGGATCAATCAGGAATAGGGAGGTCCATCTGCAGCAGAATCTACCATGCAGGAGGCTGACGCATAGGACTCATCCGAGTAGCTCACTATAAAATTTATGTGCACCCCTGGATAAGAGTAAGTTAAATATACAACCACTTTTAGTCTCTTTATGCTGTCCTATGCCGCATTAGAAAAAGCTACCTTACCAGGTCTCCACTGTATAACTAAATACACTTCTGTCTCAATGTGGTAACAGTTGAGAAGAAAATGACATAACATTTATAATTGTGACCTCTGGCATGTTTCATAAGTACTCGTCCACCTTAAATGACTGGAGTGAGATGTTCCCAAACAGTGAGGGGACATTGTTCATGTCGGTATCTCCCCTAGTGTGAAGAATAGTCCCTTGTCTGATGTTCAGTCCATGTGATTGCAAAATGGACAATGTGCTTCCTGGCTGAACATGTCAAATAGTAACTGATGACCACATGTGTGTGTCTTGGAACATTGGGAGGTGTCATGCTTCCATCATCAAAGCCAAGAGCATAGGAAAGATCTTGTCTGAATGTGTCTGATAGTGAGAAATTATTCAAAATAAACTTAACCAGTTTTGTGTTTTGTTTTACAGGCTCTCGGTTACAAAGGACACTTTTCGGCAATACAGGGTGCTAGGAAAAGGAGGATTTGGGGAGGTAAATGACCTGTTCTGGTAATCATGTGGCTCACCTGTCATCTACCCTTTGCTAGTCTATACAATCAATAGTAGAGTATAGTACCGTGTTAAGCCCCCCATACACTTTACAATCTTTCCATACAATTTCTGTACAATCCAATTTTTATTCTACCAAAACCATGTAATATGAGGACCTTTCTAAACCTTCCGATCACTATTTATTCTA
>CM070034.1:22596375-22623157 GCA_036250615.1 Ptychadena robeensis
ACAATTCACATAGAGACACACACTACACTCATGCAGAGACATGAATCATTCACATAGAGACAACACAGGCACACACACATTAGATGCACGCTTCTTACTGTCTGCAGATAGTTCCTCCATGGTTGCCTCCAGGTGCCCCCCAGTTTGGGAACCACTGCATTACAGAATTCCATATCATTTGGTAGTAGATGCTACTCATATCTTGTATATGTGTGTAACCTGTGAGTTCAGCTCTTTGCCTGGGGTCCTGCTTGTCAGAAGATTCAGAACATATCGGATTGCATTAGTTTTATTTTTGTACCCAACTGGAAACTGAAGAAAACAAGTTTTGGGCAGCTCCATCCGTTTATTTAAGAAAGTATTTTGGTAATGGAGAATATTCCTGCCATGCCTCTGCCAGTGTTTGCAAGGAATACTGCGTACCAAGTGTTTATCAACATTTGCATCATCTGCGCCCGCCGCCATGGCGTTCTCCATTTTCCTCTTCTTTACCTCACTCCTTGTGTTCCGCATCACCGCGCTGCAGACTGACGACATGGCTACCGGAACAAGCGCGGTTACACTACCGCTATCGGACTTTATGGACTTTTCAGCAATATCAAGGGAAATA
Organism: Ptychadena robeensis; assembly: GCA_036250615.1. Lineage (NCBI taxonomy): Eukaryota > Metazoa > Chordata > Amphibia > Anura > Ptychadenidae > Ptychadena > Ptychadena robeensis. The sequence continues at coordinate 22,596,986 of CM070034.1, forward strand.
AAACGTACATTATGTGGCATTGTGATTTCATGATATTTGAATAGCAGATTATTCGTTTACATATTTTTGTGATATAGGACCGTTCTCCTGACAAATGACCTTTTCATATAGGAAACCTGGAGATAAAAATACAACGTGCAATCTCCCATCTCTGTCTTGTTCTGTTTGTGCACACAATGCGGGGGGAGGTTGTGTGGAAGGTGTGTGTAGATATTAGCGGGTTTGTGTGGTGTGTGTCTAGAGGGGATAGGTGTCCTGATCTGAATGGGAGCCGGTAAACTGATTTGAATGGAATGGGTGGGGAGAGTGTTAAATACCCTGTTCCCTGAAAATAAGGAATCCCCCGAAAATAAGGTACTATAACTCTGGACAGGGGGGATCAGAGGGGGCAATCAGAATGACACAGGAGGATCAGAAGGGGTTACTAAAACGGCAACCCCCCCTCTGAGTCTCCTGTGCCATTTTGATTCCCCCCTCTGATCCCCCCTGTGTCATTTTAAGTGATCCCCCCCCCATCCTGATACCCAAGTGCTGTATTCTTCGTTATGGAAAAATAAGACGTCTTTTGGGAGAAAAAATTACTATAAGACACTGTCTTATTTTCAAGGAAACAGTACTATGTGAAATCTCTCTTTAATTTGTATCAAAAAAAAATCTTGTGAGACATATTACTATCTTGGCTGTTCCAGAAGACTACAAAACCATGACCTCTGTTATGCCTGTGGACGGAAGGGTGGGGTTCCGAAGTTGTATCTTCCACTGGCAAAAAAATGAAGCGAATGCTATACATCCAAGTCCAGAATTTCATGTCATAGTTACTGCGAGCAGCGTCACCAGATACCATGTATTAATCATTCTAAATATCCAGGTCTTATGTGCTTCATCGTGAACTGCCAACTCCGAGTAAGGGCTTGTGTCCACTGCGTCGCGTCCGCAGCGGGGGGAAAGAAGCCGGAAGGGAGAGTGAATGGGACAGTGTCCACTCTGCGTATTAGCGGCATGCCCGCATTGCTGTTTTGCAGCTGCCGTGTCTTCAAAGCAGCAGAAGATCAATGGAGGTGTCTCCAAGACGCGGAAATGCAGTGGCTGAAGCTGTTCGGGTGCTGATTTTCCACGTCTTTCCCCTGCTTCATGAATAGGGTTAGCCCACACCAACCATAAAGCAGGGGCTAACTGCCTGGCAATGGTCCTGGTGTGCGCAGGGAATCCGCAGTTGACACAAGACTCCACTAGTGCGTGTCTTTTGATTCAATAGAAAAACACGCCCAGGCGCACTCTGTAAAAAGCATACATTTTTTAGACACGTAAGTGGAGACATGGTCTTTGTTTAGTAACAATGCCTCCCCCAGGACTACACTCAGGCTTACTTACCTGTCAATAGCGAGTCCACAAGCCCTCTGTGGTGGCGTCCCCGACAATCTTTCCAGGTGTGCTGCTTCAGCGTAATGGAGAACGCAGAAGAGGTGGAAGGGTGCCATGAATATTAACCTCCCTAGCGCACTGCTGAGGTCCAGATTTCTGTACCAAAAGCGCACCATAGACTCTAATGGAATTTTTCTTTATGTTGTAGGCCTGTAACTTCCATACATTTGTCCGTACCAGGGTCTAATAGACATCCTGAATATAATAATGTTTGAAACACACAATTATTATAAAAAAAGTACATAAAAAAAATGATAAAATGTATCATTTGAATGCTTAAATCTCTTGAATACTTATTTGGTATGAAATATTTCAAAACAGTATTTGTTTGTTTATAATAACATTTTATTTTGTTTTTGTTTTGAATTGTATTGGATACAGTTATCACTGTATCCAATACAATGGCATTTGGCAACCCTCTGAAAGGGTTAACTTCAAAGATCACATCTGGAATGGCAATGGGGGTGATATTCCAGGTGTGCTCTTTGAAGATATCCCAATTTGCATATGAATGTCCCGGGGCAGCGGGACATTCATATGCAAATTAAGCTGGGAGAGAGGTGACCCAGCCAGCTTGCTTTAGTAATGAAGCAAGCTTCAAATCCCCGGACAGCACAGAGCAGGATGTGCAGCTGCAAGGATCTGAGCTGAGCTGGTCGGCTCCATCTCGTCAGCTGCAATACTGCATAAGCAAGTGCAGGACGTTCAGCTCTCCACCCCTTCCTCCCTGAGTCCAGCTCGGGCTCGCTAAAAGTGGTAGTGGTGGGCTGGTGAAATATAAATAACTGGCAACGCCACCTTCTGGACGTTTTATAAATTTTTTGAGAATTTCATAATCTGACTTTGTGAGTTAAGCACAAAGCCCCTAACTTCCAGAAAATGTGTTTGTTGGACACATGCAAGGGGCACCTTTAGGAAAAAAGGTTAGGGGGGGGATTGCTTCTTTTAGAACCAAAAATAGGGTACCGTATTTTTCGGACTATAAGAAGCACTTTTTCACCCCCAAAATCGGGGGGTTGCTTGTGTCTTATGGTCAGAATGTGCGGCCGAGTGGCCAGCTCGCTCGGCAAGGAGATTAGCCGGGGAGCTGTCAGATGAAAGATGCCGACCGGTGTCCAGATCTTCCATCTGAACTGTATAATCGCTTATGTCAGCAGAGCCCCTGCTGGTACAAGCAATGAAGAGAGGGATAGATCAACTGCCATTTATCCTTCTCTCTGTGTCCATGGGAACTGCAATCACTCTGCAGCTTCCACAGACACCGGCACAACCAGAGAGGGAGAGGAGAGACTGTGCAGCCGTGGCCCCTCTCCACCCTATCAGCGTGGAGAATGACCTGTTGTGCTTAGAGTGTACTGCTGCTAGTGACTTCTACTGGCTGAATTCGATATTGTATTAATTTGATTCATTGTATTAACCCACTTGATGTGAAAACCGTATTTTAAGGCGTATAAGACGACTTTTGAACACAGGAAAATGTGTTCAAAAGTCAGGGGTCGTCTTATACGGGGGTTGAGGGTGGTGCTAAGGGGGCACTCCTGTCCTGGGCCGACCATCTAGGGGAGCCCTGAGGTCTGCTCCCCCGATCCATGCTCCTCACGCTGTGCGCTGGCTGACAAGAGCCGACAAAGGGAGAGATCTTCAGAATCCCCCTCGCCCCCTCCTTTTCCTTCCTGATGTCTGTGAAAGTAGCTGGCTGCTACTGATGGCAAGTGTGCTCACTAGCGACATTGTGCATTGTGGCTGAAATTGGTATTGCAGGGAGATTAAGATTAAAGGTGGAACACATAAATAGCTGTGCAAAAACTGTATTACACTATATTACATTTTTAGATTTCTGTGGGTTGAAAGTCAGAGTAGACATAAAAAAAAATTTATTTGGTGTGCGTTTATTTGATAGTCTTATATTGCAAGCATATCCCTAACTCTATATTTTAACTGGAAAAGTTGGAGCTCATCTTATACACCCAGTCATCTTATACGCCAGAAAATATTTTTTTTCTGGTTCTCTTGCCCTAATAACTGGCTGCGTCTTATGGTCCGAAATAGAGGGCATGTCTTAAAATTCTTTTTATATACTCCAGTAGGAATTTTTACACCTTTCCTCCTTTTAGCCAAATATTATATTTCTGAATCTGAGTGAATGTAGTGATAGTAGTGATCACAGAATAAACCGTCCACGCATTTCATTCTAGTAACATCACATTTTATTGTGCTTAGGTTTCCTCATACTAGTCGGCTATCTTCTCTAAGGACTTGGCATATGTTTTCTCCCAGAGACGCCACAAACCGGACGGCGTCATTCTACCATCCGTTACTGGCGCTGAGATCTTCCACAAATTAAAGTGCAAAATGAACCGAATCTTCAGCTACAGAATCATCATCATCTCATTCCTTCAATGCCATAACAATTGGGAATCTTCCCCATCAGGCGGCCAGTCTCCTGTCACATATCCAGCATTATTGGGGTTTTCTCCCTTTGTGCCGTGTGCCAGTGATTATTCAGCCATTGGGATATGAAGTGGAAACGTTTTGTGCTTCCTCCGTCTTTCTTCAGTTGATGGACGGGGCGTGCGAAGGTCTGATGAGCACCGGCATGGACGTAGCTCTGCAAGCAGACTGTATAGAGGAAGGCCGTCAGATGGAGGAAACACACCAGTCCGAAGATGACCACGATGATGATGGTTTGAGGCTCCCACAGCCCAGCGTCCATTGCTTCTTCCAGCTGCCGCAGCGTTAGGTTCCCCCTGGCTGCATTGTTGATGGGAGGGAAATTCATGCTGTTGCTAATTCCTTACCGATGCATCCTGAAAAAAATTATGGAAAATGAGTTCCAGTCTATTACAGAAGGAGGGTTACATCATCACTGCCAATTCTTATGTAGAAATGATCGCCAGAACCTCAATTTATTTCATTCTGACAAAAGGATGTGTTATGTAACTCTCCTGTGCTCTTCTGCTGAATGCTGATTGTGGCTCACAGAGGTAATTACTTCTAACATACTTAGGATTAGTTCGAGAGTGAAAACTGCAATTATTATAATGAGACTACTGGAAACATCGGCTCTAAACCTTCTGAAGGATCCCCAAAACACAATCTCTTATATACACTTATGCCTGCCATACACACACCGATAAGCGGCCGATTTTGCAGCTGACCGACGGGCGTGCGCGCTCACACCGTCGGTCGGCGACAAATTCGGCCGCCAATCGGTGGTCGTGGTCGGACATCAGTTGCCTCTCTAAGCATGAGCACCACGTCCCAAATACATCAAGATGACTTGAGTGAGTCATATGGTAACCCAAGTAGGGGGTGGGCAACCCCCGGGGAAGTAATGCTACTTCTACCCATTTTAGGATGGGGAAGCTAGTATCAGCACCCAGAGAATTTTATTTTAATACTGATACAGGGTCGGCTCCATGGGGGGCCGGGCTCACCCAGTTACGCTCATGTGCCCCCTCGATCAGGGCTCCCCCACCTACACTTAATTAAGTTAAGATAGAGGAGTGGCCCCCCCTCCCCCCCATTACATGCTCTTGTCGCTCTGGCTCTGACCCTGTACTTATAGCATACTTAATATTGCTTGAGTCTGTCTTGAATAACCTGCAGGGGATCTGTTATAGAGACTGCCTTATGATATTCCTCTCTGAAGGTTTAGTGGTGGTCGCAGGGGTAGGCTGCCCCTGGACCAGTCCCCATGGATTGACTGCCTGGGGACTATTCCAGACCAGTTGTCCTTGGAGCCCCCGAGCCTCTGCCAGCACTCGTCCAGATCCCCGGGCGTCCTGGTATCTGGTCTACCATGCGTGATCCCCTTGAGACATCATTCTTGGGTTTAACTTTAGAGTTTTTCTACATACCTGTATCAAATTACAGGCTGATAACTTATACTACCTTTTAACGAAAATAAGGCATTCCCTAAAAATAGGCACCCTTACACCCCAAAGATATGATACTGTAACTTTGGACAGGGGTGATCAGAGGGGGAATCAAAATTACACAGGAGGATCAGAAGGGGTTACTAAAATGATAATCCCCCCTCTGAGTCTCCTGTGTCAGTTTGATTCCCCCTCTGATCCCCCCTGTGTCATTTTAAGTGATTCCCATTCTTCTTCATGGAAATATAAGACATAGGGCATCTTTTGGAGCAAAAATATTTGGGGTATGTAAGATCAAAATTGGACTATGTGACAAATGTCACATGTGTCGTTCTGTTTTCTTTAAGACCAACTGTCGTATGTTCAAAGGTTCCTGAGGAAGCCCCAAGTGTGGGGCGAAACATGTTGCAAAAAATGAACAAGGGGATTAAAAGCTTCTTTACAAGACCCTCATTTTCTTTGGGATTATTAAGGACATGTCAAACTCCATTGTTAGAGTATTTCTTTTAATTTTGGTCTGATGTGGACAATTTTTACACAAAATAAATGAATGTATATACCTATATTCATCCTGTAGAACATGCACCTTCAAAGTCCCCGGGGGTTGGCCACCCCCCACTTGGGTTACCATATAGCTCATTCAAGTCTGCTTTTTCTCCATGGAATAAAATATTGAATTTTCCATGTCATCCCTCCGCTCTCCATCTCTCTGATCACTCAGCGGGGAGGACATACCTGATCATGCCGTTTATTGAATATGACACACAGACATTTCCTTCATTGCACTGGCAGATAAATATGGAAGATCTTATATGATTCCAGGGAATAAAAGGTTAGTATATTTTTGTTAACATTGTGGAGCGCTACACCACCATTACACTGGCTCAGAGGTAAGTCAAAGGTTCATTTTATAAACATATATATTTGTTTTCCTTGAGTAATCCTCCTTCCTCCCCCAATACGCAACCTGTGCTTTCATTCCTAAAGTAAGCAGGCTATTGCTTGTTGTTCTTTAAATGTTTCAGCCTTAGGCTTTGTTTCCATTGCGTTGGGACCCCTCCGCTAAGCGTACACGCTTAGCTGGAGGTCCCAACGTAACAGATAGACTTACCTGCTCGGCGGACGGGTCTGTCTTAATTGCGTTGAGCCGATCCGCCGGTGTCAGGCTGAACGTAGTCGAGTACGTTCAGCCTTTACACCGGCGGATGTGTAAACAGACCATCCGCCGGCAGGCTGAGTCTGTGGGATACGTCGGGACCCCTGCTAAGCGTATACGCTTAGCGTAGGGGTCCCGACGTACAATGGAAACAAGCCCTTACTGTATTTTACAGACGCTCCATTGTATAGACACCCTACAAAAATATTTTGGATTTTTCTCACTGCTGACGGCGCCCCGTGCTTCAACCAGTTTTGCAGGAGTTAAGGAGGCAGGGAAGCTCCCTGATCACGTCTCCACCTTCAGTCTGACCGTCAGCTTCTGTCTGTGAGCTAGGAAGCTTGAGCCTAACTCACATACAGCTCAGATGGAAGAACCGCCTGTGGGTGTCTTTCCCATGTACATCTGCCACTGTGTGTGCATTGGGCTTATGCTGCCCAGCTGACAGACAATGAGCACAGAGCAGTAGGAAAGATCACACTGTGCTCCAGCTCTCTGTGTATATGAGAGCTGGCAGCGTTAGTCTAGCTCAGTGATGGGGAACCTATGGCTTGCATGCCAGAGGTGGCACTGGGAGCCCTCTGTGGGCACGCGAGTTGTCAGCCAGCACAGAGGAAAGAAATGCAGCCTATTGGCTCTAAATGCTGTCAGTTCTCTTCTCTTCTGATTGCACACAGTGCCCCATACCATAAGTAAGTAGAGTTGTGTGTGTAATTCAGGTTATATTGCCATGCCGGCACTTTGAGATAAATAGGTGGGTTTGGGTTTCAATTTGGGCACTCTGTCTCTAAAAGGTTCGCCATTACTGATCTAGCTCTCACATACACAAGCAGAGCCAGATGGGAGAGTTGACCGTGGGCAGCTCTTTTCACTGGCTCTGCTACTCCATTGTTTACATCAGTGGGGCTCCGCTGATATAAACAAGGCACTAAAGATGAAAGATTCGCCATGGGCATAAGCTTAAGTCTTATGGTGCGAACAATAAGATATATTTAAAGCATGGTCAGGCTCTGAACTATTTGTAAATTATATTTGTAGTTCTGTTTTCCATTTTTCTTTAATATTTTCTACATTGTTCAGCTCCTTCCTCACAGCAGCTTGTCAACCTTCAAATCTCTGAACGCTGAGACACAAAAATCCCCCTGCCATACCGTCTTTTGCCACAAGGTGCCCTCGGTGCATCCTTACCATGGCTGTATATCACAGCCCTGGCTTTCTCTGCAAACTGCAGCTTTCTGTGGGTTGGTATCTGACCCTGCTTATCTGCAGACCTGTTTCAGATGAATTGCTTACACAATATAGTCTGAGGATCGCAGTGACAGCCAAAAGACTTTCATTTTCATAAAGAGGTGGTTATTGATTGCTCCAACAGATTTCTCCAGTGTATTTAATATCCGCCATATTCTTGCTACCTAAATAATGTTTTACTATTGTACAGTGTCATTTTGCTGGACCGAGCTGCAGGGCGTGTTTCACTATGTGAAGGTTAATTACCCAGCTCTTGGTATACTTGTAACGAGTCAAAGCAAATGGATATGCTAAAAAAATTTATCTGAACATTGAAGGTGTTTTGCTTAATCCACACAGTGTCAACAACAACTAGGCTCAGTGGACAAAAAAAAATGTAATGTCCTAAGACACCTGCTTATCTCACCTATTCACCCATAGACAGGAGGTGCACCATGCAGTAAAGATGGAGACTATGAGTAGCTCCTATAGGATATGGGTCCTCACCCTAACCACCACACAGCGTGATCCGGGGCTGTTCTGCAATGTGAGGAATGTTCTGCATGAGCTCAGTTCTGAGAAACACTAGGAACTAATCAAATGTAGCTGCACAGAGCTGATAACAATGTGTTGTTTGGGTTTCCATGTCCATCTTCCGAGGGGAAAGGGATATGGCTCCACATAACACAAAAAAGTCACTAAAATCCAAGGAGCCCAAAATTATTAGCCCCCCCCCCCCTTATGAAATGAGACAACATTCTTGATTTCTCCATGAAAACAACCATTAACATTTGTTATTGTGGAAACAAATACACTATTAAAACCAATGTCCATTAGGTTTAATTGGGATATTTAATTGATACACCCAGTTAAACCACAAATGAGACATCCAAAATGATTGGCATTCACTTTCGGCACTGTCCACAGATTCTCAATCTGAGATCTGGGCTCTAGGATCTTGGTTTTGGTTTCCTTGAGGAACTGTTGGACTCATTTCGATGGCTGCTATGATGTGTTTTTTTAATATACTTTGATTACCTCTGGGTTACCAGTATCCAGCAGGGATCTACAACAACCAGTAGAGAATTATAGATAGGTTTATTCTTACAGAGTAATAACAATATATAATTCTTTAAACTGTGTTGTAATGACTACAATCTGTTATGTATATATGATTGTAATTGACTTATTGTACTATAGATTGTTCCCTCCCTGAGGAAGCCCAAGGGGCGAAACATGTCGGAGGGGAACCAAGACCAATCCAGTTCATGGTTTTTCTAAACTTCTACACTGGCCTATATATTTTAGCTTGTTGTACAAGGGTCAACCCAATGTGTGTTGTGGCTCTGACCCTTCATTGTAACAACTGATGTATTGTTGTATTCTAATAAGATTTTTACTTTTTATCTTATGATGATGGTGATATGAGTGCCTCAAAAACCCATTCATTTCTAGACCTGCCCACCAGTTGAGGGGGTCATTGTTCTTACCGCTCCTGAATGGGACAGTCTCCTATCTTTTATCCAATTAGGGTGTGGCACACGTTAAACGTTGCCCCCCCCCCTTTCTCTTCTATTCTTGAATCATTTCGATGTATGCTTAGGTTCAATGTCTTGTTGGAAGAGCCAAAATAACAAACACTTGTTGTTAAATGGTCATTTTCATGGAGAAGGAGGATAATGATTTTGGCCTAAACGATAGCAATGAAGGGCAAAAAGAAGCATCAGAATATTGCTTAAATGCTTCCTTGTAGAACTAGAGCTAAGGGTTCACCTATTTGCTCATTAACCTCCCTAGCGATTGAGATGAACCCAGTTAGTTCACTGTTTGGCTTTGTCCCAGATGCTAGCCTTCTACAAAGTCTCATACTGGCAGTTTATCCCAAATTCCACTATCTTTGGCTGCTTCTCTGGGCTAGATATAGACAGTAGATATGTTGGGTTATTAAATCCTCATGTAAAACCTAATTATTCCTGCATGCAATACTTTACTCCACTCCTTTTATTCTATGTGCCCTCCTCCCCAATTTCCCTGTATTGGGATAACACCGTCTTGTATACAAGGACTCCTTTCCTTGATTATACACTCACTGGCCACTTTATTAGGCACACCTGTCCAACTGCACATTGACGCAAATTACTGATCAGCCAATCACATGGTGGCAACTCATGCATTTAGGCGTGTTGAGATGGTCAAGGCGAACCGCTGCAGTTCAAACCAATTTTCAGAATGGGGAAGAAAGGTGATTTAAGAGACTTTGAACGTGGCGTGGTTGTTGGTGCCAGATGGGCTGGTCTGAGTATTTAAAAAACTGACGATCTTCTGGGATTGTCACGCACAACCATCTCTAGGGTTTACAGAGAATGCCAAAAGAGAAAACATCCAGTGAGTGGGCCGTTCTGTGGGTGCAAATGCCTTGTTGATGCCCCGCCCAGAGATGCAGAGGAGAAGGGCCAGAGTGGTTCAGCTGATAGAAGGCACAGTAAAGCTTGGCACACATGGGTAATTCCCGTGCAATATCGACCAGGCGATCATTACAGCGCGGTGACGTTCACCACGCTGTCAATTGGCTCCGTGGGTCAATCGTACAGTAATAATGTGCACTAACATGGGCACATCAATTACTGGACTACGGAGACCGGGTCCCCCGGCAGCCACTTCCTTCTTTCTTCGGCTGCTGGCACGCTTTATCTGAGTTGGAGACATGCACTGACCATCATCCCCCCCCCTCTCTCTTCTCCTCTCCTCTCTCTCTATAGACAGCTTCTTCTCTGGATCTGTGTTGGCCACGCCCCTTCACACAGCACGGGCCGGTGTCCTGTCGTTTTTCCTGCTCCCCGCCTAGATCTGCTCCCCCTGTAGCAATACGGCCAGCATGGGGGATCACATTAATGATATCAAAATATGGAGTGTGGAGGCTGATCCCGGCCGTGAGTCTGCCATAGCATTGCCGAAAACTGGCACCCACGGTGCTGCTGACTCCATTTTACCCCGGTCTTTTTTGCCCTCCGCCCACCTATAGCGGTGAAGCAAGAATGTGGATTAGGGCAAGAAGAGCGGGGACATGGAGTCATCAGCCGCCGTGGGTGACAGCTTTGCAGCCACTGCTGTTTTCAAGGTCCCGGGAGCACAGCTTTCAGGAGAACCGGGGGTCATGGACACAGCAGCCGCCCTAGGTGACAGGTTCACGGCCACTACTATGCATGACTCCCCGGTCGGTATCAGCTCCCACCTCGCCTATTTGATTTCATAACATCTGCTCCCCCTGCTGGACAGTCTGTGCTACAGGGGGGGCAGAATTTGGCGGTGCACCGGAGCTAAACACAGCCTGTCAAAGCCTGTGTTATAGCTGCTCTGTCTCCGTGTGCAGCTGTCATCCATTGCATTGAATGGGGATAGCGGGTCCCGGATTTCGACCAAGGTTTTCCAACATGTTGGAAACCTGTTGGTCGACGTTTTTTGAGCAAGGGACCGGGGATGGCTCAGATGAAGTAACAGATGAGAGGAGAATCGGGAGCCGTGAGCGTGCATGCCGCCCGATGTTCCTCTAGTCTGTTACTTTATCGAGCCGTGTGTGGCTAGCTTTACTCAAATAACCACTCGTTACAACCACGGTATGCAGAAGAGCATCTCTGAATGCACAACACGTCCAACCTTGAGGCAGATGGGCTACAGCAGCAGAAGACCAGACCGTGTGCCACTCCTGTCAGCTAAGAACAGGAAACTGAGGCTACAATTCGCACAGGCTCACTGAAGTTGGACAATTGAGGATTGGGAAAATGTTGCCTGGTCTGATGAGTCTGGATTTCTGCTGCGACATTCGGATGGTAGGGTCAGAGTTTGGCGTCAACGACATGAAAGCATGGATCCATCCTGCCTTGTATCACCAGTTCAGGCTGGTGGTGGTGGTGTTATGGTGTGGGGGACATTTTCTTGGCACACTTTGGGCCCCTTAGTAGTAATTGATCATCGTTGCAACACTACAGCCTACCTGAGTATTGTTGCTGACCATGTCCATCCCTTTATGACCACTGTGTACCCATCATCTGATGGCGACTTCCAGCAGGATAATGCACCATGTCATAAAGCTCCAATCATCTCTGACTGGTTTCTTGAACATGACAATGAGGTCACTGTACTCAAATGGCCTCCACAGTCACCAGATCTCATCCAATAGAGAACCTTTGGGATGTGGTGATGCAACTGTGTGATGCTATCATGTCAATATGGACCAATGTCTCCAGGACCTTGTTGGATCTATGCCACAAAATATGAAGGCAAAAGCGGGTCCAATCCGGTACTAGCAAGGTGTGTCTAATGAAGTGGCCGGTGAGTGTATGTCTCAAAAGAGTACTTGCTGTACATGTACCCACAAAAACATTGATTAAGGGACGTGGCTACATTTAGCCCCCCAATAACTAAGGCTACACCACAGGAATAGCCACTACAACACAGGAGAGGCCTGGTGATTATATTAGGGATCCCAGTAAGTGCTAAGAAACACAAGCTGATTGGAGTTGCTGTCCTTTGGTCCTCATGGTAGATGATGGTTATGTCGCCCCATGTGTCTCCTGTGCTATGTGTGGAGTGGTCTCTGAAAGACCTACAAGAAGGGCTGCCGTCAGGGCAGTACAAGGGGCCCGAAGGTCCACTGCCTGGTCAGTGCCATGCCTGGCGATGTTGTTGCGGCATCTGCATGGCAACTGGGTTCCCTGTCCTGCTTGTTGTGTGCTGCCGAAGTCCCCAAGGTAAACATCCTTTGGGGCCCTCAAATGCGGGCGTGTAGGGTTGTAGGAAAAAAATGTGTAGGGTTGAGGCCCCAAAATTTCTGATGGCGGCCCTGCCTACAATTGTAACCATTGTACCCGGTGTATTACTGCCGGGGAAGGTCTTGTGTATTTGAACCTTATACCACCTAATGTGTTTCTAGAAACCAATCATCTTCACCATCTTACCTGCTGTGACACCATGATAAGAAAAAACTGATCAGTTATCTTGGAACACAGAGCCGCTTCTTTTTTGTACTGTGCGCACACCAAAGCTGGCATGATAATCACATATAAATGCCCGTATATACATTACTTGTGTATGACTGACTGATACTTCAATGCAGAAGAATGACTTTCACTTCACTTCTAAAGACTAGGCGAGTACTGAACCCTGATTAAGGCCTCACCCTTGTCCCCCTGTTTGGGGCAAGGGCATCCCTAGCCACCTGGGTGAAGAAGGCTAGGGTTAAGACTGTTACCGGCAGAGGCTGCTCCCAGATGGCTCGCAAGTGGAGGAATGGAGTGTAACCTGGCACTGTGATGGATGTACAATAAAGGGCACCGTATTCACACCAAGCTGACGTATTGTGGACCTTTATTGAGGGATGTGTGCAAGGACCTGCTAACTAAAAGAAACCTGCTCAGCCGCTGTTGCAGGAAAGGACTGTGAGGCCTGGCTCCCCTTTGGATGAAAGGGAGGCGTATGCCCGTGGAGGCCTGATTGTTGTCCCCTGATTCACCCCTGTACGTGTGCTGGAGATGGGCGGTGCTCCTTCTTACAGGCCTTCTTATGATTACTTAGATATAGTACAGGTATCATCAAATACAACCTTTCTAGTATGGGGAACACAGACAGGAGATGCCGGTTGGTCGGTAGCTGGAAAATTGGCAGTATTACACTGAACCTGTGATCAGGGAATAGGCATTGATATATAAATACATTCCCTACACGCAGTAAATGAGCTGTTAGAACCCTGTGACCACAGACACATTAAAGCAAATCCATACATAAGTTGCACATCTTTCTCTCTGTTTGCATTTGAATTTAGTAAGCAGAAATGTTGCCATTTCACTGTTGGGAGACAGTTGGGGGGAGCTGAGCTGCTGAGTTACAGTAGAGACAGGGAGCTAAACTAAAAAGTCTCTGAAGGGACTGAAGGGTGAGCTGAGTTTCTCAATCACATCAGTTACAGGGGAGGAGAACTAAAGGGTAATTGCCAGCAGGGTGAGCTGAGCTGCTGAGTAACAGCAAGGTGAGCAGAGCTACTCAACTACAGGACAGCAGGGAGATGCAGGGTAAGCTGAGTTAAGCTGGCCATACACAGGACAATTAGCTTTTGATTTCCGAATGGTCGCTCTCCATGCACGATCATTGGATGAATGATGGTTCGGGAATCGAACGCAGCCCACCTTGAGTGATCGATCCCGCTCCAAGAAAATGTTGATCGAACAGGGATCCAATATGTTGATAAATCCATGTTCAATTGTCATTACTTTGTATTAGGACCGGAGGTCCCCATCCAAAGTATCGGCCATGGATTGATTGCCAAAAGTGGTGCGTATCTATTCGGTGTTTGGTGATTAATTGCACCACCACGCACAGGAATTGACCCGTTTATGGCCAGCTTTACTCAGTCACAGTTACAGTTGAGCAGTGCTGACTAGTCTTTGCCAGCAGGGTGAGCTGAGCTGCTGAGTAACTCCACAAGCTGAGATACTAATTCATAGCAGGAACATGGGAGCAGGGGGATGCAGGGTGAGCTAAGTTACTGTGTAAACCCTTGGAGGAAAAGCTTAGTGACCACTCAAAGAGGATGGGAGGGTCGGCTGAGCTACTCAGTCATGGCAGTTACAGGGAAGCAGAACTGAAGGGTCTCTGACAGCAGGATGAGCTGAGCTACTCAGTCACAGCAGTTACAGGGAAGCCGAACTAAAGGGTCTCTGACAGCAGGGTGAGCTGAGCTACTCAGTCATGGCAGTTACATGGAAGCCGAACTAAAGGGTCTCTGACAGCAGGGTGAGCTGAGCTACTCAGTCACGGCAGTTACAGGGAAGCAGAACTGAAGGGTCTCTGACAGCAGGGTGAGCTGAACTACTCAGTCATGGCAGTTACATGGAAGCCGAACTAAAGGGTCTCTGACCCTGGGTCTCTGAGCAATTACATAAGAGCAGAACTGATTGGTCTCTGGCAGCAGGGTGAGCTGGGCAATTACATTGATTCACCGATCAATCGATGAACGCTCAGACGTGGCGTGGTGATGTCATTGCGGCGCCACCATGCTGTGCTCGAGTGGTCACCAACCTATGTATGGGGACCGTAATTCATAGCAAATACATGGGAGTAGAACCCTTGGGGAAGAAGCTTGGGAGGGTGAGGTCAACTACTCACTGACAGCAGATACAGGAGAGCAGAACTGACTAGTCTCTGCAAGCAGGGTGAGCTGAGCTGCTAAGTAACTCCTTGGAGAAGAAGCTAAGTTACTAAATGTCCCCATACACAGGTACATTTTTAGTTTGATTCCTGAACAATCGATCACCGTGCGCATTCAGGGTAATTGATTGTTCATGAATACAACTCGGCCACCCTTTCTTTGATCTTCTTTCTTTGGAACCAACATGTTGGTAAATCTCTGTTCGATTGCCATCTAAAGTATCAAGTGGTGTGCATCGATTCGCCGTTTAATCGGTGAACGCTCAAACACAGCGTGGTGATGTCATTGTGAAACATCAACCTGTGTATGGGGACCTTAAGTGATAGCAGATACATGGGAGTAGAACCCTTGTGAGAGCTTAGTGGTGGGAGGGTTAGCTGAGCTATTCAGTCAGAACAGTTACAAGAGAGCAGAGCTGACTAGTCTCTGCAAGTGGGGTGAGCTGAGCTGCTGAGAAACTCTTTGGAGAAGAAGTTGAGTTACTAAGTCATAGCAGGAACATGGGAGCAGAACCCTTGGGGGAGAAGCTTAGTGACCACTCAAAAAGGGTGGGATCATGAGCTGAGCTACTCAGTCACACCAGTTACAAGAGAGCAGAGCTGACTAGTCTCTGCAAGCGGGGTGAGCTGAGCTGCTGAGTAAAGGCTGCCATACACAGCCCGAGTAGGTCAGACAGACCTACTCCGATATGCACCGGAATGCAAACGTGATGGCGTCATCACGTTTACACCCCGGTGCATTATGGGGCCCCTTCAGTCGGCCGGCACCCTTTGTGTGCCGGCATTAGCTCCAATGAAGACGCCGGTCCTCATTGAAGCTAATGCCCTCGGCTTCCATCGGCCAGAGATTATCGGGCATGTCCGTTCTCTGGCCGGCCGAGCTGCGGGCACATGCCGATAAGCGGCCGATTTTTCCGCTGACCGAGGGCGCGAGCGCATACACCCGTCGGTCAGGTGAAAAATCGCCGCTTATTGGCATGTGTATGGCAGGCATTAGTCCTTGGAGAAGAAGTTGAATTACTAAGTCATTGCAGAAACATGAGAGTCAAACCCTTGGGGGAGAAGCTTAGTGACCACTCAAAAAGGGTGGGAGCGTGAGCTGAGCTACTCAGTCACACCAGTTACAGGAAAGCAGAACTGAAAGGTCTCTGGCAGTAGGGGTCAGCTGAGCTGCTGAGTAACTCCTTGGATAAGAAGTTGAATTACTAAGTCATTGCAGAAACATGGGAGTCAAACCCTTGGGGGAGAAGCTAAGTGACAACTCAAAAATGGTGGGAGTGTGAGCTGATCTACCAGTTTCAGGAAAGCAGAACTGAAGGGTCTCTGGCAGTAGGGGGAGCTGAGCTGCTGAGTAACTCCTTGGAGTTACTAAATCACCATTAAAAATGGATAGCTGAGCTGGGAGATTAATGTTGGTACTGCTCCTGTGAACCACTGGTAAGAATGGCTCCAGAGTGCCTGTTAACAATATTCAAATACTCAAATTAACTTCCAATTAAAGGATATATTCACATTGTGTTGTGTGTTGGAAACAGAAAAGCATCCAAGTCCATGTATTTTCCTGGCAGCATTCAGCCAATTTCTGATCTGCCTCCATCGCGTTGGAGCCTCATAGCTCCTCCAATAACCTGACCGCAGATGAACCGATAAAAACTAATTAGTATGCTGATCAGGATCACAACCATCTGCTATGATCGACCAGCCGGCAAGGGGTGAGCAGGTCCAATTCCGGTGACCCAGTGCTGAGTATAACCCAAGGCAGACTCATAAATAATAATGACCGTGTGCCAGGTCCATACATAAGACAACAAGGATGAGGGGAGCCTATTCTACTTATTCGAGAGCTGATCCCTTTGTTGCCTTTTATTCGAGTGCTGATCCCTTTGTTGCCTTTTATTCGAGTGCTGATCCCTTTGATCAGGGAGGTGACCCTGATTCTTAATACCCAGGGGTACTGAGCACCATCTGTCGGAGATTTACAGACAGCAGCCTCCTGTGATTGTCACACAGGATCAATGACACAAAGGATCAATGCACCTGAGTGGAAATTTCACACCCATTCCCCACTATCCTTATCCATCAATTCCAAGGTACCGCAATGATGGGCAAACACTTTGTGGCTATTAGTCAATCAATCAATGTATGGAAAACCATCACCTTCCGAGCAATGCAAATGGTCCTGACTCAGTGTGTGCAGGGGTCAGCCATACACAAAGGGCAGACAAATGAATGTTCTGTCATAATTACCTGCGGCGTGTCAGAGGCGGAGAGGTCAGCGCTGGATAACGGCGGGACGAGGACTGTGGTGCATTTCTGCATCTGTATACAGCCAGGATTGTGTGCAGAAATTACAGAGGCAGGGAAGAAGGGGGAGAGAGGAAGGGGGGACGTTCATCATGGTGGTTGCTTAGGAAACGTACCTCACCTCAGGACTGCGGCGCTAAAACACAGAGAAAAAATGTTTTAAATATCTCAGAGAACGCCGGAGTCTCCTGATACACAGCAAATTATGTATAACACCATAAACCCGATGCAAAATCCAGGATGTTCCCCCATTCCTGTCACCACATGATGTACCGATACATTTTCCTAAGCCCTGCCTCGGCCTTCTTCCCCAGAAATCTGCATCTCCTCTCATTGCCGTCATATAAAATACAACAGAGAGAAAATGACAGTTAGGTACATTAGATACATTATAGAATGGAGATGGGTGGAGGAAATGACCGTTGGGTGAATTAGATACATTATAGAATGGAGATGGCAGTGATTTGAGGAAATGACAGTTAGGTACATTAGATACATTATAGAATGAAGATGACAATGATTGGGGGAAATGACAGTTGGGTACATAAGATACAGTATAGAATGGAGATGGCAGTGATTGGAGGAGATGAGAGTTGGGTACATTAGATACAATATAGAATAGAGATAGCAGTGATTAGAGGAGAAGACAGTTGGGTCTACTAGATACAACATAGAATGGAGATGGCAGTGATTAGAGGAGAGGACAGTTGGGTCTACTAGATACAACATAGAATGGAGATGGCCGTGATTGGAGGAAATGACTGCTGGGTCTACTAGATACAACATAGAATGGAGATGGCCGTGATTGGAGGAAATGACTGTTGGGTCTACTAGATACAACATAGAATGGAGATGGCAGTGATGGGGAGGGGGCAGACCTGTCATGTTCTGCATTTGAAAATAAGGGAAGATTTCCTGGAAGTGACATCACAAGGTATAAACAATGGTCCATGCCTGTGTAAAATGAACATAAATGACCATTTGAAATCTTTATCAAAATGCTTTGTGGCCGGGTGACAAAGAGGGAAATAACTAGGAAACAGGGAAAGTGTTGTTACCATACCATGTTATTTCATTGTTTCTTCATGAAGGGTTGTCACCTTTGGGAAAAGATACCAGCCCGGTCTTTTTCCTGTGAATAACACTGTAAATAGGTCTCATTTTTATTGGCTATCTTGGTGTTCTGAGATATTTTCCTACTCTTACGACTGCGCATGCACAGATACCGCTACTTTTTCACAATTACAGGGTTTCTGGGTGGATTGCCAGGGAGCCCCCAAGGTTTGCTGTTGCGCCAGTTGAACACTTTAATTTGCCACTGCTGCGCTGCAGAAGGAAGTGTATATGCAGCAACAGAAAGATCTGACAGCGGAACCTGATGACCCTGGACATGGCTCCTCAGACATGTCTATTACACAGCTATTACTCTCCTGTACGGGAAGTGAAAAGCCCCCCATATACCTTAAGATCGATCCATACAATCTCCATTAGATCTACCAACAACTATGTAGTATTGTGGGTTCTGATAGAATACCAAAAGTGAGTGATTGGAAGCTATATATCACTGCTGTGTAGGCTGGTCCTCCTGATAGAAATACATAGTGATGGAAGGTATATATTCACTGCTATGTAGGGCGGGTCCCTCCCTGATAGAATTACATATTGATTGGAAGGTATATATCACTGTTATGAGTGCCGGGTCCTCAATGAAGAATACATGGTGATGGAAGTATTATATCATGCTATGTAGTATGCGGGTCCTACGATAGAATAGCATAGTGATTGGGAGGGTATTATATTCACTATCGATTGTAGTGCCTGGTCTTCCCTGATAGAATACATAGTGAATGGGGAAAGATATTATATACACTGCTATGTAGTGCGGGTCCTCCGCCTGATAGAATAATAGTGATGGAAAGGTTATATCACTGATATGATAGTGCTGGGTCCCTCCATGATAGGAATTATCATAGGATTGGAAGGTATATATCACTGCTTAGTGTGCTGGGTCCTCCCTGATAGAAGACATAGTGATTGGAAGGTATATATCACTGTTATGTAGTGCCGGGCCTCCCTGATAGAATACATGGTGATTGGAAGGTATATATGCACTGCTATGTGTGCCGGGTCCTCCCTGATAGAATACAAGTGATTGGGAGGAGATAGCACTGATATGTAGGGCCTGTCCTCCACTGATTAGAATAATAGTGATGGAAGATTATATCAATGCTCTGTAGTGCCGGGTCCTCCTGATAGAAGTACATCGTGATTGAGGTATATATCACTGCTATGTTAGGGCCGGGTCCTCCTGATAGAAAACATTAGTGATGGGGAAGGTTATATATCAATGCTTTGTAGTGCTGGTCCTCCCTGATAGAACATAGTGAGGGAAGGATATATATCATGCTATGGTAGTGCCGGGTTCCTCCCTGATAGGAAAACATAGTGATGGGAAGAGGTATTAATTTTATATATCACTGTATGTATGTATTGACGTGGTCCTCCCTGATAGGAATTACATTAGTGATTGGTGTGAGGTTATTATATCACTGTCTTGTATGGTAGCCCTGGGTTTTTTTCCTACTGATTAGAATAAATAGTGATTGGAAGGGATATATATCATGCTTGATGAGTTAGTGCCACAAATTCTCCTGATAGAATACATAGTGATGTGGAAGGTATATATCACGGATGTATGTAGTTGACGGGGGTCTCCATGATAGAAACATAGTTGATTGTGGAGAGGTTAAAGGTGTATATATATCACTGATATGTAGTTGGGCTGGGTCCTCCCTGATGATGAATACATAGTGATTGGAAGGGATTATATATCACTGTATTGTAGTGTGCTGATGTCCTCCATGATAGAAACCTATAGTTGATTGGAAAGGTTATTTATATCAATGCTCTATGTAGTGACGGTACTGCCGTGATAGAAGATACATGGTTGATTGGAATGGTATATATCACTGCTATGTATGTTGGCCGGGTCCTCCCTGTGATAGAATGACATGGTTGATTGGAAAGGTATATATGCATGCTATGTAGAGTGCCGGGTCCGTCTGATAGAAATTAAATAGTGATTGGAAGGTATATAGTACTGCTTATGTAGTGCGGGGGTCATTCCCTGATAGAAAGAAAACTTATAGTGATGGGAAAGGTTATGTAGTATATCATGCTATGTAGGTGCGGGGGTCCTCCCTGTTAGATGAATAAATAGTGATGGTGGAGGGTATATATAACTTGCTATGTAGCCTGTGGTCCTCCCTGATAGATATACATAGTGAGTGGGAAGTGGTTATATATTCACTGCTAGTTGTAGTGCACATCCTGCCCTGATAGAATACATAGTGAGTGGAAGAGGTATATATCACTGCTATGTAGTTTGCCGGGGTCCTCCCTGATTAGAAAACACATAGTGATGGAAAAGGTATATATATACTGTTATGTAGGTGCTGGGGTCTCTCCCTGATAGAATACATAGTGATGGGAAGTGTGTTTATTGAAGGGGAGATAATTATATCAGCATGTAGTGTGTAGTGCTGTGAAGGTCCTTCCATGATAGAAAGAACACATAGTAGTGATGGAAGGTATATATCAATTGGATATTGTATGGGTGACGGGTCCTCCCTGATAGAATAATTGGTGATTGGAAGGTATATATCACTTGCTATGGTTAGTTCCGGGTCCTCCTGATAGAATACATGTGTTGTATTGGAGAGTGAATTATATCACTGCTTAGTAGTGCCGGGTCCTCCTGATAGGAATTACATAGTGATTGGGAAAGGTAATATATCACTGTCTATGTAGTGGCAGGTCCTCCTGATAGAATTACATAGTGATGTGGAAAAGTAATTATATAGCTTATGTAGTGCCGGGTTCCTCCCTGATAGGATAGTAGAAATACATGGTGATGGTGGAAATGAGGGTTTATATATCATGCTATGTAGTGGTAGGGTCTTCCCTGTAGTTGATTTAGGAATACATAGTGATTGGAAAGTGTAATATATTCACTGATGTAGTGTGTGCCGGGTCCTCCTGATAGAACTGACATGTTGATGATGGGAAGGTATATATATCATGATATTGTAGTGGCGGGTCCTTTCACTGATAGAATACACAGTGATTGGAGGAATTAGATAAGGTCTCATGATTACATGGTTTTGGTTTAGAACAAAATTTTATTGTACAGAAATTGTATGGAAAGATTGTAAGGTGTATGGGGGCTTTTGTATCTTGCGCCACCCTAATCACTTGGTTTCAGCATGTTCCGTAAGCAAGCCTTCTATAGGGTTAAATCTATCATCTGTGACAGCCCTCTTCTTTATATAGTCCCTGGGAGCGATTCCTTTTCCATACCAGATTACAAGATTACAATAACAGAATCTGGTATTTTCCAGGCGACCCCTGGACAAGCTGGTTAAGGTCGATATGATGGCAAGCACTGACGTCATGGAGGTTGCCAGTGATGTACTTGCTCTGTAAGTCGTAACTCATCACCCAAATATTATTTTATCCTTGAGTCATGTCACAGAGTGTTACTTGAGCTGCTGCATCATCTGCGAGAATCATATAGATCCTTATATAGAGGCGCTGCAGCCCTTTTATATGATCTGTAGAACTATAACAACCATTTAGCTACCAAATGAGCTTGTCTTTACATGTACTTTGAAAAAAAAGGGGCAATTAAAAAATGTATAAAATAACTATTCCAACCTTTTCCCAATTTTTTATTTTATTATTTGTTAGCTCTCCTCTGCCTTCCTGTGTTGCCCTAAATCCCAGGTGCCCAACCTGCGGCCCTTTGGGTGTTGTTTGATGGCCCCCCTTGGTCCCCCAAAACCTGTTAATGCATATGGCATAGGAACTCACCTGTCCACCAATCCCGATGCGTCCTTCCCTGGGAACTTCTTAGAGCGGTAAGAGGAGGAGAGGGACTCGCTAAGAGCGCTAATTGGCGTACGTGAAAGCTAATGAGCGACCCAGACAGTGCCCAAGTGCCTATGCTTCCAGTAGACTTCTTTGATCATATCTATCAGGCACATAATCCTTGTTGATGTATATGGGGCATTTCATATATCACCATGTGTAGTGGTCAGATGCTGACCATACATGTTATGTGCGGCCCTTTAGTGATGCCGAAGGCTGCACTTGTGGCCCTCCATATCATATCAGTTGCCCACCACTGCCGTAAATGTTCTGTATGGTGAGAACACTCTCCTGTCTATACAAGAGCTCCTTCTCTGGACTACATGTCCCAGGAGCACTAGTGTGAATTACTTGGTGCACATATAGAAAACAGTACTATGGCATGTACATGCAACACACAGGCTCCATTGAGTCCTAATAGCTAAGATAGCCACCACAACTGAAAAGTGCCTGTTGCATATAATAAAGTGCTTTATATACAGGGGTGCACATACCTTTTTAGTGAGCTCCTCAGATGAGTACCATGAGATGGTGTTTGGTGCTCACCCCATATATAGGGTGGTCTTCCTCCGTGTCTCCCTCACTGTCCTCTGCGTCAGCCTCCTGCATGGTAGATTCTGCTGCAGATGGACCTACCTGTTCCCGATTGATCCTCCAATTAGCTGTCTCCATCCACAGGTCACCAGCTGGCTTTGGGACAAATGTAACTCTCACAGTTCAACACTGTTTGAACCCCCAGATCTGAGTTTCATATCTCAGTAGTGAAACTTTTCTCTTGTCACATTTTACCCTTACATATGCCTACTCTGATTTTCACCCCCCAGATCTCCAACACCCTTATAAGTTTAATCTTTTTCATGAATTAGTAATTTACATTCCCAATTTGACATCCCTTTTATGGTTATTAAAGTTTCCCTGCGGTTTTCCAAGTGACATAAATTGTATAGGTTTAACAATATAGCTGTAATCTCAACTCAACCTGCAATATCAGCTTCAGCCACCGGATGTCACTAGAGAGCACTTGCCTTCAGAGCACAACACAAGCAAGGCTCCTTCTCATCAGGAAGGAGGGGGGAATCTCCGTGCATCTCTTCTCCTGTAGTACCAGATGCGCTTAGGAAGTAAAGGAAAGGTATGCAGAGCTAGGGTTTAGACAATTTACTGCTTCTGTGCACCTCCGTTTATGAACAAGAATGAATGCAGCAATTACAAAGCAGCACATGAAAGCAATACTGTACAAGTATAGGTCTATGCACATGATTTGATTTGTTTTTACATAAGGGGTAATAATACTATAAGTTGAATTAATATCTGTATTGTTTTTCTTTTTAGCAGGCTTTCCTTTTATTTTCAGGTGGTTACCCTGCCAATAACACACTGGCAGGGCAACAACCACACTGGCAGGGCAACAACTATAATTTACTATAATATAAAACTATATAAATATATACACTATACTATATACACTAATACACTATAACAATAATGTATCAACAGAGGAGCAGGAACTATAATAAAAGGATATAAAGTATATTGGAAATACAAACATCTCCCATTTTCTTCTAGTTGTAAACAATGTAATGGATCACAATGTAGCGGAGGCCGAGCCCACAGAAAGATGTCCGGTTGTACCTGTATGTATAGGTCAATTTAGCATTTACCGAACATATATAACAAATACTTGTAAAATATATTTAATAACCCAAATTAGACAGAATAAGATCCTATATACCCAGATTAATTGGGAACAGCTGTTTTAATCAAATCATGTTTGTGGACAGTCATGGCTAAGACAAAGGAGCTCAGTGAGGACCTGCGGCTGTGCATTGTGGCTGGAAAGGGCTTCAAGGTCATATCTAAATGTTTTCAAGTTCCAGTGGCTACAGTGCAAAGTATTATTAAAAAGTACAAGATGTTTCGCACTGTGGAAAATCACAGAAGACATGGTGAGTCTTTTGCCACAAGGTTTCCTTTGTGCATCTTCACCACCACTGTATATACAGTTCTGGGCTTCCTCTGTGAGCTCGGGTGGGACCATATACAGCCTGCATGTATGGCTAGTTTTAGGTCTATGTACACACATTTCTAACATCAAGAGATTTCATCCAATCATTTATACACAGAACACAGGGAATGCATTTTTAATCCAGAACATTAATTCTAACAGATTTGTATAAATAATTGCTGATGAATTCTCTTCAGACTATGAGTTTAGGGAGGGCCGGGGGTTAGTCCATCAAGGTCCCACTGCCTTCCACAGAGCAATGAGAAGAAAGCAGAGGGATGTCTTCCTCTCCAGTTATTGATTGTGTACTTGGTACCTGGACGAGGCGTTGCTAGGGACAGGATTGTTAGACAATCCATGTGGTGTCATGCCAATAAGAGTTTCATCTGCACAGTATACAAAGAACCTACCGGTAGCTACAATATCTTATTCCATTGTGTAATACTCCAGAACCCCTCCACATGATCCATCACTGCTGGAGATGTAACGGATGTGGGGTTCCACCTTAGCACCTTAGTTTTCTGGAATATCATGAAGGACATTTCTAAAATTGTTAAACTTCCATTTACTCTCTTAAAACCCGTCACATTTCCTCCTAGGCCTGAAAGCCTAGAATATACAGCGAGTGGTATCACTTTCACCACAGCTTGGTGCTAGATGAGCTGAAATAACAACAAGCTTTCACAAATTGAGATTACCCTCTTCAAGTGGGGCGAACTATATCCTGCGGGGGCAATGCCTTGGAATCTGATCTCCTCTTTATCCAGCCTTTGTCAGGCCCTGCGGCTGCCCGATGCATGAGAAAAGGACCTGCCCCTGTGTGAAAGGGGACAGGAAGAAGCTTGCGCCAGCACCCCAACGAGGCTATTTTCCTGTTTTGTTAAGGACATTTGCAGTGAGTTATCGTTACAAGTTCCTTTCTGTTCTGCTGTGGTTGAATAAATAAAGGGTTTTCGCAGTACGTCTGCCTCTGTGTCGTTTGGTTGATCCTGAACCTGTACAAAGGTAGGTTCTTAGGCCTTGGTGGAGCTGTATGACTGTACAATGCTGGAATCCACTAAGCTCTTCTGAAGGACACATTCAAATGTTTGTAAACACAGATTGCATGGCTAGGTGCTAAATTGTTTACGTAATAAGACTTTAGGCATTGTACAAAACAAATCAACCAAGAGTTACAATGAGGTATGGTGGTCGGAGACATGAAAATAAAAGGAATAACATGAGAAAACATTTGAAAATAATCCTTCGGTTATACAACATTCTCAAAACATGTTTATTTCAGAATTTGTAGGGGTAACATGCATCAACACGTTTCTTGGCGCACAAGAACAGCTCCTATCACACCACCAAGGGAAGGTCAGTGTTATCACCTCCAACCACCGACCACAAAGACCACCAGAGTAGAAACAACATGATAAATTCTCTGCACGTCCAGCCGACCACACAAAGTCCTCTTTTCCCAAAGTCCAAAATAATGAGTAAACCACTTCTAAAACATCTAACTCTGTGAACGCTCCTAACCTGATTCTCAAGAAACGTTTTTTTCCATGTCTCAACAATGATCACCGAATTTCCTGCAACTTCCTTCTGCGCAACTTCTCCAAGATCCGCCCCTTCCTCTCCCCAGAGACCACCAATGTCCTGGTACATGCGCTCAACATTTCTTGCCTGGACTACTGCAACATCATCCTCTCTGGTCTTCCTCTAACTAGACTGTCATGTAACCTCTATTTCTCCTTAGGTATGTATTTTTATCAACACCAGGTTTAGAAAGGGTTAAGGCAAATGGAACACTGGGAGCATTTTTCTCAGGACTTTTATTTTGGGATATTTAGTACAACATACACAGCATTAATTGTTGTGTCCTAATTACTTGTGTTTTTTTTTTTCATTTTTTTTTTTTATTAAAATTTTTTTTATTTTTTCTTTTTTGTTCTCATGTTTTCAAAACTTATTATATTCCAGGATGTCTATTGGACCCTTGTACGATATATTTTGGGAAGTTACATGCCTACGACATAAAGAAAATTTAACCATTGAAGTCTATGGTG
>CM070034.1:22631906-22642700 GCA_036250615.1 Ptychadena robeensis
TCAATCGGATGATGAATCGATTGGACATGGAATCCGACACGTGTATGGCTAGCTTAAAGGTATATATGGGCCCTTAGGAAGAGGGGGAGTGCAGAGAATGATTAGAGCAGAAAGACATGCCGCATTTGCTGAAAGTTTCCAGCCAGTGTGTCTTGCTGTGATCACTCCCTCCTAAGCGCCATCTATTTGGGGAGAGCAGGGAGTGATGAGAATGAGACACAGAGCAGAGAGACACTGGCTGCAGCTTTCAGCATTTGTCTATAAGTTAACCCCCCCCCCCCCTAATTTCAGGAAGGAAAAGTGCTCCTTATTGAGTAAAACAGTATATGACACTTAAATTAAGACAACATGTCAAATTTAAATAAAAAGACTTGTTTTGACTCTTAGAGGAAACAAAATAGAAATGGATGTTACATAACATCATTATTAGGAAGGTTGATTTATCAAAACTGTGTCAAATGAAGAAGTCGTGGGAAAATAGAAAGGATTTGTCGTTCTGACTCACAATGCTGAGTCACACAGTCATTAGTCTCCACTGAGTGAGTAGGAGGGAATTGCTCTACATTTAAGGACAACTGTTGTGAAAGTGTTATGTAAGCTGTCACTGCTGACCTATGTCTGAAAATGCTAGCTGCTTGGTTTTCATGCTGATCACATGGTGTCTGCGGCGCCGGCGTGGCTGAAACTAGATGGCAAGGCAAGAAGAACATCCATAAGACGCATTGCAGTGGCAGCTCCCGCTGCAAAGCCCTTTGTGCTTTGCAGTAATAAAATACAGTTGAAAAACTAAGACACATCTTGGATAGTCCACACAAAAAGTTGAATATAACTTGTAAGATTTGAGATGAAATACAGATTATTTTTTGTTGAATGTGTGTTTGCAAATATATATTAACCTCCCTGGCGTTCTGGCATTTTTGCACCCTTTTTCCAGCACAAAACAGTGTTCTCTGCCGTGATTCCCCGCTCTCCTCTCTATGATTCCCCGCTCTCCTCTCTGTGTTTGCCCGATCCTGGCATGGTCACAGTTTTTGTTTCCTATTGTTGTTTTAAGAGCAAACTGTGCACATACAGGGTTTGGCCATAACGGCAGGGAGGTTAAATCACACTGCCACAATAGGACACCCTAGCTAAACTACTTGGACCTACATTAAAAAATAATAAGATAAGCTGCACCATTCTGTATACAGGGATTGCATGAATGTTTCTCCTCTCTTAGCTGATCACTTCCTGCTCTCCCCTCTCCCTCCTCCTAAGCGTTGATAGATTGTACATAGGAGGGATTACAGCAAAAAGACATACAGCATACTTAAACTACGTAGACGTACATCTGTTACTAAATAATGAGAAGATAAGATGCACCATGCTGTATACAAGGGTTGCATGAGTTTTTCTCCTCTCTGCTCTGGTCACTTCCTGCTCTGCCCCTTCCCTTCCTCCTAAGTGTTGATAGATTGGACTTAGGAGGGAGTGCAGAGAGTGGTAACAGCAGAAAGACATACAGCATACTTAAACTACGAAGACGTACATCTGTTACTAAATAATAAGATAAGATGCACCATGCTGTATACAGGGGCTGCATGAATGTTTCTCCTCTCTTAGCTGATCACTTCCTGCTCTCCCCCCTTCCCTCCTCCTAAGTGTTGATATATTGGACTTGGGAGGGAGTGCAAAGAGTGAGTACAGCAGAAAGATATACAGCATACTTTAACTACATAGACGTAAGTAAGTAAGTTAGTAAATAATAATAATAAGAAGAAGATAAGATGCACCATGCTGTATACAGGGGTTGTATGAGTTTTACCTCTCTGTTTAAACCTTCATCTTTGTTCCAACTAAGTGTTTTTTATCTTTTTAAAGGCAAATGGAGACAAAGTATTAAGCAAGGTCTTGCCAGACATCGGAAAGGTCTTCAAGCTTGAGGCAGTTGTGGAGAAGCCTTTGGATAAAGTCTATGGAGAACTGGTGGATAACATGGAAAGCATGGGGGAGTGGAATCCCAACGTCAAAGAAATCAAGGTAGGATAGTGTCCGATGTTTTTACTGATGTGGTCTACTACCAACCACCAAAATCATCAGTATGACCACCTAGATCATAGCTTTGGCTTGCAGATCCTGTTGTGTTTTATAGCACAGCATAAAGTGTTGTCACAGAACTTTAGTCAGATAGACATGGTGCTTCCAACAGTCCATAGCATACCACCCCATTGACAGCAGAATGTTTAAGTCCGTGGATGGTTTTGTCAAATTGATAACCTAGCCTGGTTGATGCTATCATCTCAACCAACAACATTTCAAATACAGAACAAACCTGTCTCCTTCACCAAAAGAGTATAGGAGGGCAAAGAGACTATTAAGACATGCAGTTGTTCATGATAATCATTATCTTACATCACAAGTAATATCATATATATACCATAACAGAGTGACAGCAACTATATATCAACATGGATATATTACAATACCCTCATTGAGACAACTGATCTCTGAGATGATTATTTTGTCTTGTCTTTGGTGTCATGACCATGACCATTCCTCAGGAGATGCATTATGCAACAGAACATATATAGCATCCCATCATCTAAAGAACCTAACATGCTAACCATGCCATATGGTTCTTAAGCCCCCCCATAGACGGGCCGATTCCCGGCCATAGTTGCAGCCGACCGACCACCGTGCTCGCTCCCGCCGAGCACATAAAGGTCGGTCAGCCGCAACTATAGGGGAGCCCAGTTTGAGGATCCGACCAAAAGAGCCGTTCTGCTGGTTCTTTTCATGCCCGATCCTCCGATCCTGCTGCAGGCACTTAACTCCGAGGGGAAGTCTCCTCCACCTCCAAGTTAATTGGCTACAGTCTGACAGGAATCGCATGTGTTAGTGGAATACACAGGATTCCTGTCAGTTCTGTAGCCGACTCCTCACAATGTGGTGACGTCAGAAAGTGAAAGTTTACAGCAAGTGCAGTCAAAGCCTTACTGCTCCTCATTTCTGTTTTTAACAAATATGCTGATCCTTCTTCTATTTGACTTACTTTTGGCAGAGCAAGTCTGATATCCAACACTTCCAAGGACTTTATCACAGCGGCCTTGGCGTCTGCTTAATTTTTACTAAGAAACATTCAGTCTGATTTTTTCTGTCAGATGGGAGTATACGCTGAAGATTATAGAGTGGTGGTGTTGGTCTTCCAGCTTGTGGTGGAAATAATATGGTGTTGCCTTGCTCTTGTATCTACATAAGAGTCAGTAAGCAGGAGTTAGAAACCTCTTAAAGGTCCAGGGAATGGATAAAATAGACCTCAGATGTCTACTAGAAGACACTAGCTGAGCAATATTTACATCTTGGGAGCTGGTGGCATCTGAAACTGTCAGTGTGACCCAACTCATGGGGACATGGGTGATTGTCACTTCGCACCTATGGTTACCCCAACAATGTAACACCTGATGGGAGAACAGAATGATTACTTTACCAACATGCTACTTCTCCTTTATTGTCCAATCATAAAATGGAGACATGTCCAATCACAAAATGTCTATGTAAATGATGGTTGCATATTAGGTAGGTGGGTGTGGTGATCAAGATTTCAGTAGTGGAAGGGTGGTGAGCTGTGAATGTAAAGTATACATAAATGATGGTTGCATAGTAGGTTGGTGGGTATCGTTATAAAGATTTCAGTATTGAAAGGTTGAAAGGGTGCTGAGCTGCAAACACGGAGTATACATACATTATTACATAAAAAGATGGTTACATATTAGGTAGGTGGGTATCGGTATTAAGCTTTCAGTAGTGGAAGGGTGGTGAGCCGTGAACGTGGAATACACATACATTTCATAAATGATGGTTGCATATTAGGTAGGTGAGTTAGTGATCAACATTTCAGTAGTGAAAGGGTGCTGAGCTGTGAACGTGGAGTATACATACATTATTACTTAAATGATGGTTGCATATTAGGTAGGTAGGCATTGGTATCAATATTTTAGTAATGGAAGGGTGCTGAGCTGTGAAAGTAGAGTATACATACATTTCATAAACGATGGTTGCATACTAGGTAAGCAGTGGAAGGGTGGCGCGTACAAGATGTAGGTGAAAAATACAAATGAGATGCGTTTCAGTACAAGACATTCGTTTTTCTTCTCCACAGATCCTGCAAAGGATTGGTAAGGACACAGTGATCACGCATGAGAAGGCAGCGCAGACTGCTGGGAATATCGTTGGGCCCCGTGATTTCGTTAGCGTTCGATGCAACAAAAGGAGAGGCTCCACCTGCATCCTGGCTGGCATGTCCACCAAGTATGGGGCAATGCCCGAACAGAAAGGCTACGTCAGGTAATGTCTATATATGTTTCAGTTAAAATTTTTAACATTCACATTATGAATAACCTAAGATGGAACTATTGACCATTCTATTGGCTACTCAAGTTTAAAGGCTTTGCTATTGGTTGCCACTGATCCACAAAGACACCAAACACAAGAGGAATGTGTATTCTTACCGTTCTATATGTATTACCTTCATATCGGTGCAGTACTCCAGAGTTGAAGTCTACCATATGGCAAAAAATAACGAAGAGCCAATTACATTTAAGCGTATTTTTTTCTGAGCAATGAAAACTTTATTGTTCGTATTGTCATTACATTACGTCTACATATTGTTACTATACAGGTTGTGACTCCTTGGAGGAGTAACATATCTAACCTGTATTATGTATTTTTATTACAGGGCAGAGAATGGGCCTACATGTATGGTTCTACACCCGGTACTTGAAGATCCATCAAAGACTAAACTCACCTGGCTTCTCAGTATTGACCTAAAGGTACGTTTACTATTTAATGTGGATGGAAAAAGCCAAACTATCCTATTATTCTGTATATAACTTTTAAAAAGCATACCACAAGTCTTAATATTCTACTCACGAAATACATGTAAAGTAATATTTTTTGCTCTAGAAGATGCACTCACCCCTTCCCCCCAAGGAAATCAAGGGGGCATTCACAGCTGCCACCAGTGCCAACACTCCTCTGTTACTCCTCTGCTCTACAGCACTCCTTACTCTCCCCTCTAGCTGCCATCTATCGACAGAAGGGAAAGATGGAGACACAGAGCTGAGAGACACTGGCAGTAACTGTCACTCAGAACTACATCTTTCTGCTCTGATCACTCCCTGCTCTCCCCCCTTCCTTCTCCTAGGTGGCATGTATCAACAGGAGGGAAGAAGGGAGCAGACCGAGATACAGAGCTGAGAGACACTGGCAGCAGGAACTGCACCTCTCTGCTCGGATCACTCCCTGCTCTCCCCCTTCCTTCTCCTAGGTGACATCTATCAACAGGAGGGAAATAGGGAGCAGACCGAGATACAGAGCTGAGAGGCACTGGCAGCAGGAACTGCACCTCTCTGCTCTGATCACTGCCTGCTCTACCCCCTTCCTTCTTCTAGGTGGCATCTAACAACAGGAGGGAAGGAGGGAGCAGACCGAGATACAGAGCTGAGAGACACTGGCAGCAACTCCCTCCTTCCTTCTCCTAGGGGGCATCTATCAACAGGAGGGAAGGAGGGAGCAGACTGAGACAAAGCTGAGAGACACTGGCAGCAACTCCCCCCTTCCTTCTCCTAGGTGGCATCCATCAACAGGAGGGAAGGAGGGAGCAGACTGAGACAAAGCTGAGAGACACTGGCAGCAACTGGCAGCAGGAACTGCACCTCTCTGCTCTGATCACACCCTGCTTTCTCCCCTCTTCCTTCTCCTAAGTGCAATCTAAAAACACTTCGAATGTGATGCCCAGGCGCCCTCCGGTGGCAGAAAGCGTTAATGACGCTTTAAAGCAAAGGCATTTCTACCAAATGTACAACAGTTTTAAAGCCTGGAAAACAACAGAGGGTGTGCGTTCAAAGAGTAGTTTAGTGTTAAGGTCTGTTCCATAGCAGCCAGGGGGCTTGGACAGCCACTCCCAGGTCATTTTTTTAAAGACTGAAAAACAAGTGAAAGAAGCTAAGGAGGAAACCTATTGTTTTTACATGAAAAGCAGCACATAAGGGCTATAGGTATTTCTCGGGATGCTAGTTGTCGAACATCTACAGTCTACAATGTTTTTGCCAATATAGAGTTCTTCATGTGCATAACATTCTAACATATCCTGTTGGTCTTTCGTCTTCCCAATCCCTCTTCTAATGTTAAATATTTTATTTTTTAGGGGTGGTTACCCAAGCCCATCATCAACCAGGTCCTCTCCCAGACACAAGTGGATTTTGCAAATCATCTTCGGAGTCGGGTGGCCACGTCCTGTAATGCGTTGCTCTGCTAACCCATCATCCTTCAATGACAATGAGTTCTTCAATCATGTATCTGTCATGTGGTTATGCCAGGAGTGCCCTCAAACACCAAAGCCATTTACTGTATCTCACCGCCACAATCACCATCTGGTATAAGTTATTGGCATTCTATAAACCAATTCTCCTTTTTAATATTATTTATCATGTCATGTCTGGAGGCCGGCCTCAAATCCTCACTAATCATTGTTTTGTAGTATTTGTAGTACCTTCCCTTTAATCTACCTTCTCAGAGCCCATCCAAGGATTAATGTTCTAGAAATATAGGTATATTAGTGGTAAACCACTAGAAAAACAATAGGCTTCTTGGAGGCTCCCAAATGGTGATAAAAATCCTTTATTTGTTAAAAAGATATATTTTCTAAAAATATTGGAAAATACCTCTTTTTAGCAAATAAAGGACTTTTTTTTATCACCATATGGGCGCCTCCAAGAAGCCTATTCTTTTTTTTTTTTTTCAAGTGGTTTACCACTAATATACCTATAAGGATCTTATCTCTGAAGTTATTTGGGACTTGGCATCCAACTAATCGGATCATTATAGTCAAAGAGTGCGACCTTCAGATCACTGTGTGGGGACAGTGAATGAATATCTCCACCTGCGCTTCAAAACATCAAGGTTGCTAGTTGGATGGTAGATCCATCATATGTTTTACATATTGGGATCAACCAAAATCTAGCGACCGCAATAGTAATGCCTGCCATACACACGCCGATAAGCGGCCAATTTTTCACCTGATCGACGGCATGCGCGCTCGCGCCGTCGGTCAGCGGAAAAATAGGCTGCTAATCGGCGTGTGCCCACATGGGGCGACAGATCCCTGTTGCCCCACAGCTAGGCCGGCCAGAGAACGGACATGTCCGATAATCTCTGGCCGATGGAAGCCGATGGCATTAGCTTCAATGAAGACCGGCGTCTTCATTGAAGCTAATGCCGGCCCACAAAGGGTGCCGGCCGACTGAAGGGGCCCCATAATGCACCGGGGTGCAAACGTGATGACGTCATCACGTTTACATTCCGGTGCATATTGGAGTAGGTCTGTCTGACCTACTCGGGCTGTGTATGGCAGCCTTAAGTCTATCTTCCCAATACACATGCTGACTCAGCCCGCATAGTGTATCATCTCATACTGCTCCTCACTGGTCTTTGTGTTTAAACCAATATATATTTTTCTCTTTTCTTTTTTTTCCCTTCCCCATTGCGTGTTGGGTTCTATAAACTTTTTGGGGCAAACTCTCTCATTGAGATTAAAACCCCCAATCCAGCCAATCATCCATGTTCTAGAAATACTACTTTCAGCAAATTGTGAAGCCATTTTTATACATCTACAGATTATCATAGTAAAGGAGAAGTAGTCGTGTAGTTATGCACCAGGTCACAGGTAACAGGCCTCTTAAATCAGAACCCAATGAAACATTGAACAGCCAATTTAAATCCAAAATTCATCTTCAGCTCAGACATATTTCCAGCAGTAACCCCTTTCTGCCACTAGATGTCCTCAGTCTGCTGGCTTGCATCATTCAACCCAATTACTCTTAGTCCAAGACTGAACCCCGTCCTGGTCTGTGACTGGACAGTGATAGAGGAAGGAGCTCAGGATGCTTCCTATCAGCATGTGAACTGATTGGCTCTGAGCATAACTTAAACTGGCCATAGACGGGTCGATTTTCCAATCTATTCCCGAGTAATCGACCCCCATGCATGTTTGCAGTGATCGATTGTTTAGGAATCGATTGCGTCCACCCTTGATCCCGCTTGAAGAAATCTCAGTAAACAGGGAACCAACATGCTGGTAAATCCCTGTTCGATTTCCATCACTATGGATAGGGACAGAGGGTGCCCATTCAAAGTATCGAACAGGATCAATCACGCAAAGTGGTGCACATCAATTCTTCAGCATGGGCACGTCATCACGCTACGCTTGTGGGTTTATCGATTGAACGAACCTGGGTATGCCCACCTTTACTCTTTTCACTCTCCAGCCCCATTAAGCCCCCCATACACCTTTAGATCACTCCATCCAATTTCCATTAGATCTACCAACAACTTTGTAATATAGTGGCCTCCCTGACAGAATACATAGTGATTGGAAGGATTGAAAATGTCCTCATATTACATAGTTTTGGTAGAAAAAAAGTTGATTGTACAGAAATTGTATGGTAAGATGTATGGGGGCCTTAACACAGGCTGATAGCACTTCCAATTCCAGAACTTTTATTTATTTTAAAAAATACAATGAAAAAAGTATGTCTTATAACTGCATGGTGATCGGTTCTGAAGTATGGCTGACCGTATTTTTCTCAGACTATTACTTATTTGTGTCCACTCCAAAGTTGTACAGTTGTCATTACATCTGTAGGTAAGAGGAACTCTTCCAGCTCTCCCCTAATTTTATAGAGACCACAAGAACTAAAGAGAAGTCTCCTTATTAAGAAACACTACACCCCCCCCCCCCCCCCCCCCCCCCCCCCCCCCCCTTAAAAAAAAGTTTTGATTGAACGTACACTTTATATTTTACAAATATGGCGAATCTGAAAATGAAAACAATGTAAAGTGCCACAAGCAAGGATGCTCCCCAAAGATTTTAGGAGGGGGGTGAATGACATGAAACACACGTATATATACGGCCAGATCCATGGCCACTTCTATCAAGGACATCTATCTGGCCCATATCTAATGCTCCCATCCCTGTTTTTGGGTGGGACCAATCAATCCCACTCGAAAACAGGGATATCAGACATCACCGTAAATCATGGTTGATATCTATTGCTTTGCATGCGGGGTCTCCATGCAAAGCATCGGATGAGCTGGAGACACAGCAGTGCTCCCTACGTGTGTGTGGGGGCCTTAAGGGTCCCCATACACCTTTAGATTTCTCTGTCAGATTTCCTTTAGTTGTTGGTAGATCTAAAGGATATTTGATAGAGAGATCTAAAGGTGTATGGCCAGCTTAACCTATATCGTCAGATTGCATGTGTTTATTACACTAGGTAGAATGCTGTGAATAAGAAAAGATTCCTATTGTTCATAATTGTTTAACTTTGTACATCATATTTATTATATAGACCATGATTGATCTACATAATGATCATAATAATTATATAAGTAATATTTCATTTGTATTTCTTTAAATATTTATTTTCCAGTCATAACTGATCGAAACGCCCTGATTATTATTGTATAGATATAAAAAGATTTTACAATTTAGGTTAGAACCTATTTGTAGTAATGGAGGAGTTCCAATTCCTCACAGACTCTTAGGGCCCCCATACACCTTAAGATTTCTCTGTCAGATTTCCTTTAGATCTCCTTTTCTTTTACCAAAACCATGTAACATGAGGGACTTTCTAAACCATCAAGTCTACCTGTGTTCAATCGCAGAGGACCCGGCACTACATAGTTGTTGGTAGATCTAAAAGATATCTGACAGATTGATCTAAAGGTGTATGGCCAGCTTTAGGTAGCATGCTGCCTTTGTGGTATTAACATGGCTTGGCAGATATTAAACCATAACGATGGTCATTATGGTTGCTCTGCAGCATCATCCGGGAGGGAGCTTTAATCACAGATCAAGGTAGGTCAATGTACTTCAAATCCAACCAGTAATGCTTCTTGTTAATGGCAAAGTGTAGATCAGGGGTGTCAAACTCAAATACACTGCGGGCCACATCTAAAAACTTGGACAAGTTGCGGGCCAACCTTGATATATAAAAAATATATAATTACACTGCGGCCATTTTGTGGATTTTGCTATCCCCATGGTTTTATACACACGCTGCATACACAGGGATGGGGGTATAAATGGACCACAAATAAACTGTACAATGCATAAGGTGTGTGTAGTCCACGTGTGCTCCCATCTCTGTGTGTGAAGTTTGTGTACTTTGCATTTCCCCAGACCAGATCCTGGTACCCATCTCCCCAGCCCCCCTACCAGCTGCTCTTACCACGCTTCTGTCCTCCAACTCTGCTTTTAGAGAGCTACGTATCCCAGTGTTCTGGCGCCACGACTCTGAGGATGGAGGTGCAGCTGGAAGGGGGCTGCTGGGTAAACAAATTTGCCCATTCTGCAGTGGGCCAAGAATATTTACTCAGTGGGCAAACTTTGCCCTCCAGGTGACACCAGTGGTGTGGATCTGCTCTATGCTGAACACTTTACCATCAGCAAATAGTTTTTAACTTCCCTAGCAGTAACTCCCGAAATACTCATTATTGATGG
This sequence comes from Ptychadena robeensis, assembly GCA_036250615.1. NCBI lineage: Eukaryota > Metazoa > Chordata > Amphibia > Anura > Ptychadenidae > Ptychadena > Ptychadena robeensis. Next base: position 22,642,447 of record CM070034.1, read on the forward strand.
TAGCCCTCCAGAGATGGCGTCCTTGGCTCACCACATGTCAGGTGGGGGTGCCTTGCCCATAATCCTGTATTGTAATATTGACAAGCCCTCACATCCAGGGGAGATGTGGGCAGGAAATATGTACAGATTATATGGTGATCTGTTTATATTAGCCATACTGCTTTCGCAAGAGAAAATTTGGACGCCTGTACTTGCTAAAGCTGGCCATACACCTTTAGATTTCTCTGTCAGATATCCTTAAGATCTACCAACAA
>CM070034.1:22648893-22660069 GCA_036250615.1 Ptychadena robeensis
CCCCCACACTGTGGATAGCCAAACACAGGGGCTTGCAGGCAGCAACTGTCAGCAGCCCAGAAAGCATCTGCAAGGGCTTCTTTCCACTGGAGCGATCGCGCCACAGTTAAAATCACCGGTCGGTGACCGCGGCAGATCGTGCCATTCATTTAAATGGGGTACATTCCACAGCCGCAATCGCGGCTTACCGCATTTTGGATCGCCACCATAGAGGTGAATGGACGTGGTTAAAAATCATGTCACCATCCATGGAGTCTTTAACGGCACTCATTCACTGTATGAGTGTGTTCAGGCAGTTAGGGACACTTAGGGGGTTTGCAGGTCCAAGCCCGAAGTTTGAATCTGCCCGCAGGCAAACGATCTAGTGGAAACATATCCTTAGTCACTGTTTCAAGGTACACACAGCGCCAGGTGAATGCCGCCCCCAGGAAAATAATAAGCTAACCTCCCTAGCAGTTAGCACCTGCCGCGCAGTTTTTATCCTCCCTAGCGGTCAAGACTAACCCAGTTTGTGTTAGTCTCAGCCGCTACCAGAACTGGGGTTGGATGAATTTACCGCCCTCCCAGCGCCCATGTCCACATCTTCAGTGGCCCCTCCATTATAATAAAGGTCTAAGCTTTGGTTGCATAGAAAATCGCCAGCTTTCCGGGGGGTATGGGGAGGTTCCTTCAGAGTTTAATTTTCAAACAAACCCTGAACAAACTGGGTTGGTCTTAACCGCTAGGGAGGTGAAAAAAAATGTTCTGAGGCCCGAGTAGCTGAAAAAAAAATAAAGCTTAGAAGGCAGTGACATCTTGTGGCCATTAAGTATATTACATCAAATGGATAACTGTTAAAAAAAAAAAAAGGCCCTCCCCGAAAATAAGCCCTAGTGCATTTCTTGCACCTAAAATTAATATAAGACAGGGTCTTGTTTTCAGGGAAACGCGATATGAAGAGCCCAATTAAAACAACCAGATTTCATCATCTTTAAAAATAAACTGAAGCAAAAAAAGCAAATTTGGATATATTCCTCAATAGCCACAAAAGGGAATATATCCATGCTGTGCGCATTAAATGCCTGTGCAAACCCATGGACCTGTACAATGTAGCTGTGACCTTGTCACTATGCTGAAAAGAGCTGGGATCAGACTCATCGTTGGATACAAGACTCCTCACCATACAGGAGCTGCAGTGACTGGTCTGCGGTATGGGGAGATCCTGCACAGAGGTCACATCTTACAATGGGCTACTGCACTGATCTGGAAGGAATACACAAAGGATATGAAGGTTTATGCAGGAATACATGCGGCTCGTATTGTCAGAATATTTGCCAAGAGGAGCCCTGAGCCATGTATATAACTCCACTTCCTATGGGCTTGTTCCCATTATACGTCGGGACCCCAACATAGCACAAAGACTTTGCATGCAGAGGCTCAACGTACTCCACTACATTGAGCCTTGCATCAGCCAGTGGCTTGGCGCAGTGAAGTCACAGCATCCACAGAGCAGGTAAGTCTATGTGCTCCATCGGGATCCCCGCCAACCAATACGCTTAGCAGAGGCGGTCCCTGCGTATAATGGAAACATAGCCTAAAAGAAGAGCTCTCCACTTCTAATGCAAACCACCAGATCCCCCCCCCCCCCCCCCCCCCCCCCCCCACGCTCTTCTCTCATACTGCCAAACATAATCAGTCCATTGATTCAATATTTCAGAAAAAAAATAAAATAATGGGAGACAACAAAACTATAAAAGAGAAGGTAACAATAAGGCTGTTAAGGCTCCCACGGGGGACTCTTTCTGCCATCAACATCCGTTTCCACGTGGTACAGAGCGTCCGCTAACGTGTGTTCAACAACCGCCGTCCACGCCATGTCACTCATCTGCAAAGGGAAAACATGCAAATATTAATGATTGTGTATCAGATTACATAGACAGGAGAAGACCCTACATGTGACGTTCAATCATGGCCAGAAATGGTTTGTGGTATGACCAAGGATTGATTGACAGGTGTGTATAGTAACTTCAAATAACTTCTGGGGGGGTTGAGTCTTATGGTCAGAAAAATACAGTATTACTATATCTATCTTACAATAACATTTTTGACAATTAAACATGCAGCTTATAGTAAATAACGATCTCTTTACAGAACATTCACAGACGAGGTACATATGGGGATTCACACACATCGGCGGCTGATTTGGGTAACAGGAAGCCCCCCCTTAGGTCAGAGAATTGTCAGCCTATTATGTCACCTCCACAATAAAGAGAGCCTTGTACTGGGCTTTCTGGGAATCAGAGTTCTGTTGTTTTTCTAGAATAGGAATGTCAACTCTACGTCACAACTACACAAGCACAGATCTTCACGCTCCATGTTCCCCCTACTGGGAAATTGTTCAGAGTTTAATTTTATTTTGAGATGGAATGGGGATTGAGAAAACAAATAGGAGAGAATTCTAAAAACAAAAACTTTAGATCACAGTCCATCCATTCTTGTATTGAAACCATCCAGGTCTTCTTGTGCTTTATTCCATCTTTACACTATTACAGCCTTCCTGAAGGCCCCCATACACCTTACAATCTTTTCATACAATTTATATACAATCAACTTTTGTTCTACCAAAACCATGTAATATGAGGATCTTAAACCTTCCAATCACTAATGTATTCTATCAGGGAGGACCCAGCACTACATAGCAGTGATATATACCTCCCAATCACTATGTATTCTATCAGGGAGGACCCCGCACTACACAGCAGTGATATATACCTTCCAATCACTATGTATTCTATCAGGGAGGACCCGGCACTACATAGCAGTGATATACACCTTCCAATCACAATGTATTCTATCAGGGAGGCCACTTTACTACACAGTTGTTGGTAGATCTAATGGAAATTGTATGGGTTGATCTTATGGTGTATGGGGGGCTTGAAAGATTATTCAAGGAGACATTGCTAAAAGTTTAAGATGATCTTTTTGCTTCAGTAGTTTCAGTCACCTTAAACAGGCATGCAGAGAACTGTGGAAAATGTGTAGCTGATCCACTGACCTGGATACACTTATTCTCAGCTAGTGGAAAATCTAAAGGGACGAGGATCAGAATACTAAAAATGGAAGCATGATTTTTTGGGCAAAGTCAGCAAAGGCAACTTACATAATGTCTTTAGCTCCACTTCACCCTACCTGTGATACATTATTGTGATGGTAACACAACCGTGGCCGTTAAGTGTCTGGTACTGGAAAAAAAAAAGTTTGCAGTGCACAGTGCTTACATCTTCCATACAAGTCTATGGAAGATGCTTGCACCTGCAAAAATACATGCTGCCTGCCTGGGATTACACTTAAACGGAAATACAAAAGCAGCTCTAGTGTAAAAGGTACACACATTTCCAATCAAAAACATTGAAACTTGCATTGACCCTAGCTGGCGTGCACAGCACTCCGCACAGCAGCTAGTGTGAACTTTAGTAAACATTAAAAGTACACAAGTCATCTGTACACTTGATTAGTCAATTGATTTAATCAAATCACATTAATCATAATTGCTTGGTCATATTGAAATTCCTATGTTTCTGGGTTACATTTTCAAAACACCTTGATACCCTGAAAATGGCCCACTTTGCAAGAAGAGCCATACGCTGTCCATATCTCATGAACCTGTCCACATCTAGTATACAGTGTATGCTAAGTACCCTGGGGGCTCTAGGGCAGTGGTTCTCAAACTTTCTAGATTTGGAAGTGACCTTGCAAAGTGTCCTGTATTTTGGGACGCGGAAGTGCCTGTGTGGAGTGTCACATTCACATTGCAAATACTCCACAACATCACATCTGGCATAATCACTTGTAATGTCCCCCCACCCCCCTCCTGTTTTCCCACTCTGCAAATGATGTGTGTGGTGGAAAGTCAGGGGAGGGGGGCGCAACTCTGATGCTTTCAGTGAATGAGGCAACCCTTGTGAAATGGTCGTGTGATCCCCAACCCATAAAATGAGGACCACCGCTCTAGAGGGACATGACGTGCAGACATCTCACACTGGTGGCAACCTCCTGGACATTTTAGGCTAGTCATTCTGTTTTAAAAACGGTCCATCTGATAATGCATTATACAGGCTTGTTACACACAGACATTATTATCAGGTTAATAACATCAGTAAAGAAATTCTTCAATCGCTACTTACTGGACGGAATGATAAATCCTTTGGTGGATGTTTAAAATGTGGCCCAAAGTTTATAGAAACCTGAAACACATAAAAACAAAATTGGCATTTAATTCCTGTGCTTTAAGGTAGTGTTAGCTTCAATACTTTTTCAACATTTGCCATCGAGGAATCACAGACAAATATGTGACAGGGGGGGCTCCTGTCTATTTCTGTATTACCAATGTCTAGTAGAGTGCTAAATATCCATCGAGCAGATAAAGCCGCCATAAGCTGGTTCATGAACTATGCCTCTCTGGTGGGATTTCTCCTCCATCTAATAAAAATCTAACATAAAAACCTCCCAGCAATGTACGGGACCAAGGTCAATGCCTACCATTGAGGCAAAAGTGACCCCTCTAGGGTGCATATTGGAAGACTGATGTAGTTTCCAAGCCAAATAGTAATCTTTTCTGTAGATGCTTGAGGTCAATTAAAAATGCTATGATAAATACAGTAATGACCATTTTAACACTCAATGAAAATCATGTAACATATACTTAGCAGCGCTACAATGGAAATCATAGAACGCGATCTGAAATCATATGACATGGTGTGACGTCATGAAAGTCTCACTGCTTACCATGACTGGATGGCCAGTCACTTGCTGCTTTTTACCGCTGTATACATTTTAGCAGTACTAAATGGTAATATAACCATACTGCTTAAGTGCCTTAGAAAAGAGCACTAAAGCTGTATCATTGCTTAATAGAGCCCTTTATACACTAAGCCAGCTAGATGAGCTTCCTCATTGTGCTCTGTGGTAATAAACCCTGGATTATTCTACAAGCAATCAATAGCTAGTCACTGATATAACATTCAGCACTCAGTGTATACTTACAGTGCAGCCCCTGTACAGTGATATGGCAGGAAAATATACACCTTCAAATACGTCTTTATAGGCCACGCCTTGATTAACACCGTTCTTATAGAATACAATCTGAAAAGTGAAAAATTATGAATGAAAGGGCATGTCTACATTTACCAAGTGTACATAGTAATGAGGACTTCCCACTGGAAATCTCTGCCCTCCCCCTTTAATAACAGGTACCAAATATTTATGTCTTCCAGAAAAGCTGCAGGAGATTGGCTTCCATTCATTTAAGTTGCCCTGTCCCCATTTTGGTGGGTGGCCACGGCCTGAAACACGTTTTTGGCCGTGGGCCGCGACCAATCAATGGATGCGGTCAAAAATTGTGTGTGTACATGATTTTTAACCGCGTCCATTTATTCTCTATTGACGCAACCCGAGGGCAGCTGCACTAACAGTGTATTGAAAAAATGTGGAGGTGGCCGCGACTGCTTGTGCACTAGTGTCAGCCGTGAGCGGTCGACCACCCGCGGCCACGCTGCAAATGTGGGGGTCAAGCCCCTTGGGACCTCTTAGCATTTTGAAATAACCAAATAATATAGCACAGTAAAGCCTTCTTCAAAACCAATCCATCACTATTCCCAAAAGTTGAGGGAAAATCCTCACTTCAGGACAGTGAGTGGAACCATGCAAATTATTCCTTTATTCTCGATTAAACAAATAAACATCTAGAACCGCTGGTGTACAGTGCAAATAAAGCCTTATGGTACAGAGCAACAGTGTCCTTCACTAGGAATGTCTGAACTAAACAATTTAATGGCCATGCTCATATAAAATGTAATGGTCCATTGGCCATGCAATGCCTTCTCCATTAGAATTCCATTAGACTTGTGACTTACCTCACTGCCAGGTGTTTGCTTTAAATTTTTCTCTGCTTTATCCACAAAATCCTTTTCTTCAAAGTACAAGTAGCTCTTGAATTTGATCAATGCCTTTAACAGAACACAAAAGGGACAATTAAACATTTTCCTGTACATGAGAGCAGAGAACCTACCCCCTGTGCTGGTGTGCAATGCAGACTCATTTGGTCTGTATTAGTATTGCTTGCTCTTTTCTTTATTTATTATCCCTCGTGCCACTTTCCTGGAGCTCTACTCTTTACAGCAGAGACTTCTCAGTGCTTGCCATCACTTTACCCATTGCTCCTTTGTATGAACCTTACATATACAACAAGGCATGCGCATTTAAGTTACATTATTCTTGGCACTTGAGAAAAGTTTGTGAGAAATTCCAAGTTGCCAACATATATACATTATATACTTTTATATAAATACAAATAGCTCAGATTTCAGTAGTTTTGCCCTAAATTTTAAAGAAGAATTTTTACAGTGACAAAAATTGTGCCCTAACTGAGATCAGGCACACATGCAAGGCCTCTGCAAACCCGAAGCGATTCTGCATTGCTACGGACCCGCAGATTGTCTTCAATGTAATTGTTTATGCAGAATATGGTGGTGCCATAGACCTCCATTATAATTGAAGGGCGTCGCTTTCCTGGGCCACATTGTAGAGGGGAGGGGGAATCCCGGCACAGTACTCTGCCACGATATCCCGATGCGGCTGTAACGCCAGGGAGGTTAAACTGGTTTATTTACTATAATAGTATTCCATAGCTCACATACTGTGGGCAGAGAAACATTTATAAATCCATCCATAGCCCAACCTATTATTTAACAAATAATACAAGTCATTATGGTCCTTTGGAATGCAGTATGTTTTCTTTAGAAAAGAACTGGTTCTTCATTTTTCTACATGAACCATCACACATAATTTTATCACAGCAAACACTGAAAGTTAGTAGAAATTCAGGGTCACGGAGTACCTTGTCTTTGTAGGTGTCGGGCAGAGCATGAGCAGTCTCCGTTTCATCTGGCAGGGAGATATAAAATCCCAATGTGTCCCCCTGTCCATAGGAGTCAGAGTAATGCTTCCCAATAGATTGGTGGAACTTGGTGCCTTTCTTGCTGCGCCAGGAATAACTGAATTTGTCATATCCCAAAGGAGCCTGGAGATTTCCTGGAGAGAAACAGAGGCGACACATACAGGTGTCAGATTTACTAACCGCACAACTAGTATATTTTCTGTTTATGTGACAAGCGTCCAGTCAGTTAGCGGACTGTCATGGAAGTGCGGTTCAAGTTCCAACTACTCTTTCAATAACAAAAGGATTTCTATTGTAAATCCTTACCATTTCTCCTGTTAGTTTGAGGTAATTCAACAGGTAAACCAAACTTGAATGTTCACATTTACTCTGATGAATAAGCCAGAAAGACCCAATTTAGCTTTACTGCTGTCTGTCAACTGAAGTACAGATAAATCTAATATATACTTTCTAGCTGTGGTCATCAGAAAGGATGGGGAAGTACCTCAGTTTTCAGTTGTTTGGCTCATGAGCCACATTAGCTTTCTTGTTGGGCTCTTTGTCACCTTGTTAAAAACAGGCCAGAGCCGGCCCCTGGGCCACCCCTGATATAGAACTTGATGGAAAAGCTGAAATATGTTATGATTGTCATTAAAATAAACTCCAGAAAGAGACACCTCCTACATTAAACTGTTAATACTACAACAACATGTACAAGAATTTAAGTTACAACACGTTCAATAGGATACTTTTTAGTGATTTTATGGCTACAAATTATACTTTATACCAATTACCAAATATTATACCAAATATACTTGGTAAAAGGGTTGATATGAATGGTTTGATTCAGACAAAACAGTGTGCATCTTAAAATAAAACACAATTTAAACACATATTTTACATTATTAGTTTCACAAAGCATATACAAGTGTAAGTTAAGCTAGAACCATTGTACTAGAGCAGTGGTGGGCAACTGAGTTGATATAGAGGGCCGCACATAACATGTTCAATCTATACTGACTGACTGAATGAATAAATGAATGAATGACAGAAGGCAGAGCTAGAAGATAATTTTTTATTTTTTAAATAACAAAACTTGTTTAAAATGATACTTTAAGCATTAGGGAACACTGTAGTATGGTAATGCACATTTTGTGTCATTTATATCATCCAAGGTTATGTGTCTCATCCAAGGGTTATATGCCTCAGCTAAAGGCTTTAGCCTTTAACCTCCCTAGCAATATGCCCGAACCCAGTTCGGGCAAAGGCACACTGCACCTATCGATACGCCCGAACTGGGTTCGGGCACATCGTGGGAGCTCACCTGCTCCGTCGCCGCCATCTTCCCCGTCCATCGCCGCCATCTTCCGGGTCCCGGAGTGACGTGTGACGCCACGGAGGCGGGACCCGGTCGCCGGTCTTTTTTAAAATCTTTTTTTTTTTTTACTTTTGAGCTGGATTATAGAAATGTCTTTCTATAATCCAGCTCAAAGTGGTCCCCGCTATCAGAAACGCTTGCGCTGAGCGTTCCTGATAGTGGGAGCATCTTCGGCTGCACACGAGCCGTTCCGGAAATAGCCGAGGTCTCCGGCTATCTCCGTGAACAGCTCTCGTCTGCCGATAACGTCATCCGGCGGCGGGAGATTTAAAGGTACAGAAACGTTTTTTTTTTCTTAGATTTTTTTCTTCATTTTTTTTTTTTTATTGGATTGGATAAATGTTTTATCCAATCCAAATCAAAAAGAAAACAAGTGTAAACTTCTAAAAAAGCTTCTGTACCTCTAAAGCCGGCCATAGCGCTTTATTCTGTGGCCGATTTTGCGAATGATCACCATGCGCATTCGGGGTAATCGCTTGGTGATCAATTGCAAAATGAACGCGCCCACCTGGAGCAAGTACTGGCGCAGTCTGATCATAAATCAAACTGCGCCCGTGCCGGAATCAGGTGCAACCGCTGGCTCCGTGTGCCTGCAGCATTTCGGTGACGCCGATGGGGGCGGAAAGGCAAAACACTATCACTTTTGGTACAAAAATCTGCACCTCAGTGAACCGCCAGGGAGGTTAATGATATCTATGGTGCACATAACCTTCCACTCAAATGTTATGTGCCCCTATTCTGAGGTTATGTGCCACAATACATGTTATACAATCAATCATTGGTTGGATAGTGGGAACATAGGGACACAGGGACTGTGCGGGGAATCAGTGGACAGGCGAGTTCCTATGCCATATAAATTAAGGTTTTGGGGGCCACAAGCTGAGGTCCAAGGAAAGGGTGCCCACAGGTTGGGCACCTGGGTACTAGACAGAGAACCCCCCCCCCTTAAAAAAAAAAATTTGTATTTGTATTCTAACAATGAAAGTGCGGCCTCCACAGTTCTTGGCGGTTGCTACAAAACTAGGGGACACACACAATAGACCAGGTGTGGGCAAACTAAGGCACGGGGGCCAAAACCGGCCCTTTAGCCTTAATTTGGCCCTTTGTCACATTGGTGTCAAGACACTGGATCTCCTCATTCCTGCAATAAGTGAAGATAACACCTAGAGGATAATTGTTTGGATTGTTTCCTAGAGGCCATAGTTTGTCTGCAATAGAATGTTTAATCTTCTCTATCAAACGCTTCTATTTTTATTTATGTTTTTTAACAAATTTCCTTTTTTTAATAATCCTCTTTTAGCGACAAGAGCTTAGGACCCCTATCCCGGAGGCCCTTGCAAACTCTTGGTCCGGCCCCTATATCACATTCAAAAACCTACTATGGCCCACAAGTCAAAAGGTTTGCCCAAACCTGCAATAGACAAATGTTTATGAAACACGTCCTTTATTCATGTGTACATTGGCTCATCTTACCTAATGCCTGAGACCAGCCCAATCTGGCAGCTGTATCTGGTGGCATGTCTTCTATAAATATTTCAAAATACCAGGACCCTTTGCGCACACCATGGGATGCTCGGACCATAGAATAGCCCTTCTCTCCTAACACAGTCAGTCGGTCATCTGAGATCTTTAATTGGGGCGCTGAAAAGACAAACCCAGTGATGGAGTACATAAAGAAAAAAAATAAATAAATATTTCAAATATAAAATTGTTAGTTTTAAAAACTCCTCACCTCGGTCATGCAGGGCGAGCAGAACCCTTTCATACAGACAGGCTCTGTACAGATCTCCTGGGATTGGTTTTCCAGCCCAACAGTCCAACTCCAGTTTCTCCGGATCCGGTGCATGTGGGTCTGGTTCTGCCAAAATGTACCTATAACCATCTTTATTAAATGGGTGCTCAAGGGGGTATCCATGAGGAGGAAGACGCTGGGCTGCAAAGAGTGGATCACTAGAAAAAAGAAAAAAAAACACATTAGTATTTTTTTTCTACCCATCCCATTCCCATGGCTGTAATAGCCCCCGGAAATATCTAACCTTAAAGGGATAAAGTAGTAGAAATAATCAGATAAATAGATCTGGCTTTGATATGTAAAGGTAGCCATACACAGTTCGATTTTCCACTCGATTTTTGACAGATCGATCATTGCGCGCGTTCACGAGTTCAATCGGCAATCGATCGGCAGTCAATCGGGTTTTGATTACCCTGAACGATCGACCCAAATAAAAAAAAAAAAAATTCGCCAAAAAATCGGATTGGACAATGAACCGACATGTTGGTGTTTTTGGTCGATCGTTTGGCAATCGGAGTACGTTGATAGACCCAAATAGCCCTATGCAACAGCCTTTCCGATCGATGGATTTTGTGGAATCGGCCATTTTGGGGATCAGCACATGTCCAAATCAGCCACAAATCAGATTCCCAAGGTGGTGTTGCATCTATTCCCGATCCGATGAACTGCCGATTTTTGATCGCCGGAAAGATACTGTAGACAGAAAGATTGGATCAGTAATCAATCGGCATTTGATCGCTGACAAATCGCCCTGTGTATGGCTACCTTTACAGACCAGAACTTTGTTGGCAATCAAGAGCTTCTTTTTTTTTTAAACATCATGTTAATAGTAGGAAGCATATAGTCGCCTCCCTGGTGACCAATTACCCTTAATTCTGCACTGAACTGATGCAGGGTATGAAGGGAAGATTTGGGTGTGAGATGGGGGGGGGGCATCACAAGGGTAATGTCAAATACAAAAGAGACCCTCTCTGCTGAATGGGAAGGAGCTATAAAAAAATAGGTTGCTAGGCTAATTTTGTCCCCCTGTTTAGGGATATCCGGGCCCTCCTGCTCCGTTGGAAGACCCTTCCCATTTCTTTTTTTGGGCGCA
>CM070034.1:22660169-22673822 GCA_036250615.1 Ptychadena robeensis
TGTAGTGTTTTATTTGTATGTTAAAAAAAATCTTTAAATAAACAGTTATACAAAAAAAAAATAGGTTGCTGGTGAGGTGAATAAACAATTTTTTCTATGGTAGAGATCAAAGAATGCCTCCCCAGTACCAATAGTAGATTGTTGTACGATGTTAGCCATCAATGATGTTCAAGTGATGACGTTTATTGGCTAACCGAAGTCATTAGAAAAGCAAGCTTTCAGGATGTCTCCGATCCGATAAGCATGATGAACTGGCAAAACCAGAAGTGCTATAAATGTGCAGTAAGCAAGGTGCAATATTACTGCCGATTAAAGTTGTGACACTGGGACAGAAAGAATGGCTCGAGGGGTTAGTACTGTGGCCATGCAGCACTGGTGTTCTAGGTTTGAATCGCGGTCTGTGCTCTCCTCTGCAAGGAGTTTGCATGTTCTCTCCATGTCTCCGGGTGCTCCAGTTTCCTCCCACACGCCAAAGATATACTGATAGGAAAATATTTTTTGGGGAAAGCCAATTAACCAATGTAAGTTACACATGACTTAAACAAAGAACACACGCATAGATATGGGGCAGATTAATGGCCGATTCAAGTGTCGTGCACACTCACGGACATCGATCTGGCCCATATCTAATGCAGCCATCCCGGTTTTCGAGCGGGACCAATCAATCTCACTCAAAAACAGGGTTATCGCACATGACCGTAAACCACGGTCGATACCCATTGTTTTGCGTGGGGACCACAGGGTCTCCATGCAAAGCATCGTCGGAGCTGGAGACACAGCAGTGCTGTGTCTCCAGCTCCTCCGATATCGGGCAGCAGCACAATGACGTCATCGCACTGCTGCAGGGAACCTCGAACAGCTCCTATATCGAGCCTGAGGCACAGTTAGCGATAACCTACAGCACTCTCACTCATCGAGAACCTAAGCACTTACTATCAGCTTTAAGTTTCTAATCTATACTGGAAAACATCTACAGCAAATGACTGACTGAGCTAAAACACAAAGCAAGTAATTTGCTTGCTTATCTCCCACGTTTGCAAGTTCAGGTGTAGTGCTTAGGCTAGGTTTCCATTATACCGGGACCCCTCCGCTAAGCATATATGCTTAGCGGGAGGTCCCAACGTAGCAGATAGACTTACCTGCTCGGCGGAGGATCTGTCTTCACGGCGCCAAACTGACCCGCCGATGTAAGGCTCAACGTAGTCGAGTGCGTGATCCCGACGTATAATAGAAACAACCCCTTAGAGCAGGGACAGGCACATTGAAACAGCAGCTTGTATTTGAATTAGCTCTTTAAATTTGTAAAAATCTGCGTTGTGTTTTTCCAAAGCACAATATGTTTCCCTCTAAGTGATGAAAACCTAACATGCACACAGAATATACAGTTTGGAAGATCTTACCTTCGGGTTCTCTTTGCTGCACTAGTAGACCCTCCATCTTGCTGCTTACGTTTTGCTCCTCTACCCTTCGCAGAGCTGGCAGCTGCAGAACCTACAATGCAAAACATTTGAAAACATATAAATACCTAAAAGGACAAATACATGCAACAGGATTAATAAAAAAAAAAGTTTTATGGTTTAAAAAGGATCAGCAAATTCACAGATATAGGCGGATAAAACTCTATGCAAATCATGTCCTCCGACAGGCTGGCCTGGAACCAACCCCAACAGGAAGAGTCAAGATTTCAATATAAATACAGCAGCGTAATTTTTCAGACTATAAGAAGCACTTTTACCCCCTTAAAATAATTGGCAAAATGCCTGAGCACCTTATGGTCCGAACATGTAAATATTTATCTACCAAACATCCTGGGAGCAATAGCTTTGCATTACCAGAGGCAGGAATTTCTTCCATCTCCTCCAGCCAAGCTAAAAAGCCACTGCCAAGAGGGTGGTCTTGGCTACATTAGCACTAGCAGTACCCATTCTCTGAACAGACTCACCTACTTAGGGAGAGACATATTTTACACCTAGATAACATGAGTGGTGTATTTATATTAACATTTGGCATTCAATTATTTGACACAGACTCAGATCTTCTCCCATATGTAAATAGCTGCACGTTGGTAAGTTGTTCAGTGCCATATTGTAAAATGGGTGTCTCCATAAGTTGGCCAGTGTTTTTTAGAGAATGCATATTGCAAGTGTATATACACATACTATAGGTTTAACATGCACTTTCAGCTGGGCAGAAGTCAATACTGCATGGTCCAGTCCTGTCTACTTTGCTTGGACATAAGGTACAGTATATGCGCTTCATATGTCTAATTCTTTTTTTTCTCAAGTTTTCACTCCAAAATTATGGGGTGCGTCTTATAATGGGAAAAATATGGTATCTGTGAAATCAAAAACAGATAGATTTGTCCAAATTTTAAACGGATTTACTTTAAATCACCTTTTTGTGATGACTAAATGCACCACCAGGCTGTTTTGCCAGGTGTTAAAAAAAGGGTCACAGTCCTTTGATTTATTAAGGTCTATAAAGCGAGGTTTAAACACATGGACTGTCCCTTAAGCAGCCCATACACAGGTCAGATTTTCAATCAATCGACTTAAAATGATACATTTTTTAGTCGATTGATTGAGAATTGAGTTTTGCCCACCTGGTTAAATCGACTTAATCCGATCAAAATTGAGTGAAAATTCAGTAGTTTTTTGATCGGACTGGATGGTAAATTTTGATCGGTCGATTGAAAATTGGTTCGGTATTTTGAGAACCAAGTGTGGTCAACCAATTTTTGATCGATTTTTTTCTACCTATTCTACCTCACTTCTGATTGAAATTTTAATCGGACTATTTTGGATCGATTGTTTTGTGGATTGAAAAAAAAAATAAAAAATCTTGTGTTACATATGGCCCATGATACAATCGACATACAATTTTATACCGACTTAAAAATTTATCGTTTTAAGTTGATTGAAAATCTGGCCCGTGTATGGGCTGCTTTACTCTATAGCTCACATGCAGCTTATTAGCTGTAGACAGATCCATAAACAAAATTTTTTGTACTACAAGGCAAGGTCCTGTGTGGACCATAGGACACATCCCACATCAAAATAAACAGAGTCAAAGACATTTGCATATAAAGTGAAAATTTATGCATGGTACAAGACTGTACCATGCAGTATTTACTTCATATTCCACCAACCAAGATCACAAGGTCAGTGCCAGAGGCAAGTCTTTGTTCTGCTTCCTCCAGGCAAGCCAACAGTCCAGTGCCAGGAGAGGAGCCTTAAGCTGGCCATACACCTTCAGATTTCCTTCAGATCAGATTTTGTTTTACCAAAACCATGTAATATGAGGACCTTTCTACACCTTCCAATCACTATGTATTCTACCAGGGAGGACACTATACTACATGGTTGTTGGTAGATCTGATCTGAAGGAAATCTGACAGAGAAATCTGAAGGTGTATGGCCAGCTTTAGTTCTAGCAGAGAGTTCAGGACTGAAACTTTATTCATGTGTCTACACACTAGCCGTACCCATTCTCTGAACACTCGGACCAACCTCTTAGCAGCGGCCTTTGGCTTGGCTGTAGGGAATGGATCAAATGCCAGCCTCCTGGGATACATAGCTATTGCTCCCAGGATGTTTGGAACTTTTTATATTTTTTTTTTACAAATATTCCGACTAAAAGAGGAACAGACATTTTTCCATTGATTTAAATGAGAAAAAGTGCTTATAATCCAAAAATATGGTAATTTATTTCAGAGAAAAAGAAAACAATGACACTCTGCACATTCAGTTAACTCACCATTTAATCCACCTCCAGTAGACACAGCACTGCTCTGCTTCGTGTCATAGGCTGGACCAATATTTCCCAAATCCTTAAAAAAAAAAAAAAAAAAATAACCATAAGACAGGGATCACTGGGATCAGGAATGCTGGCCTAGCACAGAAGGACATATCCCAATACTTTAGGGTGGTTCCTGTCATTTAAATGAATTGTTTTAGAGTAATTTGTTATATTATATATACACAACACCAGTAAAAAGTAAAACTTTCATTACCTGATCAAGGAGGCCAAATTTTGGATAATCATCCTCTGGGTCCTTGCTTCCTGGGTCTGGGTGTTCTTTTACTAGAAACACATCCCGTTCCTTACTCTGAAAATATATAAACAATGGTCTTAGTAGGAAAATAATTTCAGGAGAAATAAAAAAGGAGCCACAAGCAATTTTCAAAGCTCTCAAACCAGGATGCAGATCACCTCCCCCCTCCCCAACCAGAGACAAAGACTGCAGACACGCTGATCTTCGACTGCACAGGGGATTATGCAAGTCACCACACAGGTTAGCTCTTTTAGATGACTAGTCAACTCTGCTCAGGAGCTCAACAAGATTGTGAATTCCCTCTAACCGCGATGGAGAACCTATGGCACGGGTGCCAGAGGTGGCACTTGGAGCCCTCTCTGTGGGCACCCGACCTGGTAGCCAACATAGAGGCTGATGGAGGAAAGAACTACAGCCCATTGGCTCTATGTGCTGTCAGTTCTCTTCCGATTGCACACAGCCCCCCATACCCTCCACTAGCACTGCCAGCCAAATCAGAAGCCTGGAGTGGGACAAGCAGTTAGCCGAGAAAAAGGTGTATGTGATGTGTAAGCGAGTGTGTGTGTGTGTGTAAGTGAGTAGAAGACAGAATGATAAGAAAAGGCAGAAGAATTCTCACAAGTTAGAAGTTGTAGTTCTACAACAGCTAGAAAAGGCAGCAGGGCATGCTGGGTAGTGTAGTTCTTTAGCAACTGGTAATGCTTTCAGTTGTAGTTTCTTTACACAGCAAGTTGTTTTTTTTTTTACCTTTTATGCAGCAGCCTAGGATACAGGAAGCTTGTAACTGTACTGATCCCCTATAAACAGCAACTGAACCGAGGATTTGTGTGTGTGTAATTCAGGTTAAATTGCCAAGTATGAAATTCAAGATAAATAATTGGGTTTTGGGTTACAGTTTGGGCACTCGGTCTCTAAAAGGTTCGCCATCACTGGCCTCTATTGTACAATATATAAGACGTGCTAGTGATTTAACAGAGAATATATTTACCATAGTTTTCACAATACTATTCGGCCATGACATCTTTCCCGGTCTCTGTCGTGTGGTCAGACTCTCCCAGTACTTGTCAATAAATGGAATTATATCCTGCAGAAGAAAAGTAAAAGGTATACACTATAGGTATCAAAAAATTCTCAAAATATATAGAACACGGGATAAAAACACAGTAATAAATACCTTGTCTTTGGAAAACATAGTCTTGGGGTGCTCATCCTGGTTTCTAGAGTGCCACGTTAAGTTTGCTAAAGTAGTTAGACACATCTCCTTCAAATCTGCACAAACAAAGAAAATTTAATTCATTCATGTACTTGGAAACACAATATTCTTTATAGATGTAACAGATGGATTGTGTTAAACGACACAAGATAAAAAAGAGAATCCAAGCTTAAAAACAGCAAATTAGTTTGCTTATTAAAAAATTGACCTGCCAAAATTAAATTGAATCACTTTCCATATCAATATACACCGGCAATTGGGTCACTGAGATAAAATAAAAAACAAAACAAAAGCAGGCTGTCGAATTCTATATATAAACAACCTGCAAATAATTAAAAAAAAGGAGATCTTCCCCCTCCTTCTGTGCGAGAAAGACGCTGATAAAATTGAATTGATGGCAAGTGTTAACTAAGGGCATCTTGTGGCTGAAAGTGGTATTGCATCAGTGATTTTTTCCCCCAATTGATTTGAACACTTCTACAAGTTGTCAAAGTGGGGGGGGGGTCTGCTTTAGAGGGTCTTTTTAATGAAGGAAGCTACTTCCAGTGGTCAAAAGCAACATCATCACAAGGAAGTATTCCTGAAGAATGGGCGGAAGCAGCTTCGTTTCACCAACACTATACATGCCTGCGCTGTGAATGAGGGAGGGAGGTAAGCATGTTGATTTTCTGGTTGTGTTGCAGTTTTCCCAAATGTAAACTGCTTACAGGTGAGTAATATGTCCATAAAACGCATGTGTTTATTCGCAATGTAGAAAAGCTTTAACCTATGTACCTCTTTTGATACAGAAATCTGGATCTTAGTAACCAGGGGGTTACATTTTTGCACCGCTTTTGGCACAGAAAACCAGATTGAATTGGACCGCCAGGAGGGTTAAACAACTTACTGGCTTGCTTTCTCAGAAAGTACGTGTTTCCACTGTGATGGCATACATTACAATGGAAGCTATAGTTGGTCATAAACGGAAGACAGGACCTGATAGGAGAGAAAAGAGAAGAACTATCATTATCCTTCTGAAGTCTGAACTACCCATACAAAACTGTTTGATATGAAACATCCAAGAGAGCGGGTGTACGTACGTTGTATCTATACCAAATGTATCTGCCCCAAACCACTTCAGGCAAATACCACACTGCAGCTCGATCTCTCCTAACTGCCGGCCATTCTCCTCATCTACCGAACCTGTCTGAGTATCCATGGCTTCACCTTCTGCCGTAGAGTCCTAAGGAACATTCATTATTCAAGATTTGTTTTAAATAACAATGTGTACGTAAGGAGCAGGAAGAAAAATACTTTTTTTGTATATGTTTCCACAACCCTTCGCTACATCTCCAGCAATTTTAGTGATGCTGCCGTGTTCAGAGGCTTTACAAATAACCCAGTCAGCTATTTTGCCATCACTTCTACTGATTATTTTTCCCTACATTCTCAGTTTGTAGACACTGGTGTTCTTTACGTTTTTATTTATATTGTTTACATTTATCTTAATCATGTGTAGCTGGTTAATATACTTGTTTTTCAAGCATACTTACTTTATGCCCCAGGTGCCCAAACCTTCAGATATTCTTCAGCGGCCCTCCTCTGTCCTCCACTTCCAAACATAATTGTTAAAGCATAGAAAGTCACCGACCCTGGCGGGCCGGGGATTAGAGTGGGAAGAGGAGGAGAGGTGAGTGACTTGCTCAGGGTAAGTGACCCAGACGGCACCTGAGCAAGTCTCCTCTTCCAACTCTAAGAAGATCCTGGGCCAGGACCTGTCAGTGGGGGATGGGCGGACAGGTAAGTGCCTATGCCTCCACTATACAAACGAGCAGGGTGTAATTCTATAAAGCAGTGGTTCCCAAACTTTCCTTACAGGGCCCTCCTTTCATATTTAGGAACATTATTGAGCCCCCCCCCCCTTTCCCCATTCAAACAAAGGTTAAGAATGAGGGCCCCTGGAATACCTTCGCACCCCT
This sequence comes from Ptychadena robeensis, assembly GCA_036250615.1. Lineage (NCBI taxonomy): Eukaryota > Metazoa > Chordata > Amphibia > Anura > Ptychadenidae > Ptychadena > Ptychadena robeensis. The sequence continues at coordinate 22,667,395 of CM070034.1, forward strand.
CCCCAGTTTGGGAACCACTGCTATAGAGTGAAAATGTTATGTGCGGCCCTTAACTGATGCAGAGGGCCGCACTTGTGGCCCTCCATATCACCTCAGTTTCCCACCACTGGTTTATGCCTAAAAAAGGTTAAAATGTTAGAAATGTTATTACAATTTTGCTCTTAACTGTCAATAACACAAAGTTCAAAAGATTTGCAATTAATGGAACAATCAAACGCTTTAACTTACACCAACCAGCGCGATTGCCCGTACCACACTGTTAACCTCCCTAGTGCACTGCTGAGGTACAGATTTCTGTACCAAAAGCAGACTATAGACTTTAACCTTCTGAGCGTTTAGCCCGAGTTAACTCGGGCTGAGTTTCATGCATCATGAAACTCAGCCCCAGTTAACTAGAGCCAAGCTCTAGCTACCGCCGGATTTCTGTGGCGGTCGGGAGCATCTGCCCCGTCACCGGTAACGCGAAGGGGGCGGGGGTAGGCGGTGCCATAGACCTCCGTCAAACTGGAGGGGCGTCGCTTTCTTTCAGCATAAGTCCGGCGTCTCCAGTGATGCCAGGCTTATGTTTACTACCTGCAGCTGGGCAGGCAATCGTGGCGAAGCACATTGTGCTCCGCCGCGATTGCCCGTGGCACGGTTATAAAAAAAACGTGCCATGGTCGAAACGCTCAGAAGGTTAATAAAATAAAAAGTTTTTTACACTGTAGGCCTGAAACATCCCAAAGTAGGTCCATACAGTAGTCTGGTGACATCCTGAATATAATTACATGTTCAGATGATTTGTGAATAACTCACAATATCAGATAATGAAGATTGCAATAATTTACTTTATCAGGTAAATTAGCACTGCAACCACTAGATGGCGCTGCAGATGTGCCAGGTTACATAGAAGATCATGGGGGGAGAGGGATCCATTCACCTGCAGCTGCCTCATTAGATTGGAGACACACGGAGCAGTGAGTTTGCGCTCCTGTGGCTCTGATCTCTGTCTGACGAACCCAGCTCATCCACTGCTGTTCTGACAGGTCAGAGCTGGACGAGCTGGGACCATCAGGGGGGTTAAAAACAGTGCGGTACACTAGGGAGGTTAAGGTATCAGAGGTCAACAATCACACAGAGATTTGGTGTATACATTCCCCTTCCATTTAGGTGATCAGCTTTAAAATCACTCCATGCTCTCAGATTATTTAGAAGTTCTGCTCTACGTACCAAGGTGTCTTTTTCGTTGGAGGATTCAGGGTCCAGTCCACCTGCTGAACCCAGCTGAATCGAGTCTCTGCAATAAAAGAAAACAATAAAATAAAACTTTTTTACCACAAAAAATAAATATATTTTAAAAACATAATTTGACTGAAGATTCCTTATGGACTATTTTCAAATGCATCCTTCCATGCATGGTAAACACACTGCACCTACCAACCAACACTACATAGGTGTGGCCAACACCCTACAACTATGGTAAGGTTTATGCAGCAGCCCATAACCCCGCTAGGTAGATTTAGACTTGGTTCATGACACCCACTGGGAAGGCAAGTGCATGTTTGGCCGAGGATTTTGATGTTATGGAGACAGGCCCTTAATTTTCTACTTTTATCCACAGCGGATCAAGAAAGACAGGAGACGGATGTATGCTAGATTTTCCTAGGCAATGACCACAGAAGTTATAACAACTATCTAGGGCAGGGCGCCAATATTAAAACCTTGGACATAGTGAAGAGCCAATGTGTACACACCAACGCATAAGTGATGCTTTGTTGCAAATTAGCGCACTCCTCCTTGCTTCGTTGGAAGATGTGGCAAAAAGATCTGCCTTCTCCACAGCCCCTATGCCTGCTACAGTCACTGAGCTTCTGTACTCCCACTCCAGCATTAGAGAACTACGAATCCCAGCATGCTCTGGGTGGATCACTGTGACTTTACTAGTGCTTGCTGTGGAGCAACCAGGACTTGTAGTTCTATACTCCCAGAGTGGAAGTACAGAAGCTCAGTAAGTGTAGCAGCCAGGGGGGCTGTAAAGAAGGCAGACCTATCCTGCCACATTCACGGAGGGAGTAAGGAATGGGCAAGGCAGATCAAAAGAGCTTATTATAATATTAGATGCACCATGTTTACCTCAGGCCAAGAGTTTGACACCTATGATCTAGGCATCTGTGCAGAGCTTTAGTTTCTGCAAATGTCTGATGGACCATTGTACATCAGTGTTCTCCCCAGAGCAGATTGGCCGGGCGGCCCGCCCGGGAGATTTTAGTCCCCGCCCGGCAGTTCCGTCCCGCTATACCAGGGGTCGGCAACCCCCGGCTCCAGAGCCGCATGTGGCTCTTCTTCATCCTCGGCGCGGCTCACCTCTGATAGGCTGCCGGCCAGCGGCAGCACACAAGTCCTCCGCGGCGAGCAGCCTGACAGGCGGCGCCTCCCCATTCTGCAGGAGCACGCCACAGCAAGACACTGAAGGACTTGTGTGCTGCCGCTGGCCGGCAGCCTATCAGAGAGGCCGCCAGACCGGTGCAGGCGGCGCGATGACGTCATCGCGCCGCCCGGCTGAAAAAAAATTCTGGGGAGAACACTGTACATGGTGGTACAAAATCAAGTAACGTGTTAATACTCCTAAAGACACTTCTCCCACATCTCATAGCAGTTTATTATTTTTTTTAAGTGCAGAAATTTTTTAAAGAGAACCTCCCTGTCACATGTTGTCTATTAGATATCACCCACATCATAAGTGATGCATGGAATTGGCACACATATGGCGGGTCGGCCATTATAGGCTTTTGGTCTGGCCCCTTTATCAAATTTAAGAAGACAATGTGGCCCATGAGTCAAAAAGGTTTCCCACCCCTGATCGAAAGCCTACCATAAGGCCCCCATACACCTTACAATATTTTCATACAATTTCTGTACAATCAAATTTTGTTCTACCAAAACCATGTAATATGAGAACCTTTCTAATCCTTCCAATCACTATGAATTCTATCAGGGAGGACCCGGCACTACACAGTTGTTGGTAGATCTAATGGATCGATCTTAAGGTGTATGGGGGGCTATAGTCATTTTACACTAAGCAGTAGACCCACATACACACGGGGACAATATACAAGTTCCTTGAAGATTTGGGGCCGAGATTTAAACTTGGAACCCCAGGGCTGCAAGGCCAGAGTCAGAAATGAACCTGCTACACACCTTACTGTGATTATGAACCCAGACTGATTACACTTTAATAAGAAGGTACCATAGTAGTGATTTGTTATTACATGGAATTACTGGGACACGACAGGTGATGCAGTAATGAGCTTCGCAGGTACTCAGATGCGAAATGCTTCTTCTATGCGAAAACAAATTTTTTAATACATTGGTGATGTGAACCATTCCATTACTATGTGATGGGGAACAAGAAGGGCCCGATGTAACAGGTACTAGCCAATGACTAAAGCTGGCCATACACCTTTAGATCTCTGTCAGATATCCTTTAGATCCTAGGTGCCCAACCTGAGGCCCAGGGGCCGCATGCGGCCCTTTGGTTGTTGTTCGGCGGCCCCCCTCGGTCCTCCCCATGCGGACTCCAAAACCTAACCTGTGAAGTGGTCACACACTGACCCAGCTTTCCTAATCAACTTTGGTGGTCCTACATCAGTAAAATTGTCAATGTTCACCACAGAAACCAGGTCTACATATGAGCGCTGCACCCAGGGGCAGGAGGGGGTGGTTTTGACTGCCTGTCGAGATCTGGTCCACTGCCTGCTGAGGTATGTTGATGAGGGTCTGGATTGATGTTATGTGCGGCCCTTTAGTGATGCCGAGGGCCGCACTTGTGGCCCTGCATATCAACTCGGTTGCCCACCACTGCTTTAGATCTACCAACAACTATGTAGTATCGGGTCCTCTGTGATTGAACACAGGTAGACTTGATGGTTTAGAAAGTCGCTCATATTACATGGTTTTGGTAAAACAAGAGATCTAAAGGAAATCTGACAGAGAAATCTATAGGTGTATGGAGGGCCTTAAGAAAGTCCCCTTTTTAACCATCAAGTCTACCCATGTTCAATAGACAGACAGTAAGATCTAAAAGGTGTATGGCCAGTTTAACCATTCTGCAGATATCCATATGGCATTACCAGAGCCATGGAGATCGGAGAGCCAATTAGGCTAAGCCCAGGATCTGACAGGTAAACGAAACCCTGAGTTTAGAAATAATGTGACCAATCACCACGCAGACACTTGCTTCTTAATCAATGAGCGTCCAAGGTTGGCAGACCCAAACCCAGAAGGTCAATTAATGCGGACCACCTATAGCTGGTTGCCCCCCGCCCCCCCATGAAAACAATCCGTTACCATGGGCAACGAGCTACTTCCCTGTGCCCCCATTGTGCTATATACCATATGTCTTTGTCCTTCTGCTTCCCATAAACATAGAGCGGCGCTCTCCATAGGCCAGCCACCTCACCAGCTCATGCCTGGCGTGTATGGGGTGTTCTGGAACTTGTAGTCCCACCACAGCGTCACGTGGTAACTTACAGGAAGTTGTATGAATGAATAACACAGCTTAGAGGTGTATGGACAGGACTACAGAGGCCACTCAGCGCCCCCCATTCTTAGCAGACCCCCCCCCCCTAATATCCAAACCCCTGTTTTATCACCACGCCCCTCCCCTCCTTCTTACCCGCTCCGGTTATCCCCGCCCCCTCCCGGGCTGGAGCCTGATCCTCCTCCTCCCGCCTCTGCACCCTCCTTCTCCGCCACCGCCGCCATCTTCATACACAAAACCACGTGCCACGCGCCGCTGGGAGGAGCCGGGGCGGGGCATGGCGGAGCCTGCGCAATGGAAGGATGAAGCCGCCGAGGACATATTTGTTGCGGGCAAGGGAAATGCAGTGCGAGAAAAGCGCGGGAACGGAGGATTTGCCAAGAAACACGTGACTGTGAGTGTCGAAGAGAGGACCGAGGTGATGCAGAGTAGAGGGTGTGTAAGGGGGAGAACCTCAGGTTATATTGTAGATGTTATCATTGCACATAATGCTTCATGTATGACAGAAAATAGTAAATGTAAAAATTATATAGTGAGGAATGTAACTGCAGGTAGACAAAACTTTGGCACAGCCATGCACTGCATCTTGTGCATCTTGTGTATATAAATGGGTATAAATTTCCTGGGCTGAGTGCAGGGGCTGAATTGTGTCAGGCAAAGGGCAGCAGCAGCCAGGAATTGTAAGACTGTATGACAATGAGTACACTAAGGGCTTGTTTCCACTAAAGCGATCGGATCGAAGCTATTAAAAATACGTCCATTGCATTTGCATGCGATTTTCCAAGCGATTGGACATGTTTTCCTGATCGCAAGCTATCCCGTCCCCTTGAAAAAGAATAGACGCGGTCCAAACTCACGTCCATATTCACTGGGGATGTGATTTTTTATTGCATCCATTCATGTCAATGGACGCGATTTTTAACTAGAGGTGATCGGATGTGGTCTGTGATTAAAAACGCGGTAGAGTGGCGTTCAAAGTTGCCCCTTAAATTGCAATTTAAGAAATTGACAAATGAGTTTCAATAGGAGCAATCGGACGTGGCTGATCGCTCTAGTGGAAACAAGCCCTAAGTCTAGGTCTACACTATGCCGCCCCAGAAACTGTGGGTGGCATTATAGACACGTTGGGGTGTCCATAATGTTTGGGCGCAGTCTCAGGCCATGTAGGGAATACCATGTCCTATACTTACTATTAGCAAACGCGGCCGAAAATTCAGTGGGCGGGGTTTGCATGCATCACACACCGCACCCATTGTTTACCAATAGATGCGGTACTTTTTTGCATCCACAAACTGTTTTCCCCGCACAGAAAGGGGAAGTGTAGATGCAGCATAAGGCTGAGGCTCCACTAGAGTGATATGGGAGAGTCTTTTAGACGTGCCCACACCACTCTCATTGTACCCTGTGTGACTAGTGGCCCCCAATGCGTGACTAGCTGCGTCCGTTAAAATCAATGACATTGATCGGATGCGGTTTTGCTGTGTTTTTTGTCCATTGACAGCAAAAAAATAGCAGCTTACCTGCAGGTAATCCGTACAGAATATGTTTTTCTGTCCACATTAGTGCAGCCTCATCCTAATGCACATATACAAAAACACATGCGTTTTTCACATTACATCTGCGTTTGCATTTTTGAACAAATCATTGAAATATGCAGGAAAAAATTGCATACAGCAGGGCGTTTAAAAAAAACCACGCGGAAACGTGTTTTTAAAAACAGTGTGAATGGAAACATTGGTTGTCTATGTAAAAACGCGTGAGGTAAAAGAACGCATGTGGTAAAACAAAAAGTGTGTGTTTTTAAAACGCATTGCAACGCATAAAGTGTGAAAGGGCCCTAACACTTTTGTGATTTAACCTCCCTAGCGGTTGAGACGAGTCCAGCTCGTCCAGTGCTGACATGCTGAAA
>CM070034.1:22676181-22709098 GCA_036250615.1 Ptychadena robeensis
AATTTGGGGCATAGATTGGGCATATGTCCTTTCCTCCCTGCCCTTTTCCTTGTTTTTTCTGATTGAATTGAGTTGATTGGATGAAAAATCTGGACGTGTATGGGGGGCCTTAAGTTAAGCCTGTTTTTGGAAAGTAGCAGGTACCAAATGGGTATGGTAATCTTTCAATATAAAAAAATGAGTGCCACAAAGGAATAGTCAGCCTGGAGGAGGTCAGCAATTGAATTGTTTTCATGCTCACTTGATAAGCAAGGTCATCTGGGAATCCTGAGAGTTTTGCAGGACTGACGGCAGATGTAGAAACGTACCTTTATGCTAGCCATACACAGCCCGATAAATAGCCCGATCAACCAAGCCGATCGAAGTTTGCAGATAGAAAAATCTGCGTTTTCTCGGATGATCTAACAAAAAATCCCCACATAGAAAAAATGATTTTTGAACGATGTAACAGTTTTGATCGTACATCATAGTCGGAGTTTATCGTCATTTTTGTCGTCCAATTTTTCATTCAATGGGAAGTAATAGTCATATCGGGGATGATCGGTGTTCATTTAGTCGGGCGCTACAAGAAAAGTAGAACGATGTAACCGGACCGATTAAAATTTTCCAACATGTCCGATCATGTGATGCCCGATTTTCCGCTAAATTTTGATCGGGAAAGCTCTGTCGGACCATGTGGGCAAAACCCGATTTATGCCCGATTAACGAAAAACTTTGATCGGGCTTGGTTGATCGGGCTATTTATCGGGCTGTGTTCGATGTTCGAGTCGTCCCATGTACCCCAGATATCGGAGGAGCCGGGGAGAGACAGTTCTGCTCTCCCCAGCTCAGCCGAGCTTTGCCTGGAGACCAGCGGTCTCTAGGCAAAGCATCGAACATCGGCCTTATTTACGGTCATGTCCGATATGGCTGTTTTCGAGCGGGATCAATCCCGCTCAAATACAGCGGTGGGCGCAGATTATATGGGCCAGATAGATGGCCGTGAGCGAGCACGGTGCTCGAAACGGCCATCGATTTGGCCCATATCTGAAGGTTTGTACTCTGCTTAAGAAAATCCTTTTATCAGAGTGATCTTTGGCAAAGGCCATGCAATTGTTTAAATAGTTTAAAAGATAAACTTCGATCCAGTGCATTTCGATCTCTATGATGGTGCCCATCCCGTACAACAGTCCCGTGCACAACTCCAGCATCACTAGAGACACCAGAGTTGTGCTGGGAAAAGGCGACGCCCCCTCCATTACATGGAGGCCTATGGCGCGCCTACCCGCCCCCCTTCACTGTGGGGGGAAACAGGTGGACAGATACGTTTCTCCTGAGTTAACTCGGGCTGAGTTTCATGATGGATGAAACTCAGCACGAGTAATCTCAGGACACCCAGGAGGTTAAGTGCAAGGTCTCATGGGTGAGTACCGAACAAGTTTTTACATTCAATTATCTTTATAGCTAACCATACACAGTCGGATTCCATGGCCGATCGATCACCTATCCGATCGATTCCGGCGATCTCAGCGGGAATCGGAGGTCCGATCGATCGGCCAATTAAGTGTGTCCGATCGCTACATACCACCTTGTCCCACGGATTCCTGGACGATTCCGTGTCCGATCGCTTACTCCACAAATGGCAACTCCCCCTGATCTGGGCAGAATCGGATCAGAAAGACCAACATGTTGGTTCTCTGTCCGATCCGATTCTGGGCCCCTGATCAATCGGACGTGATCGGACGGACAAGGTGGGCTTCACGTGATTCCGGGACGATCGTTTCGCGTGCACGCGCCCGGAATCGATCGTCCTGGAATCCGATGGGAAATGGACCCGTGTATGGGGGCCTTAAGGCTGATCTTGGGGATAAAGCCATTCTTGAACAACCCATATTGTGCATAATGTGGAGCACAAGACAAGGAAAGCTGTTGGCTCTAAATCTATTTTTTTCAAAAAGCCACATTGGGGAACAAACTTTTTGACTTGTGGGCCGCAATGAGTTTATAAATTTTACAGGGGGGCCGGACAATGAACCTGTTCATTGTCCCGCCCGATCCCATGTTCCCTGGTGGAAAATGCAAACATTGATAAAAAAAAGTAATACTGGTTACCAGGGAGGTTATAAATATATTTAAAAAATATAATAAGAAAAAACAACAAGGCTTTGGATAGTTAGGGTAAGTTTCCACATACGTCGGGACCCTCTCGGCAGATGGTCTGTCTACACATCCGCCGTCAAGATATTTGACTACATTGAGCCTTGCAGCAGCGGAGCGGCTCGGCGCCGTGAAGACAGATCCTCCGCCGAGCAGGTAAGTGTATCTGCTATGTGAGGGTCCCGATGTATGTGGAAACAAACCCTAAACCAAGCAAACTACAGCCTGTAGCAGGAGACCTTTATAATCCTCCTCTAGGCATGATCTCCACCTATTACAAGGATTGAGCAGAGGGGAATTTCTTGACACCAAGGTGACAAAGGGCATTAAATTATTAAAGGGCCAAATATACATAGGTAGAATTTTTAGTTCGATAAATTCAAAAAGATAGATTTTTAATCGTTGGAACAAAAATCTAAAACCAAAGAAAGATTTTGTTCGACCAACATTGAACAAAAGTGAACGATATCGAACAAAAAAGCTATCGAAAGCTGATTGGACATGTTGGTAAATTTTCATCTATCTTGTAAAAAACGAATGTAAATCGAATGTACCATTGTTTCTGTTTCAATTATGAGTTGTTTTTATTAAGGTTTTGTACAGAACATAAATTCAAAGTCAAATGAAGGACACATGTCCCTTGCATTCCAAAAACTGTATAAAAAGACATATAGAAATAAACAATAGCGAACACACAAGGCTCCGAAGGCCAGCCTAGCGGCCCACATCAAATCCAAATAAACTGGTACAAACTAAACCATGGAGGGCGGAGCATGTACCATTGTTTCGTTTGATAATTTTCTAAGATCTAGTCAATTTGAATATAGCTATTTCATGTTCAAAAATCCAACAAAATTTCATTTGGTCAAACGAAAATACAGTGAATACATTCGATATGGGCACAATCAATATTTGATCAAAATATCGAACATCCTGATCGAATCCATCGTCGATTGTGCACAAATTTATACGTGTATTCCTACCTTTAGTTCACCCACGTCTGGGTTATACAATACCATGTTTCAAATATTGGCATAGGATAAAATGGGTATAGAAAAGGGATATAGAAAAGAAAGGGAAGTAAAAGGAGGGAGAAAAGGTGGAGAGGAGGAGGCAGAATGACAATGGTAAGAGAATAGGAAGGGACAGGACCAATAGGAGTAAAGGTGGGTTTACACGTCAAGATTTTTGTTTCGTTCAACTTAAGATTTTTTTTTGATTTTTTTTTTGATTTTTATCGATTCATTCGTCATTTATGAAGGTATTAGATTTTTTTTTTGTACAACCACGCAAATACGAAGAAAATAATCGTTGGAAACACGAGACAAAATCGTTCAGATTTTTTATTAGGAAGTGATAGGAAAAAAATATTGAGTGAAATAAGGACGTTCGTTTTTACACGAAAAATAAACGAAATATGAAAGTTTAACCAAATGTCGATCATTTGTGACGATTTTGTCAGATATCTGAAAAAAAATTCCATCGGAGCAAATGGCGTTTCAAGATTTGTAACAACAGAACCAAAAAACGTCCATCTGTCGGCCGAAAAATCTTGACGTGTTAAACCACTTAAAGAAGCCATAATGGGTCAGATTCATCAATCGACTTAAAAACAGATACATTTTAGCGGTTAAAATGTATGCGATTGTACATGGGCAGATAGTACAAGATTTTGATCGATTTTTTTTCAATCGATAACATCCATCCAAAATAGTCCGATAAAATTTTATACGAAGTGAGGTAGATAGGTAGAAAAAATCAATCAAAATTTGTTGACTACATGGTTTCAAAAAACGAACAATTTAAATCAACCGATCAAAAATTACCAATCAGTCGATAAAAAACGACTGAATTTTCACTCAATTTTGATCGGATTAAGTCGATTTACCAGGTGGGCAAAAACTCAATTTTAATTAACGACTAAAAAATGATATCGTTTTAAGCGATTGATTGAAAATAGACCGTGTAGGGTGCTTTCAGGATACTAAAATAGCTAAAACATAGTATTATAAGGATAGCCATTGTTCCAAATCTTTGAAGTTACAAAAACTTAAGCTGGCCTACACTTTAGGCTCTATGTCAGATATCATTAGATATACCAAAAACTATGTAGTGCGGGTCCTCTGTGATGAAACACAGGGAGAATTGATGTTTAAGAAAGTCCTCATATTACAGGTTTTGGTAAAGAAAGGAGATCTAAAGAAATCTGACAGAGAAATCTAAAGGTGTATGGGACCCTAAGCTAGCCACACACGGTTAAATTTTGGTTCAACGATGTTGGATCAGTCGAGGAATTCAAGTCTAATAGAAAAATCGACTTAATCGCATAAATACACCCAATTGAGTTGCGATTGTGGTGAGATTCGATTCCAAAATATTCAAAATCGTTGATTTTGTATGGAAACGATGAAGTTAGATTGAAAGTGGTCATGTTATTTATCGAATCATCGATCAGGAGAAACACCAAAACATCACATATAAAACGATTTGGCACAATGACGCTGATTTCCAAAGTCCGATCAAAATCGATAAATTTTTTTGCCTTCATTGAACAATTATCGCCGATCGTACATGTGGGCATTTCTCGATTTTGATCAATCGATGAAAAATTCATCTAACGAGCATCGATTGAAAAAAAATCGAACCTTTGTGGCTAGCGTTAAGCGGCCAAACTTTAAATTTCTGTCAGAACTTAGATCTACCAACAATATGTAGTATAGATCCTGCGATTGAACAAGTAGCTGATGGTTAGAAAAGTCCTCATATTATGGTTTTTAAAACAATGGAGATATAAAGAATCTGACAGAGAAATCTAAGGTGTAGTGGGCCTTACTAAAGCCCTGTCCACTGTATAATTAGTACTTTCTAAATTAAAAAGTATGTGAATTTATATCTAAAGACAGGGGACAGGCGATCATTAATACACAAAACTGGATTTTCATTTTTATTCTGCACTGAAAAAAAAAAAGATGCACCAGGAGTGCACTGCGTTTATTAAAGTAATTGAGGTGTCAGACAAGAGGCAGAGCCTAGGTAGGTGGGAGGTGATGATGTGGATTGCCCAGTCAGAATGTTTTTGCTTCGTCGGGCTGGGTTTTGTTTTCTGGAGGTTCAAGTAGCAGTCAATCCACAAAGTACAGTTAAACCAAGTCTCTATGAAACACCACAAGCCCATGACGTAATATATAGCAGGTCATTTAAATACAAAAGTAAAGTTATTGCTAGTTTTAAAATAAAAATGTTTTAGGAACGAGGGGAAACAGACTTCTTTTTTAAATTAAACACTTCAGGCCAGTTTTTAAGGTTTAATGTCAATAGCTTTGGCTCATTTCTTTTTAAGTGAGGTTAAGCCCCCATACTTAGATCATTTATACAATTCATACATCAACCAACAAAATAGTAGTGCGGGTCCTCCTATAGAATAATAGGATGGAAGGTTATATCCTGCATGTAGTGCCGGGTCTCCTGATAGAAATAGGATTGGAAGGTATATATCAATGCTAGTAGTGCGGGTCCTCCATGATAGAATACTAGTGATGGAGGTATATCACGCTATGTAGTGCTGGGTCTCCCTGATAGATAAATAGGATGGAAGGTATATTCATGTAGTAGTGCTGGTCCTCCTGATAGAATATATAGTGATGGAAGGTATATAAGCTGTAGGCTGGGCCTCCTGATAGAAATCATAGTGATGGAGGATATATCACGGCTATGTAGTGGGGTACCCTGATATAATACATAGTAATGGAAGGTAAATCACTATGTTGTGCCGGGTCCTCCCTGAAGAATACTAGTAATTGGAAGGAATATCACGCTATGTGGCCAGGTCCAATGATTAGAATACATAGTGATTGGAAGGTATATTACTGCATGTTGGCGGGTTATATGATAGAATACATAGTAATTGGAAGGTAATATCCTGCTAGTTGGCAGGGTCCTCTCTGATAGATTACATAGTGATTGGAAGGTATATAATGTAGTGCCGGGTTCTCCCTGATAGAATACATAGTAATTGGAAGGTATATATCACTGCTTCCATGTTTTTCTATAATTAAAGCCCTATACAGTGCATGTACATTATACCCAGTGGACTAGTGCAAATAAAGATACATGCCAATGCTTTTTATACACAGACAGGTGTCAATGGGACATAAGTGACCAGTTTAACCCACCTGACGTTCTTAGAGGCCCCATCTCGTCCAGCGCTGTCCTGACAGTATTGCACTGGAGGAGATGGGGCCATACGTCGGAGATCAGAGCCCCGGCAGTGCAAACTCACCGATCTGAGTGTCACCAGGTCCATCACACCAGGGGGGAGAGGGTGCCAAAGGGAATTGTACTGGATACAGTGATAACTGTATCTAATACAATTAAAAGTAAAAAAAAAACGCAAAAGACATTTCCAATTGAATTTACATTTTATTATAAACTAAATATAAATATAAATACATACTGTTTTGAAATCTATCATACAAAATAGGTATTTAAGAGATTTTATCATTCAATCATGATACCTATTCATATCAGGATACATTTTATACATTTTACATGATTCTGTGTTTCAAACATTATTATGTTCAGGATGTGTATTAGACCCTTGTACGGACATATTGGGAAGTTACAGGCCTACAACATAAAAAAATTCCTGTAAAGTCTATGGTGCACTTTTGGTACAGAACGCTGGACCTCAGCAGTGCGCTAGGGAGGTTAAGATATATTTTGGAAATAAAACATTTTAAAAGTACTGTAATAACAGCTTTAATTTGTTATTTAAAATTTGTTTCCCATTAAGATCTCCATTCATTTACAGTCCTAACAGGAAGTGAGATGATATGTGAGGCATAGATTTTAGATCATTGTCGCTGTACAAATTCTAACTTCTGGACATCTTTCTGTACCACAACAACAGCCACTTTGTCATATAGCCTCCTGTCTCCATAGAATAGAATGGGCGCTGTATGTTTGTAAATTTTCCTGTAGCTGGGAAAGAGTGTTTGTAGCTTCAGACAGTTCCAGAAACACGTTGTTCAGTTTAAAGAATAAATTAATATTAGGTTAGAAGCTTCCAAGCGTTCCTCATAAGACTGGCGATTATGATCATTAGAGAGTAACTCCCCCAACAAGGACACATGAAACCAACAGTAACCCTTCACCATCGACTCCAAACCTTAAGGTGGGTTTACACAATATTTTCGTTCGATCAACTTTTTTTGGTTGATTGAATAAAAATCTAGAATGGCCAATTTGTTCGATGGATACATTTTGTTCGACCTTGAACAAAAAATCTTTCGAAAGGTCATCGAACATGTTGGTAAATTTTTATCTGTCGTTGTAATTTTTTATGTATTTTCATTCGATATCGTGATGGACGAACACAATAATCGAATGTTATGTTCGATAAATAAACAAACGTTATTCAATGACATCAAACAAAAAATCAAATTGCCAGTTATGCCTGCCATACACACCCGACGGGTGCAGACAGACCAGCTCAGATCAGCTCTGGAATGCAAACATGATGACGTCATCACGTTTGCATCCTGGTGCATTATGGGGCTGCACTAGTCGGCCGGCACCCTTTGTGTGCTGGCCATTAGCTTCAATGAAGACGCCGGTCTTCATTGAAGTTAAAGGCATCGGCTTCCATCGGCCAGAGATTATTGGACATGTCCGTTCTCTGGCCGGCCGACCTGTGGGGCGACAGGGATCTGTCTCCCCATGTGGGCACATGCCGATAAGCAGCCAATTTTTCCACTGACCGACGGCGCGAGCGCGCACGCCCGCCGGTCAGGTGAAAAATCGTCCGCTTATCGGCATGTGTATGCCAGGCATTAATTGAAGAAAAAATATACACGTGTAAACCCACCTTTTGGGTCCCCATACACCTTTAGATTTCTCTGTCAGATTTCCTTTAGATCTCTTTTTGTTTTGCCAAAACCATGTAATATGAGGGACTTTCTAAACCATCAAGTCTACCTGTGTTCAGTGGCAGAGGACCCGGCACTACATAGTTGTTGGTAGATCTAAAGGATATCTGACAGAGAGCTCTAAAGGGTTAGTTTAATTTTCATCCAACATTTTTATTATTTAAAATTTTTAACTTTGACCACAGTTTTAAACATCAAGTATTTATTTTTATATAAATTAAAATATTTACATATATACACTATGTACATATTAAGTTTATGTGAACTTCTTATATAGACAAGGGAACTTCTTAAACAGACAAGAGACTAGCTGCAGCCACACTCTTCAACAATCATTTCTTCATGGTGCCTTACGACGACATCGTTGCCTTCATAGTACAGCATGGACAATGGGCTCATTCTCACCGGGACGCAGGATGGGCATTCCACCTTCTCCGGTTGGTACAGCTTTACCACACTCTGCAAAAGAAAAAATGTTATATATAGAAAAAGGTTATTTTACATACATTTACATACATACATTACATTCAAAAATGTATGATTAATTACTGGATAATTGCAGTTTCATACAAAGTGCACTAATCCTTTCCACCACGACTTCCCATAACCCTAACCTACGCCGCTCTTTATAGTTTCAGTGTTACAGGGAACCCTAGGATCATTGCTGACCTATTGGTTACCTTCAGGGGCCACAAGTCTTGTACCTTACCGACTCCTGCATATTAGAGCCCCAGGGACTTCTATGGGTCTCAACTACCGTGACTCAAACATATCCTCTTACAGGTCTATGAGGCTCTAATGCGCAGGTGCAGACATGGAAGAAGAGTACTTCTAGATTAAAACAAACTTCGAGCCAGAGCAAGGGGTTGCAGGGAGGATTAGGTTAGCGCAGGGGAAGATAATGTACTTAAGACCATTAGCAAAACACTGCAATGCTGATGCCCAGTCAATTCACTTGTTTGTGTTCATTTTCTCTACTTTTGTCTATGTCCATGTATCATTAAATTTGCACAAATGAATTTTGTTTGTAATTCTGTCATCTGCCTGCTGATGTTCTTTTTTACTGTTCTTTAAAATGACACAGATAAATACCATAGAATAACATATGAACTCAATTTAGAATTAAGGCGACCTCCTGATATAAAAGTTGGTATGCAAAGTGAATCAAACATATATATTTAATTTGTTACATATTTTTAATCTGTGTACACTTTCACATATGACTTGTCTTGTATGTTTATTGTATTGCAGTACCTGTTTGTACCATTATATTTCATGTGTATATTTTAAACATAAAGATAAATTAAATAAGTTCACTTAAGGTGAAGAATGTATGGCCTCCCTTCATTTTATATATATATGTTTTGAAATAGAACATGTTACATTGGAGATACCATGTCCTTCAGTTATTACAACACTATTGTACAACTAATTACATTACTCACTGACATTGAGTCACTATTCATTTGCAGTTGGCAAAATGTAATGAGAAATGGATTGCGTTCCTCTCTTACCTTCATGTAAGCATGGTTTGTTGGTTTGAAGGTCTCATTCAGTGGGATTGGACATGCACCCTCGCATCTGTAGGCATTATACTTTCTGGGGTAGACGATCCAGTCTCCCCATCCAATTTCTCCAAAGTCTACAATCATATCCACTCTTCGGCACAAGGGTTTCCCGTGTTCTGTAGGCCTTGAAGGCACATTGCCTATCAGAGTATGGTGCTCCTCATTCCTGTTTCTTCTGTGTCTCCGAATGGCTGATACCTTGCTGGCTTTCTCTAGTGCAACATACTTTGAGGATTCCACTGTTTTGATGAGGCTTAGAGAACCAGATTTGCTGTCATAGGTTTTCTCTTTTGCAAATACCACAATCACCACTCTCTCTGTATTGGATGTATAGGTGGTCTGCTGTCTTCCAGATTCTGGTTCAAATTCTAGATGGTTCATGGTTTTCTCTGTCATGTGTTTGGACTTTGTGTGCTCATCTTCATAATTTGCTCTAAATTGTTGAAGGAAAAGTTGAAGCATTTGTGTAAGGTCAAAGCTCGCCCAGGCAGAATCTTTTAGGGTTGCAGGATCTATTCTGAGTGATCCTAAGAAGAGTTCCTTTCCTTTCTTGCTGTGATAGATTTCTAAGGTTTTGTCCCCTGATGCCAGAAATGAGGGAATGTGTATCCTAAGCTGTGCCAACTGTACTTCATTGCTGCTGGAGATCGAAGACATATCGAAAGACAGCTTGAGGTGGTTATCTTCTTCTGTACAATCTGAAGGGAACAAGATAGTTCGGAAAATATTAACATTCATGAATGGTTCTGCAGCTGTGTTTTGCTAGATGTCACTGAGAGGAATGCCTCATGTGTCAAACTGTTGTCTGTGCGGTGGCTAGACAGGAATAGGTTTAGCCACCTAATACACAAAAAGTAGTGGGATAACAAGTGTTTTAACACTCATTCTCAACAGGGGTAAGCCTAGTGATAGACTGACCCTCTCTAAGTCTAGAGGATGGAGAACAGGGTCATTCTCCCGCCTCTTGAAACAGTTATACAACATTACATTTATGTGACCATCAATACTTGATGAAACGTTGGAAAACTGCCTATTAACAAATGTAAAATAAAACTAATTTGTACAATCAATAGGTAAAATAATAAGTTATTAATTTCAATATTTTCAAATCTGCGGCCAGTACTTTGGGGTAACTCTATTGGTCACTGTTTCCTGATCCTAGCAACATTTATCATACATTCTCTACAGCTAAAAAATGTATAAAAAAAAAAATCAGATGGCCAAGGACCAATCATACTCATGAAATAATCATACAAATTATTTTATCATTATAAAATAAAATAGCCATTTGTCCTAAAGTACTTACTTTTTGCAACAAGGCTGAGCACAGTGTCATAATCTGAAGTGTTGGCCCGTTCCGACAACTTTGACTCATTCCCTGTGAGAAAATTGTGGTAGAGTTGCATCATGTACAAAGGATACTTCATACTCTGTAGGTGTCTCCTTCCAGAAAGGATGGATGAAAGTTTTAAGCCCAGGTCAGATCCCGAAAGACCAATTCTTGGCTCTGCCTCAAACAATGTGGGCATCCCTTGCACCAGGGATAGCAGTACAAGACTTAGTACAGTGCTAAGTGCAATCATCTCTGCTCAGCTTCACTGTACTGCCCCTTAGGTAAGGAGATGCTGCTTGTTCTCACACTCTCTCTGGTCTTGCCCTCTGTATATATAGCAGGGAGGCTTGAGCTGTCCCTTTACTCTTCACACCTAATGACCTTTTGATCTACATGACCTAAGCATCAAAAGCCAATCACTTCTAGGGCCATGTCAAACTAATGGCTCCCTGCTGGTAAACTAATGACTCCACAGTGGGACTCTTGCCGAATGTCAAAGTTGTATCGCATAAACCTAATTCCTAAAGATTACCCTGAGTTTTTACATTATAGTATAAAGTCTACATACATCTATTCTAGTTGTCAATGCAAAAATGCATGTTAACCAATCATTGTCAAATATATCATAAACAAGGTAAATTTTTAATTCAAGATGGATGTATGTGCATTAAATAACATATATACTCTAAAATGTAATTATGTATTTTAAATCTCATTTATATTTTAGGTGACTTAACTGTTTTTTTTTTCACATCAATGGTGGCAAGGAGTATCAACTGCATCAGGGTCAATTGTAGAGATGGACAGCACAAGATGTATGGGCAGGTAGAAAGCCTATGAACAGACATGACTTGGTGTCAGCACAGGTAGCTTCACCAATCCCCTCCCACCATTAAAGTCCCCTTACAATTTAAACCAAACATTTGTGGCCTATATTTGGTTCAAACATTTTAACCTGTTTGGCCCTTTCAGTCTCTATTAATTGATAGTATATGTAGTACTTCTTTTTAGCTTTTTGTCAGTGCTTTTCCCCCAATATCCTTGCAGCCAGTTTCTATCTTCCTCCATCCCATCTCGTAACATGGGTTTCCTAATGGTGACAATAGCAGACCCAAGCCATGTAGTTTGAAACAAATAGTTGTCTCCATTGTGGTGGCAACACAGGGGCAGACCTAGGACATTAAATTAAAACAAATGTAAGGTGTGCATGCTTCACAGGTATTAATTTTTTTTTCATTTCATATCAACTTTAGGTTTTTGATGGTTGATTTGCAGGATGGTGCTCTGGCCTTACTAGTACTTGAATCCCAGATTTAAATCTCAACAAGGACATTATCTGCAAGGTTTTTTTCTCCATGTTGTGTGGGTTTCTACCCACATCCCAAAAATCTATAGATAGCTTAATTAGCTTTCCCATAGGTTGGCTTGTAGCTATAGGCAGGGGTGCAGATATCTTTTTTAGTGAGCTCCTCAGATAAGTACCAGGAGATGGTGTTTGGTACTCCCCCCATATGTAGGGTAGGGTCCTTTGAATTAGCCTCCTGCATGGTAGATTCTGCTGCAGATGGACCTCCCTGTTCCTGATTGAGCCTCCGATTAGCTGACTCCATCCACAGGTCATCAGCTGGCTTTGGGTCAAATGTAACTCTCACAGTACAACATGTTTGAGCCCCTAGAACTCATACCTCAGTAGTACAACCCTGAAATTGTATGGCTTAGTAACTAACCCCTGAAACTACCTGCAGTCCAAATGCCAGCCTTTCATAGTCATATTCCATCTGTCACACAGTGCTTTTCTCTTGTCAGATTTTACCCTTATATATGCCTACTATTAATTTTTACCCCGCAGATATCCAACACCCTTAGAAGTCCAATCTTTTTTGCTGGATTACTATTTTACATTCCCAATTTCACACCCCTAACTGCAACCTTTCATAGTCATTCATATTTCCTTGCAGTTATCCAAGTGACTATATGCAGTTATCCAAATTGTATACATGTAACATTTAGCTGCGGCCACCCAGACACGGAGCGCCTCCAAGTTGTTAGTACGCATATGAGCTGGGTAACAATAATGTAGGTACGCAGAGCTAGGGTTTGGCCCCTTTTCAGTACCAGAGTACCACGTATGTGCACCCCTGGCTATTGTAGAGGCAATATGTTGTGAGAAAATTAATGATATGACTATGGTATCTTTAACATTTGCAGAATATGTTATATGTATAAATAATTGATCAATTAAAACAAGGTAATATACTTTCTGTTTACTAACCCTTTTGTCGTTTACAACAGACAGATAACATATATGTATATGATTCAACTAATTTTATGTCATTTAGGTTTAGTAGTGGCAGCATAGTAGTAGTATTTGGTCTGAAGGTTAATGGTTACCAAACCTCCCTAGCTTAGAAGAAGACTGCTGCTCCACCAGGGTGTTCAGGAACAGTTGACCAGAGTTTCATCTTTGTGGTAGAAACTGCCAACTGCTGGTACAGCTGACCACGTTTTGAAATGGTTTGTTTTATGTATATGTGGGGTGTCAAACTCAACTACACAGTGGGCCAAATGAAAAACTTGAAAAAACTCATGGGCCAATCTTGATATTTATAGAAATAATGTCTTTTATTGAGGAAGTTTCTCATCAGATAGAACAATTAAATTTTTTAATGCAAAATGTAAGCATTGCTGAAACATTATATCTGGAACAAGCAAATTGTAATACTATAATGGCCACGGATCGTGGGTGCCCACATGGGGTGACAGACAAAGCTCGGTCGGCCAGAGAACAGACATGTTCGTTATTCTCTGGATGGGGAGCGGTGTCTCCATCTAAAGTAACGGCCGGCAAACTCTGAACGAAGAAGTGCAGCATGATGACGTAATCACACTGTCGCTTGTCTATCGGCCTCGGCTAGTCAAGTGTATGGGGGTCTTTTACCTGTACCTGTGTGTTATCTTGTGTTGCATCTCAAGTTATTTACTTTATTGTACAGCGCTGTGTAATATATTGGCACTATGTAAATTAATAATGATAATATTAATCTACTAAATACAAGTGTTGTAAGTGTTAATTTTTCCTGTTAACCAGCATGACAAAAGTAAAGGAGCTTCTAACCTTTCACCATTTTATAGAAAATTATAAAAAAAAGATTTACTTACATAAAAAATAAAAACAGTTCAGTATAAATTACTTTTCCTAATGATTCCTAATGTTAGTTCAACCTCCTAGGCATTTGTCCCAGGTGAAGCTTGGGGTAAGTTTGCACATCGAATTTTTAGCGCTCAATCGACTTAAAACAATCAAAGTTTACATCAAACTTAAATTGTATACTGCACACATGGTTTGATCGAAAAAAATTGTTTGACAACGATCAAAACATCGATCGTAATGTGATTGGGCATATTGGAAAATGTTTGTTCATTGTACGACGATCTAACTTAAATCGTAGCATTTTGTGTGTTGTTTGCATCAATTGTATTCAATGAACACGTTTATATATGACTCTTTCCTGTATTTTTTGATAAAAACTAAAATCGCTGATTTTGGTCGTATTATGATCAAACCTTCCATGTGATACTACTTTGGATTCAATTACAATCGGAGTTCAATTAAGTGGAATCGAAGATCGATCATGCCTAGCTTGGGGATACTCCCCTATGCGCAGCGAGCCCGCAGTGGTTGTGGATATCGGCGGACTCTGCAATCTTTCCTAGGTCCAGCTCCTCTGCATCATTAATTAGGCAGGGAATAGGGCCATTGACCTCCATGTTATAGAGGCAATGCTGGTTTTCTGCCCCATATCTTCATCGATGACGTCTGGGATGTAAAGGGAGGTATGGGCAAAACGCCCAAAGGGATAATCATGTGTTTATTGTGTATAAGTAGACATTACAGCAAAATATTTATGTTGACCAGGTTTCCTAAGTAATGCAGAGCATCTTGAAAGATGGCACCGCAATCCATTACTCTCTGTTTGCAAGAATCTAGCCATAAGGGACATGACATCATCCTCACCAAGATTCCATGCATGGAAGATGTAGGTGAGTTATGTACAAACCCTTACTTGTTGCCATATTTTATAACATGATTTGTAATTCTTTCAGATATTATATTTTGAATTGTTTATGAATTGAATAAATTAAAGTAGTTACATAAGTTTTGTAAATATGAATGATAGAAGAACACAAAATTAATTGTATGTATAGAAAAAAGACCTTATAGTGTGTACTAAGTTAGAGGTCCTGGGTCACGTGTATATATGTTATAGAGGAAATGCTGGTTTTCCGCCCCACATATTCATCAATGACGTTGGGGAATGTGAAGGAGGGTATGGGCAAAACGCCCAAAGGGTTAATGGCGTGTTTATTAAAGTAGACATTACAGCAAAACATGAGGTCCATTTATGTTAACCAGGTTTCCTAAGTAATGCAGAGCAAGTAGAATCTTAAATGTTGGCATCCCAATCCATTAGAAGATGGCGCCCACTCTCTGTTTGCAAAAATCTAGCCATAAGGGACATGACATCATCCTCACCAAGATTCCATGCGTGGAAGATGTAGGTGAGTTATGTACAAACCCTTACTTGTTGCCATATTTTATTTAAGGTGATTTGTAAGGTGTGAGGGTGTTTGGATAATGTAAGCAGACCTTGTGATTTACTCCAAGGCCCACTTCAACCAGATTAAGCTAACTAGTAAAAAAAATATATATATATATCATTATATATTAAATAAATACCACAACAAGAGTAAGTAAAAAGCGCATATGTTTTATTCCAATATATAAATATATAATTTGTTTAAATGTCTCTTATTTACAATATATACAATTATTATTTTTTTCTTATGACAGACATGGAAACTGACAGACTAACTAGGCCCCAAATATCAGTTACATCCGCACGCCTCCACCACCATATCCTCGTGGTGCTTCAGTGAGACATTGTCATCTTCATATATCAACATTGACAGGGCACTCATTTTCACTGGTACACAAGAGGAACACTCAACCTTCTCTGAATCATACATCTTCACCAGGCTCTGAAACGGCACAAAAAAGTGTAACATCAGTAAAGTCCAGAATATATAATATATATAATATAATTCACATTGTGTATTAAAGTAAGTAAATTTGAGTTTGTTGGTTGGTTGGAAATGTAAAGTTCTATCATACGGCTGTCAGATAAACCTACTTGTGGATCACTATCTGTAAAATAACATGACTTTCAGGGTAGTTAGGAGGGCTTTGGTGTGGCATCAAGTTCTAACCCGGGATGGGCAAACATTTTGACTTGTGGGCCATAATGGCTTTTTAAATTTGACAGAAGGGCTGGAGCAAGAGCCTGTAAGGGCAGCCCAGCATAGGTGTCCTTAGCTTTTGTAACCAAGGAGACAGGAAATGTAAAAAAAGAAAATATATTAAAAAAAATTATAAAGAGAGTGTTTTGATAGTAAACATCAACATTCTATTGCAGGCAAACCACGGCCATGAGGAGATCCGAACAATCATCCTCTAAGCATTATCTCCACTTATTCCAGGGAATGAGCGGAGAGCAACTAGGTAACAAATGGCCAAATTTAAAGACTAAAGGGTCGGATTTGGCCTTAGTTTGCCCATGACTGTTCTAACCTCCAAATAAAAATGTTCTACAATAACATTGGGTGGATATGTATCAGATTATGATTGCAACAAGTTTAAATATGTTGCAACAGTTTGTGAGGATAATGGGATATTCCATACATATTTACCGTAGTTATAGGTATGGGGTGTTTTGTTATGAGGGTATGTGTGTGCAATTGAGGGTTACATTGGCTTCAAGTTTAAAAACAGTGATGGAGATGATTAAATCTATAAAACATTTTTATAGGAATAAGCTTTAAAAAAAAAAGTTTATAGGAACTATAAAAAGTACATAAAGTCTAGATTTACAGTAGCTGATATCTCTGAACACTGAAATTCTATCACATGTTTTCAGTCTGACCCATTTCTCTTATGCTGGACCATGTGCCTGTATTGCAGAAATGTTCTGTGCACAGATCATTTTTGCATATTCTTTACCAAATAAAACAAAAAGGACTCTTGTTCAATAATTACCTTTATGAATGCATGATTGGTTGGCTTGAAATTTTCATTCAGTGGAATTGGACATGTCCCCTCACATCTGTAAGCATTGTACTTTCTTGGGTAGATGATGCGATTTCCCCATTCGATCCTGTCAAACTCTACCCACATATCGACCCGCCGGCACAGTGGTACGCCAGCTTCAGTTTTTGTTGGGAAGCTATTGACAGTGTTACTGTGTTGTGAATTGTGATTCCTTCTGTGCCTCCTTAGACCAGACACCTTGGTTGTCCTTTCAGTGAGGACATACTTTGAAGACTGGACAGTCTTAATAAGGCTGGGAGAGCCAAAATGGCTGGGCGAGGTCTTTTCCCGTGCAAACACAACTAGCATTACTTTTTCTGCAGAGAAGTTTATAGCAGACAAAGGATCTGTGTTTTCATGTGGAACTTGTCTCGGCTCTCTAACATTCCCGGACTCTGTGTGCCGACCTGTCATGTCTTCTGCTGCTACATAGTCAGGATTTAAGATGGGCTCACCATAGTAGATGGAGTACTGGAGTATTTTCGTTAAGTTAAAGATCTTCCAAGAGTTGCCTTTTGTGGCTGAAGGGTTTGTCTTGAAGGATCCTATGAAGAGCTTTTCATGACCATCCTTGGAATGGTAGATCTCCACTGTGATATTCCGTGCCTTTTCGAAAGAAGGAAGACGAACTCTGAGTTCCACCAGTTTGAGCTCAGTGTTGCTGGAGATTGAGGACATATCAAAGGACATCCTCCAAAGGTTTCCTGATTCACTACAACCTGGATTAAAAAAAAGGAGAGAGATTTTAGCCATGGTATCCAGTAAATCACACAAGTTTGGAAAAAATAGAAATGAAATGGTTGAATACAGTAATGAAAGATGTGCAAACGCAACATTTGGTTTTAATACTTCTTTCAGATATTATATTTTGAATTGTTTATGAATTGAATGAGTTAAAGAAGTTACAAATGTTATGTGAATATGAATGATAGAAGAACACAAAGTTAATTGTATTATACATAAGACCTTATAATGTGTACTTAGTTAGAAGTCCTGGGTCACATGTATATATGTATATGTTTTTATCCACATTAACTATAAGATTTTAGATTGTTTAAAGTTAATACAGTTTTAGAGTTTTTTTTTTTATAAAATTTGCTCTTAATTAGAAACACTGTAGGAAAATTTGGACCCGATTATTTTCGGGAGTTAAAAGGGCTGTGTAACAAATCAATTGTACTATATATATGTGTAGATCTCTACCAATAAACCCCTAAAAAATGAGGTGAAACGCGTCAGTGAGGAGGACCACCTAAAGCAGTGGTTTCCAAATTGGGGGGGGGGGGCTTGATAATAGATGTTCCCAAATATAAAAGGGGGCTCTGCAAGGAAAATTGGCAACCACTGCCCTAAAGGGTGATGGTGTTGTTTTAACTGCATGGATTGTAATTTTCAACAAAGATCTGTGATTGTATATCCAATGTGTGGACACTTGATTTTTGGACTTGGAATGGTAGAAGAACACAAATGGGTGATTAAGGAGAGAAGAGGAATATTCTAACCGATTGATGAAGGCTGCAACCCTCTATTCTGGTAAGTATACAAAGCCAAAATTATCCTCCAAATGTTTATGCATTGAATAAGTAAATTTTTGCATTGGTTATGGGAATATGAATGATAGAAGACCACAAATAGGCTCTGGTGATTGACACCTCAAAGAGAGAAGAGGAAGATTTCAACCGAGTGGCTCTAAAGATTGCTAAAGGCTGCAGCCCTCTATTCCGGTAAGTATACAAAGCCAAAATTATCCTTTAAAATAGGTTACCATGCACAAATCATTTAATTTCATCCATTTGGTCATCCAGCATCTAAAGGTACGGTGTGCATACTAAACTAGGACTAGTAACAATGCTTCTTTTATTAAGTATACCTAATAATATTAGTGACCAGCTCATTGACGTCAGGTTGTTTGGCAGACTTGTCTTGCTGCCCTGAAAGAAAGTTCTTGTTACTTAAAAGATTGTAAATTAAACCGGAAATCTCAAAACATTTGCTTGGCATACTCAAGAATCTCATGCTCCTTATACATTTGTGGTTTGTTATATACACACAGACTCAACAAAAAAACATTTAGACAAATGTCAGAAGTGAGGATGTGTATTGAGTCGACTGCATGCTTTTTTTAATACTGGATTGAAGTTGAATACACAAAACGTAATGACATAATGAGTGCTTAGCACCCAGCGTCTACAGAGGGAAGTCTGCCAACCAGCCATCCATCAATGTGCTGAAGGAGTAGTGTAAATAAACAAATCACAAAAAGAAGGAGCAATTAGACAACTTGATTACAGTATTTCCACTTCTAGATGGATAACATATGTAGTTGACTGGTTGTTAGTGCACATGGGAAATGCTATGGAATGCTCATGAATCGTTACGTGGAACTAAGTAGATATAAAAGTATTCACACACTATGCCCATTCAATAGACAACCAGCACAGATTGGTTTGGGTTGTCGACCAAAACACCAGACAGATTTGCTCCGGTTAACTTATTATAGAAAAGGAATATTTTCCAAAATTTTTCAATATTTTTCAGATAAGGAATTTGCACCTGTAAATCACATGTTTTCCCACGAAACGTCTGGATTGTCTTATGTGCCCATTAGCCTTGTTAAAACTTCTTTTAACTTTGTATAACCAAATCTGTATGTAAGGACAACCCTACAGTACCCAATATTGACAGATGTAGTATTGCATGGCTTTTGTTACATTAATATGTCCTATTCTCTGGAACTCTCTCCCTCACCCCATTAGGCTTTCTCCTACTGTTAACTCTCTTCACTCTGGCCTACCCATCTTCTCATTCCTAAGGGTCCCCATACCCGGGTCCATCCCCGTTCAATTGATGACCTGCGTGATTGTTGATGTTCAATCGATTGCAGCCACCCTGTCTTCAAGTGGGATCAATGGAAGACAGCTCATTCGAACAGGGAAAGTTGGTAAATCCCTGTTTGATCTCCATTGCTTGGAGCATGAACAAGAATCGATTGCACTGAGTGGTGTGCATAGATTCCCATTCAATCAATGAACACTCCAGCGCAGCATGGTGACGTCACCATGATGTGCTTCAGCAAGTTATCGATTGTATGGTTATGAACCCATGTATGGGAACCTTAACATCACCACCTTGCCAGTACCAGTCCCACCCCCGCTCCTTTTGTATACTCTTTAACCCAACCTATTAGATTGTGAGCCTAATCATGTAGAATCCTCAAAACCTATACCTGTGAGTTACCTTGTGTTCCATCTCAACTCTAATGTACAGTGATGCGTAATATGCTAGTGCTATTTTAATAAAAGGTAACAACTAATTTGAAAATTAAAGGAACATCCATAAACATGAAATTCAGTACAGAAGGCAAGGTATTGTGGAATGAAAAGAACGACTTACTCTTGGCAGTGAGACTCAGGACCATGTCTGATTCTTGAAGGATAGGATGTTCCAAGCCAGGGGAGTCCGTGGCATTTCCCATGGTTAGTGACTGGTAAAGCTGCATCATGTAGACTGGGTAATCCATTTGGTGTGAATGCCTCTTCCTGTTGTATGAATCATGTTCTTCTGTATGTTTTTTTAGGGGACTGGTGAAAGCTAATGAAATAAGTGCAAAGCAGAGGATGCTGCCCAGTAGAACCATGTCTGTTATGGACTCTTGCTTGTAAGAGAGTAGATCTGATATGAACATTGCTGACACACTTTATATAGTACTGAAACTTCTTCACACCTATGGCACTTCACACCTGATGCCTATTCATGTGAATGAACTGTACCTCATGAACGATAGGTTGGTCTTTGCCAACGTCTGTCTAATGTTTCTCAACTACTGTTATGTTAATGTAAATTGTCTGAAATGTCTTACATCTCACGTTTATGGCCTGCTCAAGAATGGGCTTTAATCAATCTACGTAAACCGATATATTCAGGAGCAATAGAGAAGAGTTAGCAGATATTAATTTGCTATTGAGATAGGCAGATAATCCATTAATTCCAGCATTACAAGTGGATAATTAGTTTCAGTTAACACCTTCTAAGTGTTTAGGAGTGTTCAGATTGAAGGTGACTGCAGACCTTTGAGTCAGACGAATAGGTGCAGTCCAACCGTCCTACTATTCTATTCACAAGTTTTCCGTAAAAGGGGTGTTAGTTTGTAAGTCACTATCTCCAGTGCAACACATCTTTGCTGACAAAGTTTGCGGAATAATCATTTTAAGAAAGTTGTTCTTTGTGGGATATATACTTTTTTGTAACCGCCATCTTGAGTATATAGTATAAAATATCAATTACTATTACTGAACAGATAAGCAACTGTTATGCAGAGACTGTAAAAAAATATGTCTAGTGGGGGTGAATGGGCACCAGATCAATTGTGAATGATCAATTTATTAACATCTTCAGAATTTTTACAGAACCCAAAAAGCACTGTGAACAACTTCTGATATGGAACATGTTCTCATTCAACCAGGTCATAGTATATCTGCAGTATTAACTCAAAGCAGATGGATTTGCGTTAGTTTTCTTGAAGATGTTTTGGTCGTCATCAAACTTTTTTAATTCAGAATAGTTCTCAATTCTTCTTACTTGAGAAATCCAGTCAGCTGACTAGCAAAACTCCTTCAAGAAAACTTCAACAAGTGCAGTTATGTTGACTTCGATTTTTAATCTGACCGATGGGCGTGCGCGCTCGCGCCGTCGGTCAGCTTAAAAATCGGCCGCTAATCGCCATGTGCCCACATGGGGCGACAGATCCCTGTCGCCCCACTTCTTGGCCGGCCAGAGAACGGACATGTTGGATCTTCTCTGGCCGATGGGAGCCGATGAAAGCCGATGCCATAAGCTGCATTGAAGTGGCGTCTTCATTGCAGCTTATGGCCGGCACACAAAGGGTGCCCGGCCGATTGAAAGGGCCCCACAATGCAACGGGATGCTAACGTGATGACGTCATCACGTTAGCATCTCTGCACACAGGTCTATCTGACCTGCTCGGTATGTGTATGCCCAGCATTACTACTGAGTGAAATATGTGAACTACCAGTGGTGACCCCAACCAAGCTACATGGCTGTTTCTCTTTTTCAGATGTAGTTGCTGATTTAAAACGACCATTTATCCAGTGAAGCTGAGTCACCTGATCTTTATACTTATTTGTTAGTGGCTCAGGCAGTTGTAGAGGCTTTGGAGTAACGTTTTGACCAAATACGTGAGGGCCAATATCGAGACTTTGTTTTGGCAAATTTTCTAATGGAAAGACATTGACAGACTCCCTTTCTTATGCATTTACAGCTTATACCGGAGCACCAAACTTAAGGTTACTTATAATGGGAAAGTCTTTTGGGATATCAATAAATACTGGAATATTTATTTGGTTTTTTTAATGAAATGTTTATCTATAGTATTTTAGACCGGTTAACAGAGCCGTTCTTAGACTGGCCATACACGTGTCGATTATTTTATAGATTCGAGCACAATTGATCACCATGCACATTTATGGTGAACCATTGTGCTCGAACCGATTGCATCCAGCCTTTCTCGATCGAACACGGAACCAACATGTTGCTAAATCCCTGTTCAATCGCCATTACTTTGGATCTAAAGTAACAAACGGAATCGACTGCACAGAAGTGCAGCACATCAATTCTCCGTTCAAGTGACAACACTTGAGCGCAGCGTGGTGACATCATCATGCTGCGCTCAAGGGTTCATCGATTGAACGGGTTTCAACCCGTATATGGCCAACCCTTTTATTACATACCTAAATTTGTTTAGGCCTTTGTTAATTGAAGGAATGACCTGGGAGCGGCTTAGAAAGGTCTGTAGTAACAATTGAATGTAAATTTTTTATTTTTTATTTAGAATTCAAGTTTAAACATATTGTTGTCCTAAGACCCAAAATATAAAGGTGATATATTGAAGATTACAAATTCTCAGATTTGATGGCTGCATTGAGCTCACTTGTCAAACCAAGGACATTTACCAGAAATACTGTGTTCTTGTCCTTTTCATGTCATATGAAGATAAAGCACCAAAAGACTCTTTAATGTGTAAATGAAATGGTCCGTATGTTATAGATATGAACAAAGGTAGACATGTTTAATGTATAGTTTGTATGACAATTATTGCTAACTATTAAAAGGGATATAATGGCAGCCATGAATGCATCACAAGGTAAGAAAAGAATGAAGGAAAAATAATTTAGCCCGAGTGGCAATCTGCAATATAATTCATATTTGTTGACATAGGCTTCAAATGTTAGAGGGAAACTATACAGGTACTAGTAGACTGTTGATACTAGACGTCTTTTACAGAAAAGGTTTGTGTGCCAAAGTTTTACCAAAGATGCCAGGCTAAAGCTAGCCATACACTCCGAGATTAAAATTACGATCCATTAAAACAGACCAATGTATCCCGACGGCGGTATCAGTTTGGATCGTAATATTCGGCAAAAAAGCTACCACATTGAAAATCCAATTTAGGATCGTATTTTTTTTTTTTTACGAGAATGTCATGTCATGCCACGAAATTAATCACCGTTTCTATCGGCCATTGTTATGTATTTTTTCTTTTAAAGGGGAAGTGATGTAGGGGGTATTGTACAAAGCTTATTGGAGTTTCCCGATGTTCCCAGACCAATTAAAATTTTTCAACATGTCCAATAAATTATGATCGAAAAAAAACGGCAATTGCGATCGTATTTTATCGGTTGTACCATGTGGACATGGCGCGGATTTCAGGCCGATAAAATGCTTTCATTGGTCGGTTTTAATGGATCGTAATTTTAATCTCAGAGTTTATGGCCACCTTAAGTCTGGATTTGACTTCCATAAGATAACCTATAGGAACACCTGCTTAGCCTGTTAGGTAAAGATATAACCAGACAGGTGGCCAAGGCCAGTTATGTCATGTAAGGACAATCTGGCAGATGCAGGATCGGGAGGGTGGTCATAAAATTACTGCAAATCCATCCTCCCGAAGGGTCTATGACCAGTTCTTGATGAACAATTTCCAAAAGTGCAAAGTTACCTTTGTTTCTATGATATTACCTGAGAAGTATATGTATACCATTCATATTTCTATTAACAAAATAGTGTCTTTACACTATATAATATTTATAAAGTAGACATTACATTTGATAAAAACAATAGCTTAAACAAAACTATTGAGATAAGGACTTTCTCTATTGACACATCTATAGAACAGGGTTTCCGAAATGTTGGAAAGAGTTTAACTGCTGCTTTATCACACAAGTCCAGGATACACCAAAATATTTTCTACATAGGGGTCCCAGACCATGACCCTGACTAGAGTAATGCATTAGGCCAAGCCCTACTTTAAAGGCACTATGGGTAAGATCAAAACAATAGTATAAGAGTTCCAGGATAAAACATATAAAATCTTTATTAGGTTGTCAGTAGGCACATATATCACAACATGGTATACATTAAAATGTAGGTTCCTTAGGGTATTGCACGCTGGTGATGTAAGTACATCATACTTCCATCATGCCTTACCCCTTCCAGGATTGAAACATATCATAGACCAATGTCATGGTACACAGAGAAATGGGTAGGTTAATGACTCCTACACGTTTCACCCTAATAGGTCTTGAGGGAGTATCCATGTCCGTGTGCTATCTTTAAAGAAAAAAATATGTGCAATACCCTAAGGAACCTACATTTGAATGTATACCATGTTGTGATATATGTGTCTTAGTTTGCCCACGCCTGGGCCTTTCCTAGTATGTAGAAAACATTTTGGTGTATCATATGTAGAGATGTGGCACACTTACTCTGGTGTTACCTTAACCCTCCATTTATACCCCACGTTAAACTAATTACACTAGTCCTGGAGCCAAGTAAATATTTGATATCCAGGATTTCTGGAAGCATTGACCAATATATAGTCGCCTTTTCGTTTGCTTTGGCTCACAGTTAAGCTCTGATGCTAATGTAGGTGTGGGAATTCAGTAGCAATTGATTAATCAATTACGTTTGCGAACCCTTTGTAAAGTAAATGTTGTTTTTTTTAGACAATTTTGGTTGCATGGCTTTTTTCACACCATTGCTGGTTATCTGAAGGACTGTGAAGACAGCACAATGTCCACCGACTCTACATCCTTCTATAACATTGTATTATTTTATCAGACATAATGAATTTTATACTATTTTCTCTTAATTCATTTTTCATTTGATTGCTGAATGATCAAGCCCACTCGAACTGAAAATTGATTGCACAGGGATCAGACTTGTTGGTATTTCCCGGTTCAAAGGGGAGTCTCAATCCCCATCCAAAGTATTATGCAGGGATCGATTCCCCAAGGTGGTGTTCATTAATTTCTGGAACGATCGTTGTGCCAGGTTGAGTTTTCTCTTTGGAATTTTGCATTGTGACCTGGGTCCCTGCTGAGAGGATTTACCTTTTCGATTTGTCCTTAATGAAGGAAATGTTTAGCTTTTTAATTGATGTCACCAGAACATAAAACTCACATTTGTCTCTCATTGAGAAGATGCAGAAATTAAAAGCACCAATGCTTACTGAGTCCAATCCAAAGCTTTAATAACCTCCGTAGTGGTTGAGACCAATTCTGAGCTTGCACAAACTAATATAGTCATGACAATTCTGAATTGCGGCGGATCCGCAGATCGGGCCCAGAATTGTGCCTTGGGCATCAACAATTGCTGGGGGTGTGGCACCATAGACCTCCATGTTAATGGAGGGGTGTTACTTTCTGAGAACGTTGAGATCATTGATAACACTCGTGATGTGTTCAGGGAAAAAGGGATGGCTGGGGTCACAAGCAAAGTGTAATGGCGCAGTATGGGCTGATCCATAGGGGAGTTAATGAGTAAAAACTAAAGTAAAATAAAGGTATACCCAATGCGTTTTGGGGTCTCAGCAGTCCCCCTTCATCAGGGCTTTGCACACCAGTAATAGTAACTATTAATAATATGTCTGGACCTGGATGCTCAAGGTCACATCTTGGATTTCTTAAAAGAGAAAATCTCTTTAAGGCTATGTTCCCACTTAGGCAATTTTCAATCACTGGCAGAATCGCCTGCACATTGCCTACACTATCAAATCGCGGCTCTCCATGATGGCCGGCGGCCATAATTATTTTCCTCTTATCATGCCCATAGACATGAATGGAGGCGACGTGCGATCGCACGTGCAGATGATCACAAATTGCGGCCATTCATTCTCTACGGAATTTAATTTTTTTTATAATGGTGGTGTTTCTTTTTAAAAATCGCCTGTGAAAATTGCCTGGTCATTCGCCTGGTCATTCGCCTGGTCAATCACCAACTGACGAAGTGGGAACATAGCCTTAAGGTAGTAAAATTCTCATTTGAAAGAGATCACATAATCTAATTATAATTTCTAGCCAGAGAAGTACAAATTGATCAACTGACCATTTGGTTTTTCATAAGTTCTCTTTTCCTAGCAGAACCTGACATCCCTGATTAGCTCCTGACCAAAAAAAAGTGAATAAAAGAGATACAATTGTGTAGAGAACAGCAGATACCACCAATCTGGTGAGAGTTTTAAAGCCCCCCATACACCACATACAACTACCATGCAACTTCTGTACAACCAACTTTTCTTCTACCAAAACCATGTAATAGGAGGACCTTTCTACACCTTCCAATCACTATGTATTCTATCAGGGAGGTCACTATACTACATAGTTGTTGGTAGGTCTCATGAAAGTTGTATGGAGGAATCTGAAGATGTATGGGGGGCTTAAGACCCTACCCTTATAGTGTATCTTGTAAATTTCCCCTACTTGCATATGGGCATGGGGACTTTAATTGGCAATGAACAAGAGGATAGGATCACAGTATGCTGAGGAACTTCCTCTGCTTTTGGACCTGTTTTATGGACTGTTACTATGATTTTGGACTTTTTGACTATTAAATAATTGTTTCACTTTTACTAACTTATTCATTGGTCAAGTCCCCATGCCCCTATGCAAGTAGGGGAAATTTACAAGATACACTAAAAGGGAAGATCGTAGAACCTTCTCCAGATTGGTGGTATCTGCTGTTCTCTACATAATGTTTTGGGAATGCCGGCCAACTCATATAGGAAGCTTTCAAAGTTTTTATTTTTTTAAAAGTGATAGAATATCAATTTCCAATCATTCAAGTTTGAATATAAACTCATTTGTAGAGAAACACTGACTTCAAACCATTTGAATGCCTGGAAAAATACAGTTCCATGTGTTATAATGTTCTAAAGTTATAATGTATTTCTAAAATTTAAGAGACGACAAGCTACAAGCACAGATTTTTGTAAGCATTTGATTTTTGAATAGACACCTCTGGGTGGAACTTTTTTTTTTGGCTAGCTGGTCAATCTCTCAATTAAATACTTTTTTTGTGAGAAAAAGAAAACCAGAGACGTGAATTGTCCATTCATTGTTGTCTGAAATAATGGCTGTTTTAATACAATAACTTGTTAATGATCATTGGAAGGCAATCTACAGTCGACACAATGCCTTAAAACAATGTTGGTTTGCTGGAAAGACATCAATGCGGGCTTCACCTTTCAGAAGGATTTTGTATGCTAATTTCCCAGGCTCTGCCATGAGCCATGTGCCCATTAGACAAAACAGAAACTGCTTGACCAGTTGTCAAAACATGGGAGATGTTTACTGAGGCCGCCTACAATCAGTTCTAACAGAGAGCTGGCACCCAATACACAACCCTAATGAGGTAATGAGTATATAATATCAAGTCTAGCAGAGATCAACTGTTTATGTATATTATATGAACGATGGAAATAGAACATTCCATATTAATATTTACTGAGCCAATATATATTAACACATACTCAAATTTAGTTTGTCAATGAAATTAGTATTGAATGTATTTATTTTTGAGTATTTATTTCATTATAACATAAAACTATAAATTGTCATTCAGTCATCACTTTAACCTCCTGGGCACTAATCAAACTCACCCCAAGCTAACAGCAGCCGTACTCAACTGTCCTACACAAGTCCCCGATGATACTGTGCGTCAGCGGACCTGCCGATCTTTCCGCGTCTGTCCCGATGACGTCATATATGATGCCGGAGGGGCAGGGGGTAGGCAGCGCCATTGACCTCCATGAATTGGAGGTGGTGTCGCTTTTTCACAGCACAGGAGTCATGTGTTCGGGGGCTCGGGGGCCAAAGGAGGGCAGAAACTCACGGAGGATTAGCTCCTAACCCAGGAGGTTAAGGCTTTATTCGCACCGTCATTTTCAGGGCACCTGACACTTGCCAACTAACCTGAAAACGACACTAGACCATTGTGTGTAGTGTTTGAGGAATGTTGGGGTTTTCTACCAACCGTCTGAATGAAGCCTTAGGGTCTCCACGCACGTAGCAGGTGGGGACCAACAGATGAGCTGTGGAGGGCAATGGGATGATGTCATCATGCTGCTTTTCATCGCTCACAGTATTGACGGGCACCCTTTGTGTGCCGGCCGATAGTTTGAATGGGGTTGCCATATAAACTAATTGCATTGACCAGAGATTTACGGACATGTCCGTTCTCTGGCCAAGCAAGCTTTGGCGCAACAGGGATCTGTCGCCCCAAGCGGGCACCCACGATCCACGGCTCGTTACATGTGTGGGGACCCTTAGGGTGGCCATACATGGTTTACATTTGATCGAATTAGAATGATTGATTTTTTAAGTTTAACCGATTGTACTAGTATCTGTATTTCTAGGTATTTTGATGAGTATGAGATCAAACTACGGAGCATGCGCACCATAGTTGGATCATAAACTGATCATGTTTAAATCGATCACACTGTGTGATAGTACGATCGATCAGTGTTGGACTTTGATGGCTAGCTTTACAGAGCCTTTGAATTATTATATCATTTAAAAAAATTTGACAGGCCTGGAAGTATATATGAAGCCATACCATACCGTTATCTATCACATTTTACAGCAATTAAGCACGAAAGGCAGATCTATATATCTGTCAGATCTGGTGATGTACATCTAGACCAATCATAGGCAAACATATTTGGCATGTTTAGCTTTTTAA
Source organism: Ptychadena robeensis (assembly GCA_036250615.1). NCBI lineage: Eukaryota > Metazoa > Chordata > Amphibia > Anura > Ptychadenidae > Ptychadena > Ptychadena robeensis. Next base: position 22,705,327 of record CM070034.1, read on the forward strand.
TCTGTTGCACTCCCCTCTGCTTGTTCACTTCAATTGCGTCTGCCCATCACCATAGGGACATGATGATGGCAGCAAGTGGACATAATTGCAGTGAACAAATGGAAGGGAGAACTGCACTAGCCAAATTAAAAAAAAACTGTAAGAGCAGTGAATGAGTAGAAGTGACCAACCAAGATGACCCACCAATGTTTTCATGCTTTGCTACCTTAAAAATATCAAAACTTTTATGTTATGACGTAAATTAAAATGTATATTAGTTCTTGCAAACACTCCATCTATTTTCTCTTGGTACAGCCTCTGCATTAAATTTAAGAACCCATTGTGGCCCATGAGTTAAAATGTTTGCCAGCCCCTGATCTAGACCATTTTTTTCAAATGGTTTGACTTTAATTGGTTGAGTTTGTGGGCAGACAGACAAATATGCTTTATCACAATCAGCATGAATAAACTATTAGCAGGAACACTTTTTGGCAACAGTAAAACACTTTCGGCTAATGGTTTGTTTGTTTAGGTTGACAGGGTAAACTTTGAACAGGAGCTGATATCTTTTCGAGCAGGGGTGTCAAATCTGGACCATGACATTACCGTGTTTCCTCAAAAATAAGACAGTGTCTTATTTTAACTTTTGCTCCAAGACATGTCCTACGTCTTATTTTCGGGGTTGTCTTATTTTTCCATGAAGAAGAATACGGCACTGGGGTATCAGGATGGGGGAATCACTTGGGTGGGGGAAAAATGACACAGGGGGATCAGAGGGGGGAATCAAAATGGCACAGGAGACTCAGAGGGGGGGGGGGGGGGGGGGGGGGGGGGGATTACCATTTTAGTAACCCCTTCTGATCCTCCTGTGTCATTTTAATTGCCCCCTCTGATCCCCCCTGTCCAGAGTTACAGTACCATATCTTCGGGGTGCCTTATATTTTAGCATGAGGTAAAAATGTATGGGTGCCTTATTTTCAGGGAAACAGGGTATTTGACATTTGATATCACATGTGTTATAATATTACACTTTGCTTGTTCCAGATTCAATGTTTAAGCAATACTTTAGTTTGTTTCTATATGGAAAGGTTAATTGTAGCAAGGTTGGCCTGTGACTTTGTCCAAATTTTTAAATCTTGGATCGCTGTCTATTTGAGTTTTACACCTTTATTTAAAGGCTCCCATACACAGGTCGATTTTTCACTAGATTTTGGACGTGCGTTTACAAGATCGATCAGAGATCAATCGGTTTCTGCCCATCCTGCCTAATTGACCCCAAAAAATCGAAATGGACTAAAAATGGGATGGGAAATTGAACCAATATGTTGGGGGTTTTTTATGGCGATCGTTGGCAATCAAAGTACGTTGGTGGACCCAAAGCCCTATGCAGCAACCTTTCCGATAGATAGATTTTGTGAAGATCGGCTCATGTCTACATTGACCACAAATCGGATTCCCAAGGTGGTGCGCCATCGATTCCCGATCTAATCAATTGCAGATTCTACGATCTTCGGAATGATCGGATTGGGAATCGAGCGGTAACAAATTGACTCGTGTTTGGATACCTTTAGAGAGTCAATTATTCTTTTTTTTTTAATCATTAGACTTTTTCAATTATTCTAAATGCTTGCTTGTAATCAGAATTGGTCAGCTAGTGTGAGCATACGTGTTTACAGGAAAGCTTCTGGGTACATGTGACTGCTGCTGTTATATTTAGGAGACCAGTTCTGTCCCTATAGTATAGGGTTGTGAGCCCTTATACTGAGAACCCAAACCTGCCCTTCTGGGTCTTATGAACGTGGAATGTAGAGTTTGATTATGGATAGCAAGTTCTTGGAAAAGCTCTTCAGCAGAACAATTTGGAGTAATGATCAATTTGATGAGCCAATCGATTTGTACTTCTCCAATCTGGTCAGGATTATTGTAGGATGTGTAGGATGAAATAGGATCAGTTGGTCAAAGAAGTACCCAGTGGTTAATTGATTTAATTGATTATATGTTTTTTCCATGACATTTCCTGAGGTAGAGCTTTTCTAGGAGAACCAGCCAAACATATTCTTCTCCCAAAAGCTGGCCATACACGGTTCAATATTTCCGTTCGATCTACATAAAACGTTACATTTTTTAATCAATTGTACGATCAACCAAAGGTGATTGGAGTCAAACAAATGAAACTTGTAAAGTGATCAGACATGTTGGTAAATTTTGTTGTATAAATATGTGACGTTTTTTCTAGGTACAGTGTTCAATTCGATATATGACCAAAGTTTCCAGATTTCCGTCTAGAAGCCAGTGTATGGGTACATTTACATGTGTGCGATTTGTTTATGGTTTTAAGGCGCCCTCCTGTGGCAGAAAGCGTTAGTGACCCTTTAACGCTTACATTCAGTACAGTACAGGCTATTGCCTGGGGGTTGCATCCAAGGACCCCAGAGGTGTTCAGAAACTTACCTTTGAGCCCAGATACAGGAGCATATACGGGGGTGTAAGCAAGGACCCCAGAGGTGTCTATGAATTTGCCTCTGTGCTGAGGATGATGACATATTATGCACTGAATATATACTAATCATCCTCAGCACAGAGGCACTGCACTGCACTGCATAATGGCCCCAAAAAAGGAAGGACAGATAGAAAAAAGAAGAGAGATAAGAGGACAATTACAATAGAGCAGAAAAAAAGAGATTTTAACTTGAATGATGAATACAATCTAAATTTGTTGTTTCTGGTAGGCTTGGAACATGTCATAACTTTAATTGCTATAGAAGTATGGATATAATTGCTGGTTATTGTATGTTACACAGATTTTACAACCTTTGTTATTATGAAAAGGTTAGGAAAGTGAAAGTCATTTCCATTGGAAAAAAATGGTTTTGACGTACAACCAACCCTTTGGGATGAATTAAGTTCGTAAGTCAAGGGCAAACTGTATTTCGATCAATTTGTTTACGATTCTATTTATGATCTTAATTACAATTGTATTTATGAACATAATTACTTTATAGTAAAATCGTAAATCAATCATGTTTACCTCAATCACACTGTGCGGTGGTAGGATCGATCGATGATAGACTGGCGCATGATCATAAAATCGCACGAAGTGCAATTGTCATACATGGGTCGATGCTTGTGACATAGATGAGCCATCAAGCTGAGCGAGATGACGTTATTACACTGAGCCTGATATCGAAGGAACTCTAGGCGTGGAATGGCTGCGTCATCGAGTGCAGCCAATACTTTGCATGGGGACCCACGGTCCCCACCCAAAGCAATGGAGATTGAACGTGATTTACGGTCACGTCCGATAACCCTGTCTTCAGCGCCATGTGTGTACACAGCCTTCTATCTAAAACATATCTAATGTGGCCACCCCTGTCTTTTTAGATACACGCATAGAGAGCTGCCATCGATCTAGTGCATATCTATGTGTATATGGGCACCTTAACAGTATTTGAAACCTACTTCAACATAGATTGATCCATTCTCTATTTAATCCACACATCTTTGGTGGTTTTATCATGGATATGGCACCACTTTAGAAACATGACAATGCTATCATGAGCAGACAAGAAGTTCAAATGATCCTCACATTGAAATAAAATTGGAAGTACCTTTCTGTATAATGTATGATGATGTCTCACTCTCTCTGTATTTCTTTATTGGTCTTTGTATAATTTTCTTTTGCATTTGATCCTGTGTGTTCTACTTTGCATTTATCAAGTAAAGCCCCCCATATACCACATACAATTGCCATGCAATTTCTGTACAATCAACTTTTCTTCTACCAAAACCATGT
>CM070034.1:22766181-22776590 GCA_036250615.1 Ptychadena robeensis
AATTATGCACACCTAATATAGGGTGTTGATGTCATTAGACCACACCCCTTCTCATTACATGCACATGACCTAATAGGCTTAATTGGTAGTAGGCTTTCGAGCCTATACAGCTTGGAGTAAGACAACATGCATAAAGAGGATGATGTGGTCAAAATACTCATTTGCCTAATAATTCTGCACTCCCTGTAGTCCTTTCAATCATGCCAGAGCACTGTACACACTTATTTAAAACAATATTGTCAGCTCTGTGTAGCTCGCTTCTCTAACTACAGAGCACTGCCCCGTATGTCATATGGATGAGGGGAGGTAGCATTATTCTGTCAGGGTGGCAGTGCTGCTCCTTTCCTAAGAGTTCAGTACAATCCACAAGTGTTGTCACCCTTATACACAGGGGTGCACATAACTTTTCTAGTGAGCTCCTCAGATGAGTACCAGGAGATGGTGTTTGGTACTCACCAGATATACAGGGTGGTCTCCCTCACTGTCCTCTGCTTCCTGCATAGTAGATTCTGCTGCAGGTGGACCTCCCTGTTCCTGATTGATCCTCCGATTAGTGACAAGTGACATAAATTGTATACATGTAACATTTAGTTGTTAGTAAATAGTGCATAGCTAGTTTTTGGTCCCTTTTGAGTACCAGAGTACCACTTATGTGCACCCCTGTATTTACAGAAAGTATGTTATTTGATCGCCAAATAAAAATAGAAAACGAATAGTAAGCCAGTATTAGATGGAATCCCTCCCACCAAAAATTAATCATTCATATAAGTATCCTCAGAGCTCCGATACTTTTTGTAGCACTCTAGACTCATTGCGAATGTATCTGGCTCTGTGTATCTTGTCCGTCCTGTGAACTGAACCCCTAAAGGGACAATTCACACTTGTGTCCTCGTGTCACTCTTTGGTGTCACCTGGTCACCACCGGATAGATTGTGTAAGGTCAGGGCAAGCAACAGCTGCAATTCCGGAGCTGTGTGTAACCCAGCGGGGCCACCTGGCTCCATGTAATGCTAACCCACATCCATATTGTGTGAGCCATCACTGAGTAACCCATCCTCCTCATTGCTGTAACCTTGGTGGACAAAGGGGGGGGGGGGGGGGGGGGGGGGGGGGTGGACGAGGCTTTAACCCATGAGATTTAAGCTTGGCATACACGGTTCGCTTTTGGCACAGTCGATCTTTGACTGACACTGATTGTAATCAAATCCAAAGTTGTATCACATGGAAGGTTCAATTGTAATAATCAGAAGATTTTAGTTTTGATCAAAAAACCCAGGAAAGAGTGAAATATAAATGTGTCATCGAATACAATCGCCCCGACCAACACACATAATACTACAATTTTAGTTCCATCATTGTACAAACAACTTAAAATTTTCCAACACGTCCGATCACTTTTCGATCCATGTTTTGATCAGTATCGAACAATTTTCGTAGATCGAACCATGTGTGCAGTATATGATTTAAGGTTGATCGATGTAAACTTTGATTTTAGGTCAATCGAACGCTAAAATCGAACCGTGTATGCTTAGCCTTAAACTCCTAGGCGTAATTGATTGGTCTGTCTATACAGTAGTTCTGGTATAAAATACATTTGGTGGTTTTGTAGTCTTTAGTCCCAGACTGACGCGTCCGATCACTTTTCGATGGATTTCATGTTCGATCACTTTTGTTCGATCTAACTAAAGCTGGTCACACACGGGTAGATTCCCATGCAATCGACCGGTCTCTTCTTTCCCCAGCCAGAGAAGCAGCCAGCCTGCAGGCCCCCCCTCTTCTGGCAGAGTTGGGTCCATGCTGGCCCCGCCCCCTTCACACACAGAGAAGCTAGCTGATCACAGCCTGTGATCACAGCTCGCGGTCACCATTCAATGTAATGGATTTCAACCAAGGTTTTCCAACATGTTGGAAATCTGTTTGTTCGAGTTCCTTAGAGCAGGATCCATTGATCAAAGGAACCGTGGATGGCTCAGATGAAGAAACAAATTAGAGGAACATCAGGAGCCATGAGCGCGCAGGGTGCCCAACGTTCCTCTATTCTGTTACTTCATTGAGCCATGTGTGGCCAGCTTCCAGTCAGGGTTAGGGTTTGTCCCCACTTTGGCGATCTGCTTCAGCATGGACATGATTTTAATCTATATGGGCGGAAAAAACGCGTCCGTCCATGGCCCCCAATCAAAAACACGGGGAGCCGCAATTCTGATAGCGGCCTTTAGTTGAAGTGGGGACAAGCCCATTTAACTAAGAGGAAGCAATCACCTGCAATAGTCGCGCGCGATTAAAATCACATCTGCTCCGCGGCTGATTACTCAAGTGGGGACAAGCCCTTAAAGCTAGCCACACATGGTTCGATTTTAGCATTCAATCAACGTTTTTCGATCAAAAAAACAATCGATTGTACAAAAATCGATGTGCTGCCCACATTGTACAATCGACAATCATTGATCGATTTTTGTCAAATCGTCGATTGAAAAGTGATCGGACAGGTTGGAAAATTTTGCTTGATTGGTCGATTTTTTTTTTTTTTGGCTCGATTTTGTGGCTACTTCCCTTCCAAGAGGAATTCAATCGACGATTTTGGATTACTTCTATTAACTTTTCAGTCGAAATTTAACAATAATCGTACTCCCCATGTGGTGTACATCGATTAAATAAAAATCGAGGTTCGATTTTTTTTTTTTTTTTTTTGATCGAGCTACAAAATCTAATCGAACCTCGATTGAACGCTAAATTGAACCATGTGTGGCTAGCTTTAGTGTTTAAGCATGTTAGGCCACCTTTAATGTTTCCAGATCTGATGATTAAGAATTCCATGGGACAATCCTTATTTCCACATCAGGTTGGGATTCAGCTCCACATGATGTCCATTGGGTATTTGTGGTTGATACTTGGATTGACATTATTATGAATTTGTGTTTATATAGCAGGGACATATTATGCAGATGTTGTTATATTATACATCAATATTAACCCGAAGAAGACACAACTGACATTGTACACTGTTTGTCACATCTGTTTTTTTTATAATTAGGGGCTAATTAAAAGTTTTATAGTTTAACTGATGTTACAGTTTGTGCTTATTAGACAAGAGAGCTTTATCTTATAAGAACAATCAGAAGAATCTAACGTAACCGGTTTCTTCTCTTCCACAGCTCCGACTCTGAGGGAAACTTTGACACGCCTGAAGCAGATACTCCAATCTCATCCCCAGTAAAGGAACCGGCAGGAGGTAACCATTGTATAACAATTCTGGTGACTCTTTAATGGCCAGTGAGTCTATGTCCTAGGTGCCCAACCTGCGGCCCTTTGGGCATTCTTCAGCGGTCCTCCTCAGTCTTCCACTTGCGGCCCCCAAAACCTTACAGTTCATGCATAGGGCACAGGAACTCATATTGCATCACATAACCTCTGAATCAAAATGTGTGTTACCCAATGCATATAGTATCATTTAAAATAAGTTTTATTTAAAAATGAAAAATAACGTCTTCTAGCTATTCATGCTGTCATTTCCACATAAAAAATGCAAGTCAGTTTCAAATGTTATAAAAAAAAAAATGCAAGTCCATATAGGTTGAAAATGTTATGTGCGGTCCTTTAATGAAGCCAAGGGCCGCACTTGTGGCCCTCCATATCAACTCAGTTGCCCACCACTGGTCTATGTGATACGGAGAAGGCATGGGCATCAAACATCAGATTCTTGTACACTTAGCAGTAAGATTACATAATCATTTTCCTGCTGCTTGGCCATAAAGGGAATCTCTGTAAGCAGGATGAGAACAACAGTCTAGGCCAGGGGTGGGCAAATATATGGACTCATGTCTGTGAAGGTTCTCATTCATACAGGTCATTGTATATCTGTCATGTTTAATTAAAATCAACTGGATTTGTTGTGTTTTGTTTCTTGAAGACGTTTCACTAGTCATCCGACTTTGTCAATTCAGAGTGACTGTACACTAATCTTACTGGGAATACTCTGGGGTATAGCTCCAATCCACATAATGTTAACCAGCATGTGGTCTGAGCCTCATGGATGTAGGCGTTACTACATTCGCATGATTCAAGCTGTGAGGTGTTATTAATCTGCCCAGTCGTAAGAGGTGTTAAAATGGCAATGGCCAATCCTGTTCAAGCTTGGCTTCTCCATTTTCACATATATGGCCTCCTTGACGCCTACTTCATGACTAGCGAAACGTCTTTAAGAAACAAAACGCAGCAAGTCCCGTTGATTTGAATTAAACACTACAGGCATTTTTGACTCATGGGCCATAATGGGTTTTTAAAGTTGACAGAGGAGCCGGACCAAGAGCCTGCAAGGGCTGCCCGGTCCTAAGTCCTCCCAGCCTGAGTGGGAAATTTAAACAGATTTTCCATACCCCTAAAATAAATAAAGAAAAATGAAAATAAATAAAAAAATATATGAAAAAGAGGATTTGGATAGTCAACTTGGGCAAACTACGGCCTTTGGAAGGAGACCATAGCAATAATCTTTTAGGCATTATCTCCACTTATTACAGGGAAAATGTAGAGGGGAGCCAGTGAGTTTTGACACCAAGGTGATTAAAAGACTAAACCGGCCAGATATGGCCCCCGGGCCGTAGTTTCCCCACGTCTGGTCTAGAACAAAATATTGCATGCTAATGTTGAAATTTCAGCATCTCATTGACCACATCTGGTCTAGGCTTTACTGTGTAAACTGGCCACTGCTCACTCAGATGTTGACTAGACCAGATTGTGCTGCCCACTCCAGTTGACAAACCAGTTGTAGATGCAGCCAATTTCATTTGATGTACCCATGTAGGGCCCAACTACCATTTATTTTTTCATTCCTTTACATAATATTGCTGGACATAGGAAGTATGCTAGGGGACCTTACTTGAAAACAGAGGGGCCAGACCAAGAGCCAATGGTTGCGCTAACATTGAGCAACACAGCCAGTCCCTTAAACTAAAATGACAGGAGAAAAAATGTATCAATGGAGAAATTTTGAAGCCTCAAAACTTGTGTTTGAAGCTAGCATAGACTTAACATGTGGTTTACACAATTTAGAGCGAAAGAGCCCTAATGCTATCATTAATGCTAACTTGCATTACACAATTAGCCGCACACATTAGCAGGCGCCCTGTGTTAATACTTCCCATTCCCAAGTGTGATGTTGGAATCTTATCTGCTCTTTCACATATTTAATGCAGAGCCTACCATCACCCAGGCCGGGTAGTCACCTTGGTTGGTCGTCTCCGCATGTTTTATTGCTTACACTCCCCTCTGCTCGTTCACCGCAATGGCATCTGCACGTCATGCTAAGGAGGACCCAACAGCGTGATGATTACATGATCACTCATCTGAGTCGTCCTCATAGCAAAATGCAGACGCCATTGCAGTGAACTGAGGGGAGCGCTGCACAGACCAGATAAAAGGACAAGCAGGGCTGGATATGGCCGTTGGCTGTAGTTTGCCCATGACTGATGACCTTGCAGACAACTACAATATGACTTTAGAGTGAAGTGACCTATTGTATTGTAGAATGAGGCTCTGTGCTGTGTGCGCTGTAATGTGACATTAGCCTGCAGAGTGCGATAATGATGATGGTGCTCGTCTTTGTTACATTTACTCAATCCTCCATCCCTCCTATTCTGCATCGTGTGACTGATTTTGTTCATGGCCAGAATATAAAAGCTTTTATGCTTCCTGACAGCTTGTTTTGCTTGGTTTATGATTCAGACGTGCAGTATGTGGGCGAGTGACTCACAGGATCTGAGGAATCCAAATATATCCCACAATCTGCAAAACCGCTCTGCTTGGCCGCAGCACTTGGATGTATATATATGTAGAAGGCTCTTCCAAAGACACTTTGCTTTACTGCTTCTGCATTGTTTGCTTCTCCATGGAAGCACTCCTGATATTCCCTTGTCCCCGGCCCCTTTACTGAAACAAAAAGAGCTGCTGAAAACATTCACAGATATGTCTCTAACTGAATCAGATATTTGGCACCCGTACAGCCTTCCTGTGCGGCTTCTACTAACTGCTGTGTTAGTCTGTGTGTGTCATCTTGGTGATTATTATTACCAGGGGTGAGCTCCTCAGATGAGTTCCAGGAGATGGTGTTTGGTACTCACCCCATATGAAGGGTGGTCTTCCTCACTGTCTCCCTCACTGTCCTCTACTTCCTGCATAGTAGATTCTGCTGCAGATGGACCTCACTGTTACTGATTGATCCTCCGATTAACTGCCTCCATCCACAGGTCACCAGCTGGCTTTGGGTCAAAATATTCTCACAGTACAAGGTGTGGGCAAACTAAAGCCCGTCCGGCCCCATTATCAAATTTAAGAAGCCAATGTGGCCCACAAGTCAAAAAGTTTGCCCACCCTTGGTATAGAGTATCATAAAAAGAAAGCCCTTACGTTACATAAATGAAAAAAAACAAACCATGAGCATCAGCAGCATAAAAGTAGTTTCAAACAGCATCAAATATACCTTGCAATATAAAGAGGGGTGTCCAAACTTTTTACAAAGTAGGGCAGGTTTGGTGAGGGGAAAATGTGAGGGGGCCGATTCAGCCTGACATTTGCTAAACCAATAAAATTAAATGCAAATGAATGGTACCATGGGACAGGTCTCTACCTTTACACATACTCTGCATTGTTATGAACTTTAGCCATTGACTGCCAGATAAAGCCCCCCACCCTAGGCAAGCTGTCCAGCCACGTTTCACCTCACCATAGAACTCCTGACCATTATCCTAGCTATGACATCTGGAGAATCAGTGAGAGAGGGATAATGTATATTGAAGCGGCCAGCACAGACAGGTGCAACACATGGCTGTAGGCAGGGCTCTGTATAAACACTAGACTGTACCATCTAAGGGGGGGAGGCATGTTAACATGGCAGCTGTGGTTCTTGAGGTAAAATGGGAGTCATCTTGCTGATTTGCACAAGTCTTTTTAGCCCATGTATAAACCATCCCCAAAAAAATTGTGTCGCCACACTGGACTAGTTACCCCTCTACATGATTTGTTTAGGTCGTGGGCAGGTGGAAATTTAGGCATGGTCCGCAATTGGCTCCCAGGCTGGACTTTTGACATACCTGGCCTAATGTTTCATACTTCTGCTTGTTTTTTCTGGTTGATTGACCATGTACATCAGATTTTTTATATTGTACAGACAGAAGGAGCAATTTTCCCTCTTTTGCATACCCAACTTTTTCTCCAGCCATTTTTATCTTGTAAGTGTAGTCTAGTGTTGTAATTGTGGACAGCATTTGTCTAGATAAAAATTGTGAGGAAATTTCCCAACATGGACAGCAGATCTATGACAGCTGAATTAAGTCTACTTTGGGCATATAAGATTTCCTTTCATTTCCTGGTATTTCACCACAACAGGAAGGGAGTGGAAGTCAGGCAGCAATAAAAGCTAAATCTGAAAGATTCTTCTCTAAAGCTAGCCACACATGGTACAATTTATCATTCAATCGAGGTTCGATTAGATTTTGTACTTTGATTTAAAAAAATCGAACATCGATTTGTCATTTCATCGAAGTTCTCCACATTCTCTACACAATGCCGGTGTCCATTAGTAGCTAGCGATGTGTGCGGTGAAAAACGATGCCCCCTCCATTAACATGGAGGTCTATGGCGCCTCACCCCACCCCTCGCCCCTTTGGCCTCACCGATGACACCGAAGACTCAGGCCACAAGGAATCTGTGAGCCTACTGCAATGCAGAATTGCTGCAGGTTCACGGAGCACTGGCGATTATGTCCGGGCCCCACCAATAAGAGACAAACTGCAGACATGCTGATACACTGTCTGTATACGCGTGCCAACCGAGAGGGTTCTGCGCGCCGTCTTGGGCATGCATGCCATGGGTTTCGCTATTGAGTGTTGTGCTCTGACCAGATGGTGTGCCATTTATGTTGATGCTTTGCAGACTGTGTCATACATCACTAAGCTTGTATTATTGTGGTGTATTGTGTGGTAAAATGTACAGGTTATTGTGTATAATCGCCAAATTGCAGATCCCACCTAGAGTTTTTGTTGCCTTAATTTTCCCATATTTCCCCTATTAACTGTTGAAATAGAATGTTTTCCTATAGCTTTGGAAAAGTAACAAAATGTACGAAGCACACACAGTGCGGTGTATGCTGTAGTTTATTTTGGCCAGAATGTTAATCTCCGTTTTATGAGCTGAATCTTGTATAGCTTCTGTATATGTTTGTCCTCAAAGTGCATACCAACCCGCACTGGAAATGAACGTCAAAAACCATCTCCTCTGAAGGGATTCCTGACATTTTTTCCACAGGCGCCTCTCTAGACATCTGACTATTTAACCTCTTCACCACTAATGGCTGCCATACACACCCCGACGGGTGCAGACAAACCAGTCCCGATATGCTCCGGGATGCAAACGTGATGACGTCATCACGTTTGCACCCCGGTGCATTATGGGGCCCCTTCAGTCGGCCGGCACCCTTTGTGTGCCGGCCATTAGCTTCAATGAAGACGCTGGTCTTCATTGAAGCTAATGCCATCGGCTTCTATCGGCCAGAGATTATCGGACATGTCCGTTCTCTGGCCGGCCGAGCTGTGGCTCGGCCGGCCAGGTGGCTCAGGTGGTTAGCACTCTGACCATGAAGCACTAGAGTCCTAGGTTCAAACCAGCTTGGGCTCTATCTGCAAGGAGTTTGCATGTTCTCCCCGTGTCTGCGTGGGTTTCCTTTGGGTACTCTGGTTTCCTCCCACACTCCAAAGGCATGCAGTAGGTTAATTGGCTTCCCCAAATAAAGATTCTCCTATGTTAGTTACATGTGACCTATGTGTTAGGGACTATGTGTTGAGCTCCTCTGAGAGACCGTGATATGACTATATATACTCTGTAAAGCGCTGCGTAATATGTTGGTGCTATATCAGTACACGATAATAATAATAAAAAATCCAAACACAGGTTCAGAATGAGCCCCCCCCAGTTTGGGAACCACTGCTTTATGGTAAGAAGGGGGTGGCATGGATTAGTTGCACTACTGTTATTTAAATGAAAAAAATTACTTAAATCTATAGGAAACCCCTTCATATCTATCGGACCTTTGGTTGTGAAGACATTTGTTTCTGAAGACCTAGGTGTATCCCTTTTTTGGCTTTAACGTCTTGGTTGTGTAGGAGCTTCTGGGTGATTTGAGGTCAAAAGACGGTTTTACATAGGAACCATGAACAATGTAGGCAGTGTCTTCCTCCGTGACTTAAATACAAAAGCGTTCAGGGCGGGAGGTACCGGGGAAATCCTCACTGAGAAGACAAAGGCCCAGCATGGTGTGTCACACCACGCATCCTAAATCATTGTTGCTTCTAGAACTTCTTAAAGGGTGGTCATGGAACTAAAACTGGAAATAGAAACCAAATCACCTGTTGTGTGGTGGGAGCAGAACTTTTTCGTTCTGTTCCCATCACATGCAATGCCCTGTAAGTATCTCATGGACATAGTATCGCCATACTGGTCAGGTTTTTTGTGTAACAAATTTGTTCAGGATTTTTAAATCAGACCAACTCAGTAGGGCGACGCTCGCTCCCAAAAATAGATTTGGAGGAACTGAGACTACTTTCTTCTGCAAAAGCACGTCCCCCCCCCCCCCCCCCCCCCCGGGTCAACAGCTTAGATTTTTTGGAATTTCAGGGACAAATCTAATAACATAAGACACACCCCACAATTTTGGATAGATAAGTAAAGAAAGAAAGAAAAAATAAAGCAGAGGCACAGCCATTTACATATCAAATGAAAATACAGAATGTTCCAGCAAAGTAGCCAGGTTTGGTCCACGTTTTACCATCTGGCACTTACAACTTACCCATGTATAGCTATTTGCATATGGGAGTAGAGATGAGTCTGTTTAATTAAATGTTATTTATTATTGCAGTGCAGAATGTTACAACTCATGCTATCTAAAAAAGCCTCAATTAACCCAACTGGTTGGTCAGTGTGTTGAGAGAATGGTAACTAAAATAGTTAAATGCTAGTACTATAATAGTTAAGATCTCTCTCCTGGCAATGGCCTTTTGGCTTGACTGGCATATACTCTGCATATTTTTTAAATGCATTATAGAAAGTGCAGTGCTTGGTGAGGGGTTCCGATGGAGCACATTTACTTTACCTGCTCAGTAAATGCTGTGTTCTCACGTCGTTGAGCCGGTCTGCTGATGAGTTAAAGTAGTCCAGCACATTAACCTCTGCATCGGTGGATGTCTGAACAGAGCAAGCGCCGGCCAGCTAAAGTGTAGTCTGTCTGAACCCCTGCCAAGCACTGCGCTTAATGTAGGGGTCCCAACGGATCACACAACGCTGTGGACCCCCCCTGGGGGTACTGGCCATTGCATGGGGTAAGGGGATTTTCTAGGTTGCTGGAGGTAGTATAGTAGTTAAGGGGG
>CM070034.1:22785806-22798251 GCA_036250615.1 Ptychadena robeensis
CACGGGTCGATACCTATTTGATCGTGCCTTGATCGTTTGAGCTGTGGTAATGCAATGAATTGATGTGCATGACTTTGTGCAATTGATTCCTGGTCGATAATTTGGATGGGTAATGGGGTTCGAACAGGGATTCACCAACATGTTTGTTCCCTGTTTGACCATTATTTTTTCAACTGGGATCAATCGAACAAGGGTTGAAAATCGAACCGTGTGTGAGGGGCTTAATATTTTATGGCCAAAAGATTGCAGACACCTGACCATCACACCTATACATTCTTGTGGTTAGATCTGCCTCAACTTACCTATTTAAAGGCTTTTACCAATTGCGTAAGTGAACATTGACAGCCAATCAGTCAAAAGAACATTTGTGAGGTCAGGTACTGAAATTGGATAAAACAATGCTGCTCAAATCTAGGAGCGCATCTAATTGATGTTCAGTAGGGTTGAGGTCCAGTATCTCTGGAGGCCATTTCAGTTCCTCTACAGCAAACTCCTCAGATTATGTCTTATGACTTTAAACATAACTGCACAGTCATGTTGGAACACAAAATGGCCTTTGCCCAAAACCATTACTACTTGAAACCGTACAATTGTCTAAAATGTCTTTGCAGCATTCTTAACCGCCTAAGTGGTCCACCCGAGTGCAGCGTTTAACCCACGTTTTTTTAACCTCCTGGGTGTTTAGCCTGAGTTAACCTGGGGTGAGTTTGTTTGCTAAAAGACCGCACCCCAAACTAACAATGCGGAATTTTCACCTGTCCATTGAAAGCCCACGGTGATCCTCTGTATTGGATCTTTATGGGTCCGCACCGTTCTGTTATATATGATATTGAAAGGGCGAGGGTAGGCCGCACCATTGAGCTCTATGTAATGTAGGTGGCGTTGCTTGTTTACAAAACATCCTCGAGGGTTTGGGGGCAAAAGGAGGTCAGAAGATTGCAGCAAATTTCCAGCTACACTAATGGGTTAATTATCTGAGGGGGGGGGGGGGCACAATGTCGCTTTTGCTCCTCACGCCATGCATCAATAATTGTGAGGATGTGGAAGGGTGAAAAGGGAAATCAGTTTCAAGATTTGGTACAGGCTGACCGCTAGGGGGGTTCATTTAAGAGTACATTTTACTGGAAACACCTGACCTCTGTATCTTGCAGGGATATTTACATACTTTTATATAGAGTTGGGCTTAAACATTTAAAGTGAATTGCAAAGCCGCTAAACATGGTATCCTTGCCACCATTGCTGGAGATGTGAATTGCAAAGCCCCTGAACATGGTATCCTCACCACCATTGCTGCAGATGTGAATTGCAAAGCCCCTGAACATGGTATCCTCACCACCATTGCTGCAGATGTGAATTGCAAAGCCCCTGAACATGGTCCCCTCGCCACCATTGCTGGGTTGTGGGAACATGACAAAAAAAAAATGTTTGTTCTAGTTAAATGAAAATTTTCTTGTGAAAGTTTTACTTGAATTGGTCTCTAGCAATGTTGGTAATGATAACATGTTCAAGGGCTTTGCAATTACCTCACAAAGTCAGCTAGTGGAAATTTCACAACAATTTTCATCTCTACTTTTAGCCTATCCTATAATAGAGGAAATGGTCAGGTATCAGCATATATTTGGCCACATAGTATTTTTGCTTTAGAATACGTCAGGTGACCAGACATTAGATGGCCTACATTGTGAACTCCATCATATATGGGGAAAGCAAGCTTACTACTTGCAGCTACACCTTGATGCCTCCCAGAAAATGACTGATATACTATAACAGGAAATGCCTGGAAACTCATGATATATTCCCTGTACCTTTCATATATACCTTCTCATCCCAAAGCAGTCATTTCATATATGATATGTGATTTAGAATATTTTGCCTTAAGAGGAACTAAATGATTTTTCTCCTCCTACTCTCCGATCTTTGTAACTTTTCACCTTTCCTGTGCTGTCTCTTGTTTCCTTTATTTGCCTCAGGACTTCTGAGCAAGTGAAATTTCTCTGTTTCCTCTTGTAAGTATGCTGCTTGCTGTCGGCTATTACATAGTTTGAAAGCCGTTACAGAAAGGATAAATGTTAAAAAAAACTAATTTGTCAACTACTAGTTAGATAGTCTATATTGGGAGTTGTCATTCTATTTCAGTAGTAGGCAACTGAGTTGATATGGAGGGCCACAAGTGCATCACTGAAGGGCCGCACATAACATTTTCAGTCTATACTGACTTGTATAAGCATTTTTAATGAACAAAAATACAGCAGAGATTATGTTTCATTTTTTTAAATAACAAAATGTGTTTAATATGATACTTCAAGCATTAGGGAACACTGTAGTATGGTGGTGCACATTTTGTGTCATATCATCATCAAAGGTTATGTGCCTCATAGATATTATCAAAGCCATTGATAATATCGATGGGGCACATACCCTTCGATTTGGCAGACAGGTGAGTTCCTTTGCCATATGCATTAACCATTAGGTTTCTGGGGCCACAAGTGGAGGGCTGTGGGGACACCTAAGAATGCCCAAAGGGCCGCAGGTTGGGCACCTGGGTTCTATTTGTTAGCTGGGTGGAACCAGTCAGCAGGGAGATCAAAAAAGAGATATATAAGATAAAATAGAATATTATAATATTATTTATTATTAAAAAAAATAACTGACGTTCATTAGGAAAACCTATTGGTTTGACCATCTGTAAAATAAAGGCTTTTAGTTTAGGGGTTAATTTTTGTGTTTGGGTAAGGGAATTAGGGCTTCGGTGTGAAGGGAAGTTAAGTATTTTAAAGGTGGGGAGATGTGAGCTCATTACTTACTTTACAGGTTAGATTGGTTTTTAGATGTTGCAAAAGATCATTAGAACTTCCAGTTTCAAATAAATGCCGAAATTATATCGCATGTGCATCAAATCTGTCAAGTTACTCTCACAGTACAACACGCTTGAACCCACAGATCTCATACCTCAGTAGTACAACCCTGACATTTTCTGACTTAGTAACTAACCCCTGAGACTACCTGCAGTCCAAATGTCAACCTTTCATAGTCACGTTCCAGCTGTCACACAGTGTTTTCTCTTGTCAGATTTTACCCTTTTACATATGCCTACTCTGACTTTCGCCCCCAGATCTCTATCACCCTTAGAAGTCCAATATTTTTTTGGATTATTAATTTACATTCCCAATTTCACACCCCTAACTGCAATCTTTCATAGTTATTCTTGTTGAATCCAAGTGACATAAATTGTATACATGTAACATTTAGCTGCGGCCGCCCAGACACGGAGCGCCTCCAAGTTGTAAGTACGCATATGAGCTTTGTAACAAAAATGCAGGTACGCAGAGCTAGGTTTTTGACCCTTTTGAGTACCAGAGTACCACTTATGTGCACCCCTGATTATAGAGGTCACCTTTATTATAGTTTCAGTATTTAGTGATCTACATGCATTACTCTGTTTGTTAAAGCAGTGGTGTCTGTGCTGAGGTCTTACACGCTTCTTCTGAGCATGATCTAAAGTTCTTTAACCCCCCTGCAGTCCCATTCTGTCAAATTTTCAGTGGCAAAAGTGGTACGAAGTTTAAATGGATTACAGAGTAATCTGCTGTAATTTTTGCTAATTTGGTTACGCCCCCTGTACATCCACGGCACATGCCGCTGGGTATGTGTGGACTTTGGATGTCTATGCCTCTCAGAAAATTCAGACATAGGTGCGTGTAGCCCACCCAAATATGAAGTTGGGGATATCAGGGTTTCCTACATATATGCCTGCGTTATCTGAAGCCGCGGGTTCACAGTGAGCAGGTAAGCCCCAAGTGCAGCTCGCAGTTAATGCTTTTTGCAGTGATGGCGGTAAATCAGCCGATGGCTCTTATTGCAGAGCGAAATCAGTAGGGGGTGCTCTTTCTTTTGGAGAAAATTTTAAAGCCGACACAGGAGCTCAGTCATGTGACTGCCCTCTTTTCCAATCAGAGTTCATTCGGTTGTTTTAAGCAGACAGCCACTGTCCGAGTAGAACATTCCAGATTTTACACTTCATTATAGTTTCATTATATTTTAATAATGAAACTTAAAATACATATCAAGTTGCAAAGACTTATAGCTCATGACTGGCAGCCACTTGGTGGTGCTGGGAACTTTATGCAAAAAATAAATGATTCAGTTGAATTTTTTATTTGACATACCTGGTACTTTCAGGGAACCAATGCAATCAAGCTCCGCTGTGATTCTCATAAAGCTATAATATTATGTATGTACATAGAGTGGGTATTATTAATCTGGTCTCCAGTACAATGTATGGTGAGACACATGACCCAGAGCCACAGGAAAAGCATTAAGGACACTTGCCCTCTGACACTTGTATATGCTTAACATTTGAGTATTATGAAAGATCCCAAACTTATGGCTACTTTTTTCTACTGGTTATTGACTTATCTTAATAACCTCTTCCAGAGAATCCTGGCTCTGACCTTAGCCAATCCTTAGCCATTTTGAAAAGTGCAATTGTGGGATATTTTAATTGATGTAGAAGAGGTGATCTAGAGAGAGGCATATACCTGTTTGAAACCCATGTTGGCAGAGGAATCGGGGAAGACAAGTTATTGGTGTTTGGTGGTGTTGGTGATTCCAACAATGCCAAACCTCATCCTTCCAACTCTGCATCATTAGTAGGTCCTTGGTGATTCCAACAAAGCCAAAGCTTATTCCTCCAGTTCTGCATTATGAGTAGTGATGATCGCGAATATTCGGATTCCGAATATTAATCGCGAATATCGGAAATTCACGAAGATGGTGAATATATTGCTGAATATTCGCAATTCCGGATATTTGGTATTTTTTATCCATTACACATGCCTCTCAATGCAAGTGGACGAATGGGAAGGCTGCAACAAGAGCTCAGCAACACCATCAACAGTTTTTAAATGAATATTGGGGTGATGCGAATATTGCGAAAATCACCACTTTTGCGCCATGTTAAACATATATTGGGCGCGCGAAATTCGCAATAAAAACTGCCGATATTCGAAAAAAAAAATACCCCGAACATTGCCGAATGCGAATATTTTACGAATATTTGCCATAAAATTCGCGGCATGCCGCGAATACGAATGTTGCCTATGCCGCTCATCACTAATTATGAGTAGGTCCTTAGTGATTCCAACAAATCCAAAGCTCATCCCTCCAATTCTGCATCAACAGAAGTTCCTTGGTGATTCCAACAATACCAAAGCTCATGTCCGTGACTCTAGCAATTCCAAAGCCCATCCCTCCAACTCTGTATTAACAGTAGGTCCTTGGCATTTCCAACAATACCAAAGGTCATGCTGGTGATTCCAACAATGCCAAAGCTATTCCCTCCAATTCAGCATCAACAATAGGTCCTTGGTGATTCCTACAAAACCAAAGCTCATGTTGGTGATTTCAACAATGCCAAAGCTCATCCCTCCAATTCTATATCAGCAGTATGTCTTTGGGAATTCCTACAATGCCAAAGCTTTCCCTCCAATTCTACATCAACAGTAGGTCTTTGGCATTGTTGGATCCAGGTCCTGGATTCTAGGCCAAATCAGCAATGCAGATAGCTACTTTTAAAGTTACTGTTTATCACTGTTTAGGCTTTCCTCCGGTGAAGGGGGGCAGTAGGTGGGATCTAGCCTTAAAAATGAAAACTCCTACATGAGGTTCATCCCCGTGGATATTTTACTTGAATTGCACTTACCATAAGTGAGGGAATAGCCAAGATCACAAAGGTTCTCCTTCCTTCTAGCGGCTTGTGGTCTCCAGCAGCTACACAAATGCAGTGCAGCATACATATCCTTATGTAGGATACTTGCTAACCTTGCCTCAATCTATTACCCGCAGTCACACATCAGATTTCTGAATGTAAACTAGAGATGCTCCGATCAGCATTTTTGGGGCCGAGAACCGATTTACCGATCACCAAAGATCATGATCTGACCGATTGACGATCAATGCCGATCACAAAATGCAGGGGAATGCAATCTAATTATGGGGGGGCAGAGTGCACTGTATATATGGGAGCAGAGGGTGCGTGCACTATATGGGGGGCAGAGTGCCTGTATATATGGGGGGCGGGTGTGCTGATATATGGGGTGGGATGTGGGAGGCAGAGGTTCCCTGTATATAAACTTAGAGAAAGTACAGCAATAGTCACGCTCATGTCCTCTTATTACACACTTCTTACTCAGTTTTTTCGGCCACTTTTCAATGCCCCCACTAGTGTCTGCCCACACTTCACTCACACATAGATAGAAGGATACAAAGATGAGGGCGGGAGAAAGACATTGTGACCGTGGAAGGGGAGCGCGTCACATCTACAGGATGAGAGCGCCGGTGGAGGGATGGAGAGTGGGGCAAGACACCAGGCATGAGTTGATGGGCAGCAACAACGGAGGACCCCGGCCCTAAATTTCCGCCCACCCAGAGCTTGATGGGGCCACTGCGTGGTCGTTGGTAGGGCAGGGAAGGAGCGGAGGCCCGCCCGGTGGTCCAGCAGACGGTTAGCAGGAGATGGTTTGTGCTGAGAGGTGTTCCAGGCTGGGCGCAATCCGGACCGCAATCGGCGCGGTAGGACGAAGCAGGGCGGGGCACTAAATTTCGGCCGCGTCTGGAAGTGCAGGCGCCGCCGACAAACTGTCGGAGGGTGACTACCAGCCGGTTGATGGTGAGATTTGGGGACGCAGGGAGTGAAGAATGGCCGAGGAAACAGGAAAACGGGTAAGTGGAGGAGCTCCAGAGCAGGCTTCCATGCAGCTCGGCGTCAGGCCACGCCCCCCGTGATCGGCTTTTTTGCGCCGATCATGCTATTTAAGCCAATATCGGCCGATCATGATCGGCGGCCGATCATGATCGGCGGCCGATCAATCGGAGCATCACTAATGTCAACTATTCAATGTCTATACTTGCGCGGTCACTGATGGTAGCTCTTGAAACACATGGATGATAAATGTTGTGTTTGCTTGGAATCTCTAGGACATTAAAAATCCTTTACCTTCATGGTATATTTTGATCTTGTACACATATATTCCTCTTACTTGCGGAATGTTTGTTATATCCCGAGTAATTATAGTCTATTAGTTCATGCTGTTCTGTGTGAGCTGACTCGCTTACCAAAATTAAACCGCCATCTGCAGATGATGGCAAACTACAATGTAATTGTGAACTAAGACTAGAGGACGCAGTTGTGATTGTCTGACTTTTGTGTTCACAAAGTACTTACAGCCTCATTTCCAAGCCACTGGTGTGTAAAATAAGCAGATCAGGGGCAGGTTATTATATTAATCATCTAAGAATCAGAATAAAATTTTTCAAGCTGAACTCCAGGCTGCTGTCTTATCATATCTATTAATTAGTGAATATACTATTTATATCCAAGGGGCACAGAAAATCAGATTTATTTAAAGCAGACCTATTACTTGCTTTTGCATTTTCCATAGAAATGCCAATAATAGGGCAGAGTGGGGGTAAAAAAAAAAGACTCCAAATCCTGCTACACTCCAGTCCCTCCAGTGATGCGGCAGCACACTCTGGGCACAAGGGGACTTTGTTAGGGAGACAGCACATTAACACCTACCTTCCCAAGTCCCCTTGCACCCAGCAGTCCAACTTAAGGGGTAGAGCATGGTGGAGACTATATGAAGATCTCTTCCTCAAGTCTCTGCTCCTCTCTGCCCCAGCTACTGAAGGGGCAATGCTGAGGGGGACTGGATGAGGACTTCTTCTAGTCCAGGGGGGGGGGCAAACTTTTTGACTTGGGTTTTTAAATATGACATGGGCTGGACCAAGGGCCTCCTGGCATAGGATCCTAAGTCATTTTAGCTAGGACAAGATATTTAAAAAAAGAAAATATGTAAAAAAAATTAATAAATAGAACATTTTATTGCAGGTAAAACTATGGCATCTAGGAAACAATCCAAAAATTATCCTCTAGGTGTTATCTTTACTTATTTCAGGGAATGAAGGGAGCCAGAGCGTCTTGACACCAAGGTTACAAAGAGCCAAATTAAAAGACTAAAGGGCCGGTTTTGGCCCCCGGGCCTTAGTTTGCCCATGTCTGTTCTAGTCTCTGCTCCACTTTGACCCTCCAGCCTGTTACAATTAAGGACAAGAGGCTCTGGCAGCCATCTTAAAAGATGGTGAATTGGAAGTGAGGAAGAGGGGAAGGTAAGTATGTGATTTTAGTTTTGAGTCTGCTCGGATCAAGAATACCAAACTGCTATAAATACTTGAAGGGCTCCATGCTCTGCAGCACACCTGATGGGTTTCTTGTGCTGCTTTTTCTCCCTCTCACTGACCTCTGCTGTATTAGGATTGCAAATGGCTAATACAAAGTTGAGTACCTTCAGAATAGTAAATCTTCTATGTAATGGATATTCCAATTTCTGTGATCATCTGGACAGTACTAGACCCCAACAGAACCTAAAGACTTGTTGTTATCAGCTGCTAATTTGTAATATTGCCCAAAAAACATTAAAAAAATTTCTATGGATAACTACATATGAAGTGTCTTTGGGGGCAAAAGCAAAGCACGCTCTGTTTGTGCATCATGAACAGAAAGGAACCTGTCCCTCTGCACACAATGATCTCATATCCTGGGTCATGTTGTTTGTTACCAACACACAGCATTTGTGGTGTGGTGTCGGCCCTACCCAGTTTTCTTTTGGTAAACTACTCGGACCCATCCATCATCCTATTCTTCACAATCGAAATGAAAGTAGCACCGTACCTATCTCAGTCATATGTCACTAACATAGTACAGGCTTAGAAAAAAAAAACATGGGTAGGTGTTCACACAAATAGAGAGATATTTGGATTGGCATCATAGAAAAGTAAGGCTTCACCCCATAACACATTAAAATCAAACAAAGGGATCTAGTGGTGGACTAGACCCTGGTAGTGGGGTGGCTAGACCCTAGGGACTTTAGGTAGGCCCAAAGTATACCAACAAGGTAAAGTAAAACATTCTTTTATTGGAAACTTAAAGGGTATAAACACCCTTCATATAACACATAATCTGTCATTGTTAGATACATATACATATAAACAAGTAAGACAATAATCACACGTGGCCCTGGTACCACTAGATGGGAACGTGAGGAGGCTGGAGCACCTAAGCGGCAGTGCCTGGGTAGATGCCGAAATCCGCGTTCCCATCTAGTGGTACCAGGGCCGCGTGTGATTATTGTCTTCCCTTTGTTTGATTTTATAGTATAGGCTTAGGATCATTTTCAAAGGAGAACCAAGTGACTTAGCAGTATGTTGTGGGAGGCATCCCAGGTAGACACAGAGAGGACATGCAAACTTTTTGCAGGTAGTGTCCTGATGGAAATTTGAACTTGAGACCCCAGTGCTCTATGGCCAGAGATTTAACCACTAAGAATTCTGTAGTCCAACAGAAATAACTAAATGGATAGGTTGATTCTTCAGGATAACGACAGTGTACTCAAGATTTAAGATTTTTCCTATTATTAAGCTTTAAGCCGACCATACACGGCTTGATTCCGCATGGCTCGATTGTGATAGGGTTACGCAAGAATCGCAGAGCGATCGCACGACGATCATTCAGAGAATCAATGCACACCACTTCGGGGTATGGTTCCCTGGCAGATACTTTGGATCTCCCCCATCCCAAGTAACAGTGATGGAACAGGGAAATACCTACATGTGGGAATCTCTGTTCCATTGAACTTTTCTTGGAGCCTGATCGATCGCTCCAGGTGCGTTATAATACATGAATGAGCAAAGTGATCAAATGTTCGGGAATCAAACATAATAATTGAGTTGTGTATGGCCAGCTTTAGTTCAGACAATGCGCTTGTCACTACCAACCAAACCAGGACCAACCAAATTTAGGAACCACAACCATAGAGAAGAATGTGATGGGTGATTGACAGGCGTTGCTCTATTGAGTACTGAGGATTGAACTAAGCCTAATGGGAATTTTTTACACTTCAGTATATCCATGATTTTAAGCAATATTTTACCTATATGTATAAGTCCTCAAAGGAACCATAGAAGTTCATTGTAAGTGTTTAAATACACTATAAGCATTCAAAATATAAATGATTTCCCCTGCTCCATCCACTATTTATTTATCCGGGCTGTCCTGTTGTTTAGAGACAAATATTCTGGCCAAACTGTAAAAACTTATTGGAATCGTGAAACTTATAAAAACTACATAATAAGTATAGTAAAGGAATCCAATTAAGAAGAGTTACCATCTTTGACCACCTTCTGAAAATTCCAGACGTGTGACTGAATGTGTATTTCTAGTCTAACAATGCACCAACATAGTCTGTAGGTGCAGCAGCTTCAACTGTGATGGGAACGCGTTTCACCCTTAGGCTATGTTTCCACTATACGTCCCGACCCCTGCATTGCTTGGCGGGGATCCTGACGGAGCACATAGACCTTTCCTGCTACCTCTACCACTACGGAACGGCTCGGCACAGTGAAGACACAGCATCCACCGAGAAGGTAAGTGAATGTGCTCCATCAGGACCTCCCACCAAGCAATACGCTTAGCGGAGGGGGTCCCGACGTATGTGGAAACAAAGCCTTACAGCTTTATCAGGACCCACGTAGGAGCTCAGATATCTTTGAGAGTGCAGTGGAGACATTTGTCCACATTCAATTGGATTCAATTAATAATATTTACAAATTTAAAGCAAGGTGAGGGAGGAGAAGCCGGATGGGCAGCCAGGGATAGCCGCAGATGGAATTTGCTTCCCAGCCAACTACTTTTAGGAATCATGGGGCATCATCATGAGAACCAAAGATAAATGAGATCACTTTCTTACAGCGGCAGAAAAAAACATTTTTAGATATCCTGTTGCTTGTAGAGCAGGAAATCAAACTTATAGCTCCAACTCTTCTGCGGAAATATTCATCCTATGTCTAGCTTCACAGTGTACTCCACCTCAACACCCATAGGTATTATTATTATTAACGTTTATTTATGAAGCGCCAGCATATTACGCAGCACTGTACATTAGGTAAGTGCTGAGATGCAACATAAGCGAATGGTGGGTTTACACATGTAGATTTGTTCGTTCGATCAACGAAGAACGAACGATTTTTTGGTTGACAAAAATCTAGAATGGCCAATTTGTTTGATGGATAAATTTTGCTCGTTGTACCTTTTGAATGTATTTTAATTCGATATCGGGATGGATGAACACAACATCTAATGTTACATTCGATAAATGAACTAATGATGTTCGCCAACAACATTAAACAAAAAATCGAATTGGCAGTTGATTGAAGAAAAAATCTGTAAACCCACCTTATCACACAGCTACATATTATGACACCGGAGGAGAAGAGGGCAGGTAGACGTTTGTTTGTATTAAAGAACTCCTGAATATTACAGTTATCCAGTATTGTAGTTGAGGGTTCATTTTCTGGCATTCCCCGCTTCTCCCATTGCATCAGATATTTTTCCACAATGTGGAATTCCCTGGCAGATAATATTGGGAACAGAAAGATACTTCTATAGGTAAATGTTATATTTTTGTTACATTCCCAAGGTCAGTGGTACTTTGTAACAATGCGTCCTTTCTGTTTTGGTAGAGAACTGATCTGCAGTTGAGTGACATTTCAGATTCTTTGTAGACATTCTTGAGATTAAAATGCCAGACATTCCAGCAATTTGTTTGTATATTGATCCCGCATCAAAGGTCCTCTGTGTCTCTGTAGGGGGAGATGGGTGTACAGCTCCGAGCTCCGCAGATTGCACTCACCTCTTCTGTCATGGGAAAAATCTCTGTGGCGGATCTAATATCTATCAAGGAATACAATATATTGAAGAACAAGAATTCAAATATATATTCTAGTCACTTTAACACTCGTTAGTTTTAATTTTTTAAATTTCTTATCCTTGGGTGTTGGCTAAATAGATAACAAAATGATCAGTCATCTGTATAATACCATAAATGACTAAGGACCTCCATACACCTTTAGATTTCTCTGTCAGATTTTCTTTAGATCTTCTTTTGTTTTACCAAAACCATGTAATATGAGGGACTTTATAAACCATCGAGTCTACCTGTGTTCAATCGCAGAGGACTCGGCACTACGTAGTTGTTGGTAGCTCTAAAGCATATCTGACAGAGAGATCTAAAGGTGTATATGTGGAGGCTTGGTGCTTTCCAGGCTGCTGCTGATTGTCTGCAGAACGGAAAGTCCTTGCCCGTCCCATTATTATTATCATTTATTTATACAGCACTAACATATTACGCAGCGCTGTTCTATACATTACAGTGGAGATACAACACAATATAATACACACAGGTACAGGTTCTGACACAGGAGGAGTAGAGCAGTGTTTTTCAAACTTTTTTGGGCAAAGGCACACTTGTTTCATGAAAAAAATCGAAACCGTCGATACACATAATCGCGGCGCACTTCCGGTCCCCGCCGGAAGTACGTCATCAGCAGGTGC
>CM070034.1:22798351-22833412 GCA_036250615.1 Ptychadena robeensis
TTATACTATAAGAGGCAGCTAGATAGGAGGGCCGAGGGTGGAGTCAAAAACCCACGGCACGCCAGGCAACATGGTTGACAGTGGTTGAAAAACACTGGAGTAGAGGACCCTGCCCGATCGGGCTTACAATCTAATGGACCATATTGGTGAACACCAAAAAAGTGACCATGGACTTGATGAGAATTTTTTTTGGTTCTAGCGAAGGATCTAGTGCAGGATCAGGCAGAATCCTTGAGACTCAAGACTGTGCCATTCACAGGAGGGGGACAATGACTGTGTGACATTGCAGTTGTAGTTCTTGAGGAAGACTGGAGTCCTGTTGCTGACTTGCAGATCTTTGTAGCCCTTGTATGCAAAAACAATTGGTTGGAAAGTTTGGCGTCTCCCCCTCCTCTGGGAAGGAAATGCTGTCACCCAGTGTGGAGCACTGCCGCCCTGGGCCAATGACCCAACTGTAGGTTAGTTCTGGGCCGTCAGCATACATATGCTTGAAGAGTAATCTACCCTCTTTCTATGTTTGTGGCCACGCAATATAATAAGGTAATAGCAGAACTTTTACGAAAATCCATTATCTCCTAGATTATGAGTTCTGTACATGAGAAATGCTAAACCTCTCCTCTCTCTTTTATCTAAAAAACGGTTTCCTTAAAATCAGATCTTGATTGGCGTGCCGTAAATCCCCGTCTTTTGAAGGTTCTGCTGCTGTTATTCTTTAGATCTGTGATCCGCTTGGAAGATTTTCTATCACTTTGATGTTTCTCTGAACTTGTGCCCACAATTGCAGTTAATGTGGATTAATATTCCCCAGTTTCACTGACTCCTTCTTATACTGCATGATCATTGTAAGCTTTCTGGCTGCTGCCTGACATGAAGCCCTGGCCTAGTATGAATAGTACTTTAAAAACAACAAACTATGAAAGCTGAGATATTTGTTTCCTTACTGTTTAGTAAGTTTAGAAGGACTGTACAAAGGTCACCCAACTTGAGGAACTCTTTAGGCCTGGTTCCCACTTTACAAACCCTACTACAAAACTGAAAGTCACATGATCATCTTTGACTGTTGAAGGGCAGCAGGGAGGGGCAAACGTATGAAGTTTTCCCTTCCTCTTATTTGCCTCCCCTCCCTCTTATTTAGTACCTTCCTAATTTAAGGAAGGAGGCGTTACAATCCCTTCTAACTTCCCATCCCACACATCATCTGCACAAGCTGTCTGACTGCACCTTCAGTCAATTACACATGTAGGACACCATAGAGGTAGCTGCTTTTCATTTAAACTTCTTGGGCTTTAATGAAAACTGATGCTTAGATAGGTGTAAAGAGGTTTCACCATAAACACCAACCTTTCACTATACCCACCAACACTTTATTACCCCCATATAAATTTGTCCCCTCCATTGAAGGGCTAGTTATCCCTCCCAAGGATCTTGGTCCTCCCCCGGCCCACACTGTGTCCACTACAATTGATTGAGCCCAGTAAACTCCCCAGTCCCTGCCATTAAAGGGCCTATTTGGATGAGTTTGTCCAATAAGGCAAATGTTCCCATTCCTCTTCTAAGCCCTGGAACACCTGAATATTACGGATTCTAGAAGCATGATGGGTAGCCATGGAGCAGACTGTAGGGAATGCATGTGGCATGGAAAATTAAGCAGTTTGATGGTGTACTGATAAAATGTGTAATATGGAAGAACGATATGGTGATAATGCCCTGTTCATAGAGTACTCGTTCTAATGCGTGTAGACCTATTGGTTTGTGTTTATCATATGTATTTCCCAGCATGAACATGACCATCCATGCATGCGTTGTTGGGTGTATTCTCATGCGTTCCATATTTCTTCTATCTATCTCTGTAAGCAGTATAATGTGATAACACAATGTAGTAATCCTACTCTTCCTTCTCCAGGAACAGCTGCAAGGTGCAGAATTATGAAGGTTCCTCTCTGGTTCTGGATGTCAGCAATCAGGTTAGTAAGTGGTTGACCATTGTGTTATTCCTTATTTTTTGGACCATAAGAGTTTTTAGAGCCGAAAACCAGGAAAAAAATATTTAATTTAATATTTTAGTTTGCAAATCAATTGGGTTAATGCAATGGATTTAATGAATGCAATATTCAATTCAGCCAGTAGATGTCACTAGCAGCAGTACACTCAAACACAAACACAGCACATGACGTCACCTCTTCACTGATCAGAAGAGGGGGGCAGGAGGCCTCCCTAGTGTTTTGCTCTACTCCCCGGCTGGCTGTTACTGTGTCCGTGGAAGCTGCAGAGTGATTGCAGATTCCACGGACAGGAGAGAGTGATAGATGCCAGTTCATCTATCTCTCTCTGCATTGCTTATGCCAGCAGGGCTCTGTTGGCATAAGCAATTATACAGTTCAGGTGGGAGATCTGGACACTGGCCTTCATCTTGACAGCTCCTTCAGCTCCTCGGCTAATCTCCTTGCCAGGAGAGCTGGCGGTTAAGCCACTCAGCCGCGGGGTCGCGCATTCGGACCGTAAGACACAGGCACTCTTCCCCCCTGATTTTGGGGGTGAAAAGGTGCGTCTTATGGTACCAAAAATACGGTACTTCTAATTCTGCTCAGTTTGTATTTCAGCTCTGTAGGCTCTAAGATGGTGGCATGGAAGAGGATAGGGGTATGGGCATGTGCCACAAGTACTGCGGTGCTTTATTCTGCTCTAGAATGCTGACTTTTTACAGAATATATTGTAATCTTATGCTGGGTTATATAAAGGGTCACCTGGTGTTCTGGAATACTACTTACCTATATGACTTGGGGTCCAGTGGCTCCTCGCTTAAGGTAGGAATACACGGGTCGAAATTCCACACGTGTATGCCATTTTCATTTTTTAATCAATAGATCTCACTCGGCCGGACAGGTTACCAACATGTTGGGGGTGTGGCAAGATGTCCTGTTCCACCACTGCCACTTCCTGCCTGATAGCTATTTTTAACCGCTTCCATCCACCTCTACGGCCGCGTTTGGTGGTGATTGGCCGTGCGTGTCCCCCAAAACATAGCCTCATACTATGTTTCTTAAGAAACTGCCCTACGTGGGCAAATGGTCCTGCATGACACCCATAAAGACCTTTTATACTTTAACCGCCCTAGTGGTCAGGACGGCAGCATCTCGTCCAGCACTGCTACTGCCGTCCAGTACACATCGGGGCTCCTGGAGCGCATACTTACAGTTCTGCGCTGTCTCGGTGTCTCCGATGTCACAGGCAGGCTGGCAGCTCCTCCGTCTCTCCCCCCCCCCCCTCTGAGTGACGTGATGACGTCACATCGGGGAGGGGGGGGGAGATTTGAAAAGTAAATTGCATGAAAGCAGTTTTCTATGAAGATCCCTGGCTACACATTTTCCCCAGATGTGCCCATTTGCAGTAACCCTCTCTTCCCTGGTGTGATTTCATCACACCAGGTTAGAGCGGGTTAACTGCAAATGGTCACATCTGGGGCACCAGAGACTTTATTTGGGCGATCTTTAGTACATAGCAGCATAGCTTTGTGCCCTGATTTTTGTGTTTTCTCATTAAATTTATTTAAAAACAAACATTTTTATTTTACATAATTGTTTGTTTCAAACATTATTATAGTCAGGATGTCTACTAGACCCTTGTAAGGATATATTTTGGGAAGTTACAGGCCTACAACATAAAGAAAAATTTACCATTGAAGTCTACGGTGCACTTTTGGTACAGAAATCTGGACCTCAGCAGTGCGCTAGGGAGGTTAAATCTGATTTCTATTCAATGACAAAGCCTTTGGGCCAGTATAGGCACACATGGGGTCATTGACCCAGTAGGGCTTTTTTGGACAGATTTATACATAGCAGCCAATGTTGCGATGATGATCAAATGTTCAAAATCAGCAGGGGGTCAATCACTGCTAAAGGGATGCAGAGAATGCGTGAAAATGTGTAGCCAGGGATCCAGGGAAGGTGGTACAGGAATGGGCAGACACAACCATGGGAGTGTAAAGTGTCTGGGTGACCCCTGGCAGGACTAGCACTGATATCTCATGGAGGTTCTGCTGTCTGGCATTACAGAACTGGCTGTACAGAAATCCTTGTTGGCAAGTGAGGTATTTCTCAATACATATTTCATCTGTGTATTTAGCCATTTGCCTGAAGTTCAGCTTTCGGCATTCCTGACTCTGTCTGTTGGCTCTGTGCCACTCACTTGTTTGTGATCGGATTTTAGTAGTGAACCAATTCCTCCCCTGCACTTGTGATACATTGTGTGTGGCAGAAGGGCGTGTGCCCAGTCCCTGGCAGACATAGAAAGTTATATAAATGGTTCAGACAATTGTAGGAAACCTTCCACACAGCCTTATAGAAATCTATTCCAAGGACTGTACACCAGAGATGCAAGAACATCTGCACATGTCAAATTTTGACTGCCCCTCCCAAGTCCTCCCTTCCTGATGTGTACCTAACCTTGTACCTAAGTTCCAACCAGGGACTATGGTTAAGCTGAGGTAATTAGTCTGCTGCAGGCAGAAGGATCCATTACCATAGTCTCATATCCCCCAGTGATCAGACTACAACATTGTACAGCTGACCATACACCTTTAGATCTCTCTGTCAGATATCCTTTAGATCTACCAACAACTATGTAGTGCCGGGTCCTCTGTGATTAAACATAGGTAGACTAGATGGTTTAGAAAGTCCCTCATATTACATGGTTTTGGTAAAGCAAAATGAGATCTAAAGGAAATCTGACAGAGAAATCTAAAGGTGTATGGGGGGCCTTACTTCATGTGAAAGTTTGGACAGAGGCTGATCTGTGTCAGACATTGGTGAATACCCGAAAACATTAAATGCCACAAGGATTTACATGAACGTGTCCTCTCCAAGACAAAATAGTGTTAAATCTAAGGAGGCAGGTGGGGTGTGTAGACTTTCATAGGAAAATATGAGTGCTGCATATAAACTGCCTATATCTCGAGATCCTACCTTTGTTTTCCTAGCAGGAAATCTAATTAATTTCAACACTTTATAGGCTGTTGTATCATTGGAGATTCAAAAATCCTTTAACTCGTTTTTGACAATTTTTCTTTGTAGCAAGAAGAAGATTCTCCGAGCATTGAGAAGCGACAAGGCCACGCTACAGACGAGGAGAAACTTGCTTCCGCTCCAGTGACCAAACAAGCGGACGTGGGGGTCAGAAGTCAGCCAGAGGAAGAACAGGAGTTTTACGAGTGTCCCAATGAGTCCTCATCAGGTATAGGAGACATAATTATACCGAGTGTTGTATGGAGGGGTCCTTCCTGGGACTAATTCATGTTTGGTTTTGTAGGCCCTGCAAAGCCGGTACTCGCAGATAATGACGCCCCTCAGGTAGGTACTATCAATATCGACTGCGACCTGTGATGATTCTTTTTCATTATCGTGACATATTAAAATTGATCAACATCCAGCTAATAAGAGCCTTCCTTTAACTTTGTAAAGTGCACCTGTGCCCCAGCTATGGACAGATTTTCTTATACATGGACATAACAAGACACTCCTGACCTCTCTAGGGCTTTTCAATGTGACGTTATACAACATCAATGATGACAATAGACTTTAGTGTGGATGATCTGTCCACAGATTTACATATTCAACTATTGTAAGATATTTTTCAAAATTTCTAATAGGTTCTATAAAAAAAACACGATTTATTCGCTTTGCAATGTATCTAAACCAAATGACGAAACTGTAATATATTGCAGCTGATATTTCCAAGCATGGTGGCTACATTAGTTTCTCTTTTGTTCATTTTAAATAGATTCCCTGTACTGTTAGCGTACAGTTACCAATCAAACACATGTGCAAAGTGCATTGTGTACCATATTGGGAGACAGCATTACAAGACCCCACAAAGCTCCCTATCACTAGGGGTTTACAGTATAAGAAAGGAACTTGGACACTGCTCATTTTAAATGATTAATCATGTAGTATTTACTTTTTATTATGTTTAATTAGGTTTGGATGGAGTAGTCCTTTAGCAGACCTAAACTATAGGCCAGGGTCTATCAGAGGCTAGCGAAGCTCCATTTATAATAAAAGTTTTGGCTGGATTTGACCATAGGGAGACATTACTAGTAGCACACTGCCCTCTGCTGGAATATTACAGTAACTGCACAACTCCCCCAGTAATACAGAGCATACATGAGACCTCTGAACATACTGTATAAAGTGTATTACAAAATCTAGCTAGTGTGGACCTTAGGATGATAAATCAGAATTTTAGGGGCTCATTTATAAAAGTGGGGAATTGCTCTATGATTACTCTATACCCCATCTTACATTATAACGAACATTATTGGGGCTAGCTTTGGGGGTATTATATAACTATAGAACATCAACAAAACAGAACAATAATATATGGATGTTGGTGGACAACAGAAATAATGACTTACGTTACATATAGGGGGCGAGTTTTCTTGTTCTATGGTATTATAGAACTATCCACAGTTATCCTAATCCAAACATGTGATCGTATATTAGGAACAGAAGTCACCAGATGGCAGCAGAAGTACAAATGACATGGGCTGGTTGACTTTGAGATCACATTTTATAATGTTCCATTGTATATAAAGTTGTATTTGAGTGCATATTGATATACTTATCAGCTTTGGTTGCAATCAGATTTCTGTAAATTAGTTTTCAGGTCTCTCTTCTGTACCCAAAGGCATCTATTTACTGGTATCGAGCAGGGGTGTGAAACTCTGGCCCTGGAGCCAAATCTGGCACCCAATGTAACTATATTTGGCCAGCAAGCTTTTTTTTATTTGTTTTTTTATGTAAGAAATGAATGGCAAAGATGTGTCTTTTATATGACTTCTTATGTCACAGGTAATATAGGATTACAGTTGCTTGTTCCAGATCCATTGGTTAAGCAAAACTTTCATATGAAAAGGTTCATTACTATATATCTATATAAATCTTCCTCAAATGTAGATATTGTTTAAATAAATAACAAGGTTGGCCCGGGACTTTGTCCAAGTCTTTATTATTTGCCCCTCTGTGTTTTTTGAGTTTAAGGACTTGTGTCCACTCGTCTTTTACTCCTCTGCGTATGTGCATCTACAGCGTGGAAAAAGACACAGAGAGGACACTTCTCATTCTTTTGAATTCTGCTTGAAGATCAATGGAGGTGTCTCCAAGATGTGAGAAAACAGCACCCGAAGCTGTTCGGGCGATGATTTTCCGCGTCTCTCCCCTGGTGCATGAATAGGGTGCGCTCCCGCCGCATCACGCCCTAAACCGCGGGCAAACTGCATGCGAGCAGCAAGGAATCTGCCCGGCAAATGTGCTGGCACACGTTTTGATTCCTTAGACAAGACGTACGTCCTGTGCAGAGGATCCGCAGTGGACACCAGCCCTGACACTCATGCCACAGAGAATGTGGTCGAAGAATGGAGGGGGCAGAGCATTCAGCAGAAAGTACTCCATGACACATAAGTTTAGCCACAATCACCCACCCATCACTAAAATATTAGTTGTGGGTGTGTTTCAGATGTTTAGAATAATATGAATCATTTGGTTATCAATAAATAGATGAACAGCCAACCCAGGGGTCATCTCTAGTTCTGGGCCATCAAGTGAATTTCCTTTTAACTGCCAACTGACTTAAAGGTCAACTCCTCTTCCAATGGATGATTCTGATATTACTCAACTCCTCGATTTCAAAATGAGATATCTGTTCTAGTATTCTTTATTTTACAAGTTGCCTTGGATATTACAGTACCAAATCCAAGGATTATAATAAAAACTTTTAGTTTCTTGAACTACATTTAAAGACAAAATATGTAAAACATCATTGGGTGGGTAAGAAAATAATAAAAAAGCAATACCTTTACCAGCAAACAGGGGTCTTTCTGTAGATGTCTGACGCAAGTCTGACGCAAGATGCAAGTCTTGTGCTACCTGCTGGCTAGAACAAGAATCACTGCTTCTTATAAAGAGTGAGGGTCCATCTACACAGCACTCTGGTAGTGGACATCTTGTGTTATGACACCTTTTTTGTTTTGATATATTAAGCTCCCAGTACACGTTTAGATTGTGACCCAATGTTTTGGCTGATCGACCATGCGTGATGACGTCATCACGTGCGGTCAATCAGCCAAATGATTGGGTAACAATTGGCCGGGCACCCTTTGCGTGCCAGCACTGTCCGTCGGGTCCCCCTAGCACCCTGCAGACAGCATCTAGGAACCCCGGCCGTGAGAAGAGGCTGCAAGGTCACTGAGACTGTTAGTGAGCTGGCAGCCTAGCAGGAAGGGAGAGGGTAGCTCCCCTCCCCCCCACAGCTTCACAGCTTCTGAGGGAGAGGGCTGCAGCTGCAGACAGGTTCTGTGTCCTCAGTCCCATCAGATCCCCGATGGAGCTGAGGAGACATACCTGTACTTTGGGCGGGGACACTTGGTCCACGTCTAAAGTATTAGACCGATCCAAGAATTATGGACATGTCTGTAATGGCTTAGATCGATTTAAAAATTTACCTCTTGAGAAGGTTTGAAGACATTATAACCGATTTGAAATTGTGCTGGAGCTTCATTGAGAATACACTTACTGATGATTTCTCAATAGTGAAAGTTCTGTTCTCAGAATAATTATTTAGGAAAGTTTAAGAAATAAGCTGAAGATTTGTATCTCTGACATCTGATGGCAAAACTTTTGGGGGTGAATTAGATGTTGCATAGATATGACCACCCTTAGAAGTCCATGGCTGCCTCACTTAACATATCCATGAATGGTGTAGTTGGGGTACACAGCTTAGGTCATGGCTTGGGAAACTCTTAGTACACATAGTATACAGTATACAGGAAATATTAAATAGATATGCTCATTTGAAGGTGTGAAAGACCTCTGCTGGACATTACACTGCCTACAACAGGTGGAGTTATGTGTGCAGGATGTTGCAGTGTGTCGTAACACCTTACACCAGAGGTCCTTTAAACTAAGTCTTGGGGGCTGGATAAGGCTGTTTATCCAGCCCCCATCCTTGCATAAGTCTTTCTGATGTGTCTCATAATTCAGCTTGCTCAGTAGTCAGAAAGCACACCCAGGACATCTTTTTGCAAAGGATGGTATTGCAGAGAATTTCTCCAAGCCCCTGCATTACACCCCCACATACTCTGTATATATAATCTTTACTTTCTGTAACAAGCTGGGTAGTATTAGGGATCAGGACAGAGGGGTGATCAGATTAGGCAGACAAAATGCAGTGCAATGAGATTTAATGTGGAAGGTGAAGGCTTTCAGGATACAAGGTACAAGGGTCAGGTTCAGAATGGTTTCCAGCACAATAGTCAGGGACATGTACAATGCTTAGGCATGTGTGGAAGGAGGAGGCACACCTATATAGGCCTCATATTAATGATACACATATACACATACCAGGAAACTGAACGGGGTGGGCAGTAGCATAGTGCCACCAGCAGCTGGTACCAGGGATAGGATAAGTACCTTATAGGCAGCAAGGAAATTGGTATATAAACATGATGGAGGTGTGCCGAAGAAAGAAAACGAACATTGAGTTAAATGTCCAATGCATGTCCATGTAAAGAGCAATGGAAGTAATGGAAACACAATGGACTTACAATTGTCCTGGTAAAAGATATCTTTGTCTATTTCCAGCCTTATTTAACCAGACATTAACTAGTAGTAGACACTTCTCTATAGCCCACTGAACTAAACTAGCCAACTTCCGACCTCATTGTTTCTGGTTTGGCTTCAGGTTCATTGGGTCTTGGTTGGTGGCGGAGCCCCGTCAGATGGTATATATAGTGTATATTGCTTGCCATAGCAGATTAGAACGGATTAGAAGACTCAGCAATTGTCAGGATACATTTAAAGAGGATGATCCCTTCAAGGTCATTAGGGAACAGGGCAGAGCTTATCCCAGAGCCTGTAGACTATGTGTAACTGATACAGTCATGTAGCTGTAGTTCACATACAGTTATATATTCCACAGAATGTCATGTGTGTTGTATTTTTAATTTACAATGCCTAGAAAAATTATTATTGGACCTTTTTGGAAGTTTCCATGTCCACCAGCAAATACATTTTTTAACAAATTTTTATGTAACTCTATAAAGTCTGTCAAGTGCAATAAAAAAGTAAAACTTCAGTAATACACACCCCCTTCAATTAGGTTCTAGCCTTGAGGTTCTTTGGACAAGTTTGCATATAGCAGTGGTTCCCAAACTGGGGGGTGGGCCCTCATTCTTAACCTGTGTTTGAATAGGTAGTGGAGGCTCGATGATGTTCCTAAATAGAAAAGGGGGCCCTGCAAGGAAAGTTTGGAAACAACTGCCCTATAGTATAGTATAACAGTTTTAATAGAGTCTATGGAGGTCGGGTTCTTGATCAGTCAATAGTGCTGAGCAAATTAGCAATATTTTGTGAATAATTCGACTAATATTCTATTCGCTATTCACAAATATTCACAATTAGAGTGTATGGCCATGCATTGCGGATATATATTATATAATTATACTCGCATCAAGATTACCTTCAAAATTAATTGCTATTTATTTTCGCATTGCGAATATATATTTGCACTCCATGGCTATAAGCTTCCCAATGCAGAATATCATGAATATTCAAAATTTGCTAATTCTCGAATAGCCGATATACGCCGAATATATTCACAATTCGAATATTCGAGATCAACACTATCAGTCAATAAAGCTGGCCATAAACGTCTTGCTTTTTTTTTCTTGTGTGATCGACCATGGCGATCATATATCACGATCGAGCAGAAATCGATGCATGCACAAAGTGTGCGATTGCTGAAAAACTCCTGGAATCACGCAAAAATCTATTGCGCAAGTATGAGGTACCCAGGTACAGTGGTATTCCATAGAAGGGTTGCCCAACTGATTCTTTCCTTTGGCTCTCACTGTATATGAGATATATACCAAAGGAACCACTTTGAGGTCTGAGGAACCATTTTGAAGTCTAAGGAACCCCTTTGGTGCACCTAGGAACCTCATTGCCCCATAGTCAGAATTATTACCTAAGAAAGTGAAATGGGAATATTATTTCTCTGCAGCGGAGCAGCTCGGTCAGCTCAGAGTGTCAGAACCCTGTGGATGTCATCTATCTGAGAGATCGGGCAGCAGTACTCACCCTTATTAGAGAAGAGGTAAAGCCACAACGAGGATCAGAGTTGTCATAGCTGTCCATTCATAGATTCCACGAGTATCCATTCATACAAAACGTCTTTGCTCTCATTTTAGAGATGTCATGTCGCAAGTCTATGTTCTCTTTGTGGAAACCATCTTAGAACGTTATTATACTAGCGTGGAGCAGTGGGGTTGGCCATAAGCTGAGACAATGGTGGTTAGAAGATCTCAGTCCCACCAAGATCCTGATCTTTGGATATGTAAAGCTGTATTTATGTTGTGAAGGGAATATCACAACATAGTTATCTCCACAGTCATGTTTCTGAATATCCAAAACATCTCTAACCCTAGGGGTGGTTGCTTATGGGTTGTTTTTAGCCAGAATATAATTTTCTCTGGATATTTTTAAGAAGATACAGTGTGTTGCAGAAGTATTCACCCCCTTTACTTTTTTCCTGGTTTTGTGCCTAACACCTTGGGATTTACATGGATTGTTTGAGAAATTGCATCATATAAATAACAGAACATGATGGTTGCGGCAGAGCTTTTTGGGGGTGAACAACCCTGATTTTTCAGCCGATCTACCACACATGATGATGTCACCACTCCGGTCAATCTGCAAATTTTTTTTTCAAAATCTGTCACAATCCACATTACCTGTTTCAGGGCCCAAGCAGTTAGGGGGACCTGGTGGAAAGCATCTAGGGACCCCGGCTGATTGGCTTGGCAGCTCTGTCAGACCGTGAGAGTGAGCTGGCAGTCACAGCCTGCAAAGAGGGAAAGGAAGGTGGTACTGCTAGCATATCAAACAAACCCCCCCCACGCTCAACACCTCCGCAGGGAGAGCTGCTGCAGACTAGTACTGTACGTTGGATCCCCGCAAAAGGAATGTGCATGGGGGCCAAGTTTATAACCACATGTCCATAATGACTTAGATCGTTTTGGCGGCCAATTTGGGCCCTTCAACCTTTAGATTTCCTTCCGATTTTCTAGCCAATCGAGCATGCACAGGGGTCGATCAGCTGAAATTTCGGGTGGAAATCTAAGAGTGTAGGGGGGGGGGGGCTTTAACAATAGTTTTTATTTATATATTTATCTCATTTCACTTCACCAACTTAGAATGTGTTCTAAAGCATCACAAGGCGCTAATGTACCAAAATGCCCAATAAACAAGGAGGTGAATACTTCTGCAAGGCACTGTATGGACTCTTTTTTTGTAAACTACCCACAAAGTTTTTCATGCATATTCTCACTTGGATGAAACGATATTCTGCCAGCAGGAGCTGACTCGTAGTTGAAGACCTCAGATGGGAACCCACAAGACTTTAGCCTATGATGCTAAGAGCATTTAATCAGCTATTGTGACCGTTCTTCATATACATTACCAGCCCTCTGACAGCGTTTTGCTTATCACTAGAACTTAAAGCCCTGCCTTGAAATCACTCCACATGTCCCAACCAGCATCATTGCTTTGTTTCCTATGCTGTGATCGTTAGTATTTTATTAGTATGTAGTTAGTATGACATTCTGCTTTTCTCTCAAATGCTTTAGCTCCATTTTAAATGAAGTCGCTTGTTACCCATATATATCCATGACGCTTATTGTCTCATTGCTTCAGTGTAAATATAGTTGTCATTGAGCGCGGTTTGATTTCCCTCATTACTGTACGGCTACAAGGGTAAATAAAAAAATGGAAAGCATCTGTGTTGCCTGCAGCATCAACAGTGTATTGTGTACCATCAATAGACGGCGCACAATAACCCAAGAGGAGTTCACTGCACTTAATA
Organism: Ptychadena robeensis; assembly: GCA_036250615.1. NCBI lineage: Eukaryota > Metazoa > Chordata > Amphibia > Anura > Ptychadenidae > Ptychadena > Ptychadena robeensis. Next base: position 22,811,264 of record CM070034.1, read on the forward strand.
CTGACAAATGATTGTGTTTTCTTTTCAGTTTTACAAATGGTTGGAAAGTTTTTACATTTTAATTCCCTTCTGAGGTCCTGCATGAAGAATTACTCACGTATTCCTCCTAGTAACAACTCTATTGGGTTTGGATAGGAAATCCATAATTTTACCGTATTTTTCGTATTATAAATCCCACTTTTTTACCATTAAAATCAATGGGAAAGTGTCACTGCGTCTTATTTTTTTTTTTTTTAGAGTCCCAACCATCCCGGGAGCAATAGCTATACATCCCAGGGGGGCGGAAATGTTTATTAACACCAGCAGTACCCATTCTCTGAACACACTGACCAACTTATGAAGAGACACATTTTACAATTAGATAGCATTAGTTGTGTATTTACATTAACATTCTGCATTGCAATAAATACATTTTGTGACAAAGACTCATATCTCCTCTCATATGTAAATAGCTACTCATGGGTATGTTGTTCAGTGCCAGATTGTAGAATGTGTCTCTTAATAAGTTGGTCAGTGTGTTCAGAGAATGGGTACTGCTAGTGTATAGGACATGCTAAAGTTTCAGTGCTGCACACTCTGCTGCAGCAATGACCCCCTCCTGGCACTGGCCTTTTGGCTGGAGGAATATAGAGTGAATACTACATGGTCCAGTCCTGCCTACTTTGCTGGAAAATTCTGTATATTCATATTCATCGTTTTTTTCCCTCAAATTTTCTCTTCAAAACTTTGGGTGCGTCTTATAGTCCAAAAATTTGGTAAATGTTAGAGGAACAAAGTAAGTGAAATCTTTTAGTGGGAACATCTGTTATGGTGATAACTGTCTGGTAGGCAAAGTCTAAATTTGTAGGGTTTTTTTTGTGCCTCTGGAGCAAACCCTCTGGAGAGTTTATTAAGGTGATAGGACATGTTTATTCTGATATGTTCTCTTCATTCCTTTCCACCCTATTCATGAAAATCAGCTGTAAAGGGAGCCAAGCCCCATAGGGGTTACTTTGGTGAATTAATCATGGAGGACCATATGACTTAATATTATGGCCCAGCTCTTCCCTCAAGAACTTCATAGACCTCCTGGCTCTCCTTCTTTAGCACCAAATTGCTTACTGTATGCAACACAGTTGATTCCCTTTTTTGTTTCCGGTCATGAATCAACCAATCATTCAATCTGCAACCCAGGAGTAATATTCTGTTCTCTACGTTTATCTCTAAAGATCATTATGAAGGAGCTTGAAGTAAAGGACTGGCAAGTTCGCTATGAGCAGAGTCATACAGAGGTGCTGGAAATGAGGTATGAGGTTCTCATTTATTCTGTGTTTATGTCAATGTGAAGCCCACCTATATTGTTTACCCTATAAGTCAGGGCTGTGCAAACCTTTTCTTTGATATTGGGCCAGAATGGATTCTTTAACTTGACAGAGGGGCCAGACCAGGGGTGGGCAAACTTTTTAACTTGTGGGCCGCAAAAGGGTTTGACAGAGGTGCTGGACAATGAACCTGTAAGGGCCTCCTGATCTCAAGCCTGGGTGAAAAATTTAAACAGTGATACAGTGATTTAAAAAACAAGTAATTATCATATTGGTTACCAAGGAGGTAAAAAAAAATTATACATACTGTATATAATGAGGTTTTGGATAGTAAATCTAAGCAAACTACGGTCTCTAGCAGGAGACTTTTATAATCAACCTCTAGGCATTCTCTCCACTTATTGCAGTATCTTGACACCAAGGTGACAAAGGGCTGGAGTAGAATACTAAATGGCTGGCTATTAGTTTGCACACGCCTGGGCCAGACCAATGGCTACTCAAAACAGGTTTCCCAAGGCCTTGCATCGTGTGGGACTTGTGGCAGGGAATGGACAGGGTGGGAAATTTAAACCACATGATCAGGCTACTACATTTCTCCATGGCGATATTCGAATGCCTCTAGGCATTATCACTACGCATTGCAGGGAACAAGCAGAGAGGAGCCAAAGTGTCTAATCATGCAGCTGACAACAGGCTGGATAGAAAAACGAAATGGGCCAGATCTGGCCCTTGGACTGTAGTTTGCCCCCTGTCTACTGGACATAAAACTGCTTAAAAAAATGAGCACTGCAGACACAGCTTATTTGTTATGATGTGTATATATATATATATTTTAAGCTTGTTAACTTCCTGAGTGTTACAGCTTTTCGCACCATTTTTAATGGCTTGAAAAGCCGCTTCCCAGGCAATCGCGGCAGAGTACACTGTACTCCGCGGTGACAGCCTGCTCTCCTCTCGGCTCACTACACACCGCTGGTGTCAATTAGATGTCAGCGCTGTGTGCAGGGGAAAGCGACGCCCCCTTCATTAACATGAAGGTCTATGGCGCCGCCCCCTATTAAGACAGCCGGAAAGGCTCTGTGTGCCTGCAGCTATGCAGAAAAGCTGCAGGCTCACAGAGAGCCGGCGATTGCGCCTGATCCCCCGAATGTTATTAGTGTATCTATACTCAGAAATAACAATGAAGTTGGCTTCTGTTGTTACTGCCTTTGTTTTCTTTTTCAAGATCCATATACATATGTAAAGTAAAACCAAGCTAGTGACATGTATGAAAGTCTTTCTGGACTGGTGATGATGATTTTGTATGGGGAAATTTAATGGGGATCTGCGGCTGAAAACTCTAGATGGAAAACGCAATACTGCTAGTCATGGAAATTGGCTTGTGTGGTTGCAATCAGAATGTACACAATGTGTAGTGAGAGTTGGTGTATTTATTGTGTGGTCTTTACTTCCTTTGTCTTGCAGAAAGATTGTTGCGGAGTATGAGAAGACCATCGCACAGATGATCGGTGAGATGATAATTAGTTGTATTGCCTAAAGGCCCCTAAAAGCGGTTTGATTTCCCTACGAGCGATGGCATATTTGATCGTAATTATTTGATACGTTCGATGTATACTTGATCAATCCAAATTTTCCGACATGTCCAATCACTTTTCTATTGATAGTTTTTTGGTCAGTTTGGATCAATTTAGGTTGATTGAACCATGTGTACAGGCATCTATTTCTGGTCGATCGACTTTGAAATTGATCGGTTTAAGTTGATAGAATGTGAAAATCGTAACGTTTATGACCATTTTAATTCTGAGAACGGGATGGATCTTCATAAAGTTTACTGTAAATATATGAAGGATGCATTCCAAACTTTTGGGTGTGCCACCTACTCCAACACTCATCAGTAGTTCGTCTTAAAGCTAGGCATACATGGTTTGATTTTAGCGTTCGATCAAACTTAAATCGTATGTACAATCGATTGTACAACGATCAACTAAAATTGATTATGGTCGTATTATGATTGCATTAGGATCAAACCTTCCATGTGGTGCTACTTTTGGATTCAATTACGATCGGTGTCCGACTAAAAGATCAAGATCTAAAATTTAAGCAGATGGATTGTGCTAAAATCTAACCGTGTATGTGTAGCTTTAGGCCCTCATACACATGTGGATTTCTCTGCGACCAATGTCAGATCTGATATGAACTTCGATCGGAATACTCCCAATATGGAGAAACTGATGTATAAATACACCCGGTGGCAGACATTTTGGCACAACAGTATAATATTCAATATACATTTGATGTATACTTGATCGATCAAAATTCTCTGAATCGATTTTTTTGTCAATTTTGATCGAACCATGTGGACAAGCATCGATTTCTAGTCGATCGACTTAAAAAGCGATCAGTTTAAGTTGATCGAACGGGGAAATTGAAATGTGTATGAGCCCTATGTCACTGCAGGACACAGTACTATAGGGTACTGGAAAGTAGTCATTCACAGCAATGTAAGACTATGTCTCCACATCCGTCGGGACCCCCTACGCTAAGCGCAGTGCTTGGCGGGGGGTTCTGACGGAGCACATACAGCGGCCAAGCAATGCGCTTAGCGTAGGGGGTCCCGACAGATGTGGAGACATAGCCTCAAGCTGATGAAACATACAAAAGAATGTTAACAGTGTGGTGCCCTTCAGCAGGATTGGCACCAGTCATTGCTTTAGAAATGCCAAACCTTGCAGTGACCAGATGGAACAGTGGCACTCACATGTTCAGCTTCTCCTCGGCATGCAGCTTCAGGGCTTGGTATCTCTGCTCCTCTTGCTTCACCCGGGCTTGCTTCACGCGGGCCGATGCAGGGGTTAACGTAGTAAAGTACATTAACCCCTGCATCTGCGGATGTCTGAACAGAGCATCTGCCGGCCAGCTAAAGTGTATGTCATCCGTCTGAACCCCCACCAAGCACTGCACTTAACGTAGGGGTCCCGATGGATAAAATTTTTACTCTCTTCCTACCAAGGAACCATTTTAACCAATTGTATTTAAGCGATACTTGTAATTGAATTGAATAATTGTATAGTGATGGGGTAGGGTATTGTTAGTAAGTAAGTCTTTCTTACATTGATATAAAATCTTTCCGCGTCTCTTAGCCTATATCAAGTGTTCTGTATAAACTGTGGCCCTATCTGTAAATGGTTTCCATTGTCTCTGTAACAGAGGACGAGCAGAGGAGCAGTGTGAGCGCTCAGAAGAGTCTACAGCAGATGACTCAGGAGAAGGAACAAGCCCTGGCGGATCTGAACTCTGTGGAGAGATCCCTGTCTGACCTCTTCAGAAGATATGAGAACCTTAAAGGCGTGCTAGAAGGATTCAAGAAGGTAATGCCCCAAACATAGTGCCATGTTGCCATGTTCTTCAGTACTTTAAAATATACAAGCAACAACAATTTAATGTTTATTGTATTTCCAGAACGAAGAAGCATTGAAGAAATGTGCTCAGGATTATTTAGCTCGGGTGAAGCAGGAGGAGCAGAGATACCAAGCCCTGAAGCTGCATGCCGAGGAGAAGCTGAACATGTGAGTGCGAATGTTCCATCTGGTCACTGCAAGGTTAGGCATTTCTAGAGCAGAGACTGGTGCCAATCCTGCACCACGCTGTTAACATTGTTCTGTGTTATCCGCTTAAGGCTATGTCTCCACATCCATCGGGACACCCTACACTAAGAGCATTGCTTGGTTCCGACGGAGCACATACACTTTACCTGCTCGGCGGTGCTGTGTTCTCACTGCGCTGAGCCGTTCCGCTGATGCAGGGGTTAATGTAGTGCTTTGTTCAGACATCTTCCGGGCCAACTAAAGTGTATGTGATCCCCATGCAGTACGTTAACCCCTGCATCGGCGGATGTCTGAACAGAGCATTCGCCGGCTAACTGAAGTGTATGTGATCCGTTGGAACCCACGCCAAGCACTGCACTTAATGTAAGGTTCCCGACGGATCACAAAATGCTGTGGAGACCCCCTTTACTCTACAGTGTAGACATATTCTTATATCCAAAAATAATAATTATAGTTGTTGGTAAGCTTCTATCCCACACTCCCAAATGCTGATATTTTTATTGAGCATTCGGAGTAGGTTGAACACACAAGCAAGTTTGGGGGCACCTGATACAAAAAAGTGAGTGCATAAATGTGAACCACACAGAATGCACTGGTGTTTTTTTTTCCACTTCTAAAAAGCCCAAGGACCCGAAGTGGGCAAAAAGGTTCCAGTAGTGGTCCAGGTTGTTGAAGCCACCTGGAAAAAATCCTTTCATCCAGGGCACCAGGACTGGAGCCAACTCCCCAAAGTACTAGGATCTAGTGGAATCACTGTGAGTTGGATTCCCTGTAGAGGGAGAGCTGGGGTGAGGCCCTAAGCTCCCCTAACACAATTGTTTAGGATCAAGTCCAGAGGGACATCATCCATACTAATAAACCAAACCAGTAGTGCAGGGATGTGGGGGGAAGAAAAAAGACATGTATTGAAAAAATAAATATGTTCCATGGGCAAAGCACAAGGCTGATCTTTTGGCCGGCTATATAATTCCACACGGCCAGCCCCAGGACATGGAGCGCACCAGAGGCTGAATCATGTCTCTGTCCACAAAGGGACAGCCGCTATGCACCCTTAAGGCTATGTCTCCACAGCGTTGTTTGATCGGTCGGGACGCCCTCCGTTAAGGGCAGTGCTTGGGTTCTGACGGATCACCTGCTTGGCAGATGCTCTGTTCTCACTGTGCTAAGCCGTTCCGCCAATGCAGGGGTTAACGCAGATCTGAACAGAGCATCCGCGAGGAGATATGATGAAACATTGCTAATTGTTGATTTGTAACAGAGCCAGCGAAGAGATCGCCCAGGTACGGACCAAGGCCAAGGCGGAGAATGCAGCACTAACGGCCAGTCTGAGGAAGGAGCAGATGAAAGTGGAGTCCCTGGAGAAAGCACTGCAGCAGAAGGTGGGTGCTTTACACCCTGGTCACTTATATATACTTATACTATGCTTTTGAGTGAACAGCATAATTATCACTAAAGGTCCCAACACACGCTACGAGTGGGGGCCAATTTTGCCGCCGACCGATGTGTGTGCTCGTGGACGATCGCGGTGCCCACATAGAGCGACAGGTCCCTGTGGCCCCTAAGCTCGGTCGGCAAAGGGTGCCTGCTGATGCTGTGCGTGATGGAGAGCAGCGTGATGACGTCATGACGTTGCTCTCCACAGCTCATTTGTCAGTTCCCACTCGATACGTGTGTGGCAACCTTACGTGTAAGATAGACTGCCTCTGGAACATTTCAAACCTGGCTTAAAATAGGGCTTCATCCCAACTCAGCTTTTTGTCTTAGGTTCTCCACTGGGATTTATAGAGAGTAACACCAGAAGGTCCAGCATTTACCAAATATTATTCCCTGATGGGGCTCTCATTCCATACACTGTCCATCACCATTTCTAGGATAGGTTGATCAGTGCACAACATCAGCAAACATTCTCCGCGTCAAGTCTGATCAAATAAGAGTTGGTCTCTCTTTTTTTTTTTTTTTTTAATACTAACTAAAATACACTTTAATCACCTCAACCGATTAGCAGAGTATAGGTATGCTATGAGTATATTTGTGGAAGCCATTAAGCAATGTTAAGCTCCATTACAAGCATTAAAAAAAACATAACTAAATGTAAGTGGTGACTTTCCCTTTAACCAAACTGTTAGCAGGTTTAAGATCCTTTCCCAGCTTGTGAAAACCCTTTGGACAGCTATTTTAAAGGCATCACTCCCAATGATATTGGTGTTCTAACATTCCCTAAACTAAAGTTTTCTTTTCAACAAAGCTGCACACAACATTGTAGAAGCTGAAGCCCGTGTAAACAAATCCTAATCAATGTCTGAAATAGGCTCCTCTCAATGTGTTATTATTTATGTCCTAGTCATGGTACCCAAGACTCAAGGACCCAGAGGACCAAGTCTAGGAGATGTCTTCCATTTACATCCTAGTCATGGTACCCAAGACTCAAGGACCCAGAGTACCAAGTCTAGGAGATGTCTTCCATTTACATCCTAGTCATGGTACCTAAGACTCAAGGACCCAGAGGACCAAATCTAGGAGATGTCTTCCATTTACATCCTAGTCATGGTACCCAAGACTCAAGGACCCAGAGGACCAAGTCTAGGGCATGTCTTCCAGTCACATCCTAGTCATGGTACCCAAGACTCAAGGACCCAGGGGACCAAGTCTAGGGGATGTCTTTCATTTATATCCTAGTCATGGTACCCAAGACTCAAGGACCCAGAGGACCAAGTCTAGGGCATGTTTTCCATTTATGTCCTAGTCATGGTACCTAAAAACCAAGGACCTAGAGGACCAAGTCTAGGGCATGTCTTCCATTTATGTCCTAGTCATGGTACCCAAGACTCAAGGACCCGGAGGACCAAGTCTAGTGAATACCTTTTACGTTTGTTTGTTTATTTTAAACCTGTTCACATGACAGAAGCTGAAATTGGTATTTTCCCAAAAATAATATTGATATTTTTTATGATATTGTTTTGCAGAACCAGGAAATAGAAGAATTGACCAAGATCTGTGATGAGCTGATTGCCAAGATGGGCAGGAATGATTGAACAATGTCTTACTACTACAGTATGATGTTCCCCACCCTCTCTACCTGTCAGCCAATCAGCATGTGTCATGCAAATTAAACGCCCAAAAGGAATTTCACACAAAGAGAAGTGGATCTAAAGAGGACATTTTATTAATGGAGAATTATAACATCTGATAAATGGATTCTCAATGGGCAGCAGGACACGTTATACATCCCTGCTCTGTATATATGCCAACTGCCTGGTCATGTGATCTTTCTGCATAATACGTTCTTGATAGATGTAGCTGGTGCCTATATTGTGCTTTCTGTTAATTTAATTTACAGTCCACTAAGCCCTTTATCAGTGTCTCTTATATATGCCAAACATAGGTGATGACAGGACAGAATTGAGATCCCTAGGACCAGTAGAAGAATTACCCAGAGAAATAGCTGTTACTGTGCAGCAAATCCTATTTGCATTGGTGATAGGAAACTGGAAGGTCGGCTCTAATAGTACCCACAAACCTCACAGAAACCCTACATATGTTGTGTTGTGGTAATGTATCTATTTACTAATGTTTGACAATCTACATCATGCTCATCAAGGGGTCACTGTAAAGCCATTGTAGCCATTTTCCTATTAATGATGCAAACCTGTCTCGTCAAAGGATACTATAAGAGGATTGGAAGGGATTTACGTGTGACGGTCATACTAATAAGCATATATCATTGGCTGGTCCAATAGACAGCTTAGTGCAATGGGGGTGAGGGCACAGTTGTATAGGTGTGTACATGATTGAACTTGAGTTGGACAAAGTGCAGTAACACAAGCAAACAGTTAAATAATGAAATCCTGATCTGGCAGCAGTCAAGTTATAACTTATATTGCTTGGTGCCTTGCATGTCAATGTCAGCTTTTCACTGCCCTTTATTAAGCCAAATAGTCTGTAAATGATGTATATTGCTCTTCAGAAAAAATAACTGTCAGCTGTTTCTAAGGAAGTCCCTTTAAATCAAAATGTTGGCATGATGGTTGTGCAGACTGCTAGTCTGTGGAACTTGTAGATACTGGCTTAGGTTGGCCAAGTCAACTCCACAGGATGTTAGTCTGCCCAGGTTATCATGGACAAGACCATATAGATCAGAGGTTCTCAACCTGTGGGTCAGGAACTCTATGGGGGTTAAACCACCATTTCACAGGGGTCAACCTGCTAACAAGCCGCAGCACTGATGCCCACAAGCTTACCCTACCTCTTAACTTAGGAGGGATGGGATGTTAGCCCTAGGCTCCACTATTCGTTAAAACCCCTGCATTGAATGCAGGGATTTTAGTGGAGTGCACAAGCCGCCTATTGACTGCAATGGGGCCATGACAGGGCTTTCTCCACAGCCTGTCAGAGCTTGCCATCCGTACATCCCCACAGCATCAGGTTAATGTTGATGCAGCCCATCGGCAGATGCCAGTGCATAGTGGAGCCTGGGACTAACTCCCTCCTAACTTCCCACCCCACACATCCCGGTGATTACACTTTTTGTGCCGGAAATTATGTCAATTCGAGTATTTGGAATGTCTGCGTCATCCCTTCCAGTGTCGCGGATCTAAAAAGGTCAAGAAACATTGATATAGACCTGTAGATATTGAGCCATCTATTGAGAAGTGCTGAAAACTGGAACCATATTAAAGTATAATTCCAGATCTTTGGAACATAATGCTTAAAGTGCAATGAAAGAAATCAACAAATATATTTTTAAAAAAATCTTACATTGTCACTTCCTCTATTTAAAACCCGGATGTGTCGGTGCGGAGCGTCACTTTCGTGTTCCAACTGATACTCCGCAATGTCACTTCAGGAATGATCGTGTAAGTGTAATGACCCTTCCCTCCTATTTTCCCACCCCGCTTGTGATGATGATGTGCAGGGTGTGAAGTCAGGATGGAAAGAAATGCCCCATGCCTCCTAAGTTAGATGGGAGTCAGCGACCTCTGTGAAATGGTAATTTGACCCCTGACCCGACCCACAGGTTGAGAACAACTGCAACATCAACAAGCCTAATATCAGTGTGCCTGATAGTAAACTCTCTCATTATTATCATAGACAATCGATATTCCTCTCCATGTATTTCTACAACCTATCCATCCACATATCATTCATATAGTTTCTGTCTATAAAGTGTATTATCTCATTTCCCTGCCATACAGTGCCAACTTGTCCAAACATATTTTGGGAAAATTTAAAACAATTGCAACCCCATACTTCATCTGTTTACAAACACTTCAAAAAATACCTATTGATTAGCTGAAAATCACATCCGCTCCTAACTTTCTGAGCTGACATAGTGTCATAGGAATTCATAGTGATGAATTCCCAATAGTTGTCAGCTCTTCCCAATTCTTCCCTTTCATGGTCCGAAGAACACCTATTCCTAATGTTTAAAGGTTGAGGAGATTGGTTGGTCAAACTGCAGGAAACACGGACAAGACTTGATCATTCCCAGGGATTTCAGTGAAGCTGAGGCAGCAACACCAGCTCACACAAAGTTATGAAATCCTGGATTTCTGGCAGGTTCAGCAGATAATTCTTTGTTCTCGCAGCATTTTTAGTTGCATGTTTTGGGGTTATCTTCCTTATCCTTTTCTCACTACCTGGGAAGTCATTAACCTTGGAGCCAACGGTGACTTTGCAGTTCATGGCACCTTTTTCTCACGTCTTTTCCAGGTAGGTGACTAACTACTTACAGAGGGATAAGGAGGACATCCTCAGCATGTCCTAACCAGAGCAACTCTGTATTCTTCTCCTGCCTAATGTCTTATGAAGTGAACCTGTTGGATCCTTCCTTTCTGGAGTCATCTGAGGCTCATGTGTTATTTCTGGGGTGTCAGACACACTGCCTAATAACTTGAACCATTTTTTGGGACTTCAGAAAGAAGATACACTGCCTGGCCCAAAATAAAGTCGCCACCAAAAAAAGGTCACATGCTGTAATATTACGTTGGACCTTTAGCTGTGATTGCGGCACGCATTGGCTGTGGCATTGGTTCGATAAGCTTCTGCAATGTCACAAGATTTATTTCCATCCAGTGTTGCATTCATTTTTCATTGATGTAGAGTCTGAGCGCTGCGTAAAGCCTTCTCCAGCACATCCCACGGATTGTCAATGGAGTTAAGGTCTGGCCAATGCATGTGTGACAATGATGTCTCCTACTCCCTGAACCACTCTTTCACAATGTGAGCCCGTTGAATCCTGGCATTGTCATCTTGGAATATGCCCGTGCCATCAGGGAAGAAAAAATCCATTGATGGAATAACCTGGTCATTTAGTATAGTCAGGTAGTGACCTCAGTCTTGGAGCACATACTGTTGCTGAACCTAAACCTGGCCAACTGCAGCAACCCCAGATTTATCCAATAGGAGGCTTGTACCTATTTGCTTAGTGAAATCCAGGTGGTGACTTTTTTTTGGGACGGGCAGTGTAACTATCGATAGTGCATTTTAACAGGATCATGTATTCGGAATATTGCCTGATCATGCCCACTGTATTCTGCTTGGGTAGGGAGCCATTTGTTCTATCTGTTTGATATCAATCTAGCAAGCATCATGAAAACATTTAGGCAGTACCACTAAGCTGCTCAAAATCTTGTGTATCTTTTGCCTTATATGTTCAGGATTATTTGAAAGTCCTGTGACTGCCTTGATTTTAAAAGTCCACCTAACCTCATGGGAGAGGATTGCTAGAGTTTGGTTGGCTGGACCCAGGATAAAGGTGTTACTCAATAGAGATGAGACAGTTATTACACCTTGCATCATTTGGGAGAGAATGCCCATTTTAAAAATGTAGATGAGGCCTGAAGTAAATCATTTACTTCATATTACTTAACCCTCAAGTCTACCTGTGTTCAATCGCAGAGGACCCTATACTACATAGTTGTTGGTAGATCTTAAGGATATCTGACAGAGAAATCTAAAGGTGTATGGTCAGCTTAAAGCTCTTGTATGTCAACATTTTACCACTTTGCAGCACAGTAAATATTTGCACATCTCAATAGCTGATAAATGAAATAATATGGAGTTGCTTGGCTGTATCCTAGGGAGTAGTCGCTCATCATAACCAAATATAGTATAAATGCCTCTTTGCCCTGTAGCCCCTTCGCCCACCCAAAGACCCAATAACAGGACAGCTGAGTTCTTATGGCCTTATGTAGAGATAGTGATGGTGGCCTTGGTTAAGCTCATTCTTCTGCTGCTATTGTCCGTTGCAAAAATGAAAATCTATATTACAGAATATATTTTTCCAGGTAGGTGGAAGTCCAAGAACCTTTGGCCTTTTGCAGAGCCGAGTCATAGCTTGTAAGGGAAAAAGAATAAATAAAAGCCGGCTTCATAAGCATATATATTTAACCACGGTATATTTTGTATACAGCAGAATTTTTGTATGTTCCAGCAAATACTTGATTATTCTCACACAAGTAAGAGCAAGCAAGATGTTGACAAATATATGAAGGTATATAAATATATCTATTTTCCTTGTTTGTTGGATATGTATAAATGGCGTTTCAAAACTGTCTTCGTTGTGTCTTTTCTTTGTGTTCTGACTTACTACATGGCTTCTATGGTGGGGAATTCTTGAGGATGTCTCATCACTTAGAAAACTTCTGTTAACAAGCTCTAGTCCAGTGATGGTGAACCTATGGCACGGGTTCCAGAGGTGGCACTCGGAGCCCTCTCTGTAGGCACCCGACCTGGCAGCCAACACAGAGGCTGATGAACGAAAAAACTACAACCCATTGGCTCTCAATTCTGTCAGTTTTCTTCTCCTCTCTTCTGATTGCACACAGCACGCCACACCTTACATTAGCACTGCAAGTTAATCAGAAGCCCAGGGAGGAACAAGCAGTAAGCTGAGAAAAAGGTGTGTATGTATATGTAATGTGTAAAGCCCCCCATAGACGGGCCGATTCCATAGTTGGCCAGATAGGCCATAGTTGTAGCAGACCAACCTGCGTGCTCGCTCCCGCCGAGCACATAAAGGTTGGTCTGCCGCAACTGCTGGCTTTTTTTCTACAAAACTCAATGTGTGCTCCACCTTGAGTTTTGTAGAAAAAAAGCCAGCAGGTCGGATCGCACACGGATCCGTCCTGCTGGTTTTTTTCCTGCCCGACTGTGCTGCAGGCTGTTAACTCAGAGGGGAAGTCTCCTCCCCCTCTGAGTTAATTGGCTTCAGTCTGACAGGAGTCCCGTGTGTTACTGGAACACACAGGATTCCTGTCCTCTCTGTAGCCAACTGCTCAAAGCGTGGTGACGTCACCATGCTGTGAGCACTCTGCTAAATGTCGGCCGTAGATCAGGATGTCTATGGCCGGCTTTAGCGAGAGTGTGTGTGAGTGAGGAGAAGGCAGAAGTATTCTCACAGGTTAGAAGTAGTTCTACAACAGCTAGAAAAGGCAGCAGGACATGCTGGGCAGTGTAGTTCTTTAGCAACTGGCAGAATGTAATGCTTGCAGTTGTTTCTTTACACAGCAAATTGGGTATTTGCCATCAGCAGCCTAGGATACAGGAAGCTTGTAACTGCACTGATCTCCTATGAACAACAACGGAACCCCGAGTTATAACCCAGAGGATTTGTATGTGTGTAATTCAGAGTAATTGCCAAGTCAGCACTTTGAGATAAATAATTGGGTTTTGGGTTACAGTTTGTGCACTCGGTCTCTAAAAGGTTCGGCATCACTTCTCTAGTCGTTGACTGGCCTATGTTCATGTTCTTCCACCCAGAACTACCACAATAAACTGACCATACACCTTTAGATTTCTCTGTCGGATATCCATTAGATCTACCAACAACTATGTAGTGCTGGGTCCTCTGCGATTAAACACAAGTAGACTTGATGGTTTAGAAAGTTACATGGTTTTGGTAAAACAAAATGAGATCTAAAGGAAATCTGACAGAGAAATCTAAAGGTGTATGGGGGTCTTATTCCATAGCAATGGTGGCCACAGCAGAAGACACCTCCTATCTGGCTGTGTTGTCTCGCTGAGTGTGCAGATGGCCGAGGCGCTGCCCTTCTCTTAGTAACTGTAGGTGGTATTAAGTTCATCTCCATCAGTAATCGTGTCACGGTCAGATGTCTAATCCTATAACAAGACACTCGCACCATCAGCCCAGTTTCCAGCTCCTGTCTGAGAAGAGGCTGCCACTGCCACCATTGTCACCATGAAGGCCCTATTCCTCCTCAGCCTGGTCCTCGCTCTACCTCTGGGCAGTAAGTGCAATCTTACTTCTGTATTCGTTTTGCCATTTTTCAGGGCTGACCCCACCAAAATACTAATTGTAGGCTTGCCGTTAGACATTGCTGGGATGAAGCATCAGATTGCTCCTTATAAGTCTTAGGGTCTTCAGGAACTAGAACATCACTATGGCTGTCCCTAGTTCTTGGGTCATGGGGTCTCACTTCTGCTTCATTCTCTAAAAATTACCGTACTCCTAAATATGCCCTTTATCGCTAATTGTTACAAGATGACACTGATGTATCCAGCCCACTACAAAGACTGAAATTCTACATTTGGAAGGATGAACTCTTTCTGGTTGACCTCAACAATATAATGGTTCTACTCCATTGTCACCCAAGATTGACTTTTTTTCTAGTTAGGTTTAACATTTTTGAGCATTTTGTTAAAATACAGCGTGAAAACCATAAATACACCCCGGTGTTACATTTGTTCAGCAAGACAATGTTTTTGGATGTCCCATACAGCAACAAAGAGTTTAATGAACAATCGTTGGAGTAAAAAAAAACAAAAAACTCTGAGACTAGAAAATTCTGCTGTTGAAACAATCGGACTATAGGAAGGAGAAGACCCTTTGAGGACACCTTGAAAGTGCACAACTTTAAGTATACAATGGTTTATGTGTTAGTTTATATTATGAGCAGTTTATTCAAGCATTGTGATTGGAAGATCAAAGAAGCTCTTAGAGATGTGACAAACCTTTTTATATAACCATTTTTAGATGTTATAACAGGTTGTCACTAGTTTTACAGGTGAGCAGAAAATATGGCAACTGATGGAGGACTCTTAGGGTCACCAAGCCCCATTTACCCTTTTAGGCGTAAGTGTAGTATTACCTCTGTGCTCTTATACAGTTTTTTTGCTCTATAATACCCTTTTTTTTTATCCCAGTAATCAGGGGGAAATGCCCGTGCATCTTACAGAGTGGATCTAACAAAAAATGTTGAACAGTGTAAAAAAAGTCTCTATAAGTTAGTCCCTGGGCTCTAAGAGCTGTCTCTACCCCTAGTAAAAACAAATATACAGTATGTTTCAGCCCTGTACACCCTGCAGTCTCTTAGGAGATGGCACATATAAGCATACGCTAATACGTCCTGCATCGTCCAGCCCTGAACTCTCTGCTAGAACATGCTGTATGATCAGTTTGTATGTCAATGGGTATTGCTGTGAGGGTTTTTATTTTCTCAATTCCCTCCCCAAAAGCATGGGTGCAACTTATGGAAAAGTGTGTCTTATCATGAGCAGAATAGGGTATATGTATGATTTTAAAGTTGGCCATCAATAAAACCATAAGAGAAGAGTACCCCAGAGTATATATTCCCAGTATACAAGATGTAAATCGAGAACCGGTTCCCAGTAACCTTGTGTACAGTCACTCTGAATTGAGAAAGCCAGTCAGATGACTAGCGAAACATCTTCAAAAAACAAAACACAGCAAGTCCAGTTGATTTTTATTAAACATTACAAACACTCTGCAAGAGAGTTATGCTCTGTGTCCAGTAGGGGGCGCTCTTATCTTATAGAACATTTTGAGGCTTCTCCATCAGATTCCAGTACAGTGGATCCACTTTTCAGATGTTCTCTCAGCTCATCAACAGGTCACAAGAAAAGGTTTTCCTGCAAATTGAATGGCATTTATATTACTAAAACACTGAGTATCAGTATCAATTGCCAATAAATAAATGACCAATTTCACCTTTTCTTCAAATGTTGTATTATATGGCTGCTGATCTCCTGCAGCAACATTTTGTATCTACATGCACTCCCAACAGTGGCTGCATGGTATTTACCATGGTGGGTATCCCCCGATAATGACAACCATGGACCATGTAATGTGTCGGCAAGGCCACCTGTAGTGATTAGTAGAGTTGAGACGAGCTGGTGACTGTATTTCTATCATTAAGCTGCTTAGGTGAATTGTGCTTTAAAGCAATCTGCCACAAAAAGCTGGAGAGTTCAACACGGCTTTTGTCAATTTGAGAATCCATTTTAAATAATTTTCCCTCAATAACTTCTACTGAGGTTTCAGGAAAATAAGAATCTAAGCTTTAGTTATTCCTAATGGCAGGGTGACAACACAGGAGCATAATTACATTGTTGGCATCCTATAACCGTTAGGTGTCTTAACTTTCGTGGCTGGATCACCAGGAACGCATGAATAAATGAAATCAGTACACATCCTTGGAGATGAGTGAATATCACCTAAAGCCAGACTGGTGGCACTCAGGTATCATGGTGGATCAGTCATCGGTCAGTTTGTGGAAGAATTGAGAAGATACTTTGATCTAGCCAACCATGACCATCAACATCTTAGTAGACCCATATTATTATCATTTACCATCATGTCCAATTGGAAAATCTATGGAAATACAAATCGTTTTGTACCTTGGTGATTGGTGGAATCTCCTGATCTATTGTGATCATCTTTGGTGATCGTCCTATCTGTACATTTTGGAGGATGGATTGTTTACCAACTGACTCCTTAGTGGGCAATGTGTCTTATAGGGCAGGGTAAAGCAGGATGCTGCCCACTTCTCTTCCCATAAAAAAGAATAAACAATGTATGTACAAAATCTACTCTCTACACAGCTTGAGCTTTATATTGAGTGTATGTCACCTATGTAATCGGCTTGTTTGCACTTGAGCGATCGGCTGTGGATGGATGCATTTTTAATCGTTTGGGATCGTTCGATTTAAAATGCGGTAGGGTGGCGTTCAAAATCGCCCCCTAAACCCCGTCCGTGCCCGATCGCACCCATCTGCGGGTGGGGCGAAGTGATATAAAATGCGTCCATCTGCGGCCGATCGCTCTAGTGGAAACAGGCCCTAAGAAATTGCATATAGGACTAGAGTTTTTCTATAGGATGAGATTTAGTGTGGTTCAGTAATTCTCTATGTGGTTTATATAAAAAGTTTGGAGTTCAAGTGCTATCCTTGGATTATTTGAACTCCAAACTTTCTATATTCATTCATGCACTAAAGCCCCCCATACACCTTTAGATCACTCCATTCAATTTCCTTTAGATCTACCATCAACTATCTAGTGCCAGGTCCTCCCTGATAGAATACATAGTGATTGGAAGGTATATATCACTGCTTTGTAGTGCCGGTCCTCCCTGATAGAATATATAGTGATTGGAAGGTATATATCACTGCTATGTAGTGCAGGGTCCTCCCTGATAGAATACATAGTGATTGGAAGGTATATATCACTGCTATGTAGTGCCGGGTCCTCCCTAATAGAATACATAGTGATTGGAAGGTATATATCACTGCTATGTAGTGCCGGGTCCTCCCTGATAGAATACATAGTGATGGGAAGGTATATATCACTGCTTTGTAGTGCCGGTCCTCCCTGATAGAATACATAGTGATTGGAAGGTATATATCACTGCTATGTAGTGCTGTGCCCTCCCTGATAGAATACATAGTGATTGGAAGGTATATATCCCTGCTATGTAGTGCCGGGTCCTCCCTGATGGAATACATAGTGATTGGAAGGTTTAGAAAGCTCCTCACATTACATGGTTTTGGTAGAACAAAAGTTGATTGTACAAAAATTGTATGGTAAAATTGTAAGGTGTATGGGGGGCCTGAACACAGTACAACACTCTACTATGTCTATGTGGTTTACTGATAGTGACCATGACAAAGAAGCCCAAGTGGAAAATTGCTGTATGGTTAAAGTAGTTGTCTTCCCATGTTCTTTCTGTAAAGGTAATGCCCTACGATGTTTCAGCTGCGTGGCGAGCAACGAAGAGGAGTGCTACAAACAGGGTAACCATCTGTGTCCCCAGCATGCTGAAGCCTGCTCCACCATCCTCGCTCCAAGTAAGTCACACTTAGTCTTCTGTTTTATTTCTGTAATGTTAAGCTGATCAGACATGTTACAGTTCTACTATACAATCTACATATGTGCAACTATGGTATAGAAATTATCATAATGGTTAAGAATATTGCCAGGCCGGGGCCATGCTCATCCAGTCTGGAAGAAGCAGGCCGAAACTCGATTTTTCTGTTATTGATTCTTTTGCCATGATGTAACCCATGTGAAGAAGCTGGCTCGCCAATGTGTGCAAGTGAACCGACCACATATCAAACACTACACAGTTGTATATATTAATGTATATATTAATGTATATATTATATACAACTACACAGTTTGCATACTACAGTTTTAACATTACAGCTTTAATCATTATAATAATATAACTTAAAAAGTCTAACAAATGAATACAATAAATGTATACAAAATTCATCTGAAAAGTTGTTGAGTGGGGGGGGGGTATATGCTAGTAGAATACTGTGCGTGATTACGCCCCCTCGGGGGTTACGGGGCCCTATGCACTCGCATACTTTGCATAGCGGGAGAAATGGCCCTGCTAACTTGTGAAGTGCTCCATTAACATCAGTGATCAGTTTTGCACTGCTGGTTGGTGTTGTGCCCCTTCACATAGGTAGTCGGTCTAGTGCAATCTGCATTGCTGGCCATTATAATGCCTCCCCATATTTTAAGTTACTGCTGAAGTGCCTTCTAACATACAGTGGTCCTTGGTTAAGTGCTGCTGTATTGTGGTTAGTAAAGTACCCTGGCTATCTTTAGTGAAGTGCCATGTTATATTGGTGGTAAGTGCTGTCCATTGTAGTGACATTTTTGGTCAATCAAGAAGTGTCCCATTTACATTAGCAGTCAGTGCTTAGATTTCATCATATTAATGGACAATGAAGTGCCCCACCTCTGTGCCCTGTGTGGGGGTTCAGCTTAAATGGTTGCTCTCAAAACAGGTAAATCCACCATACCAGTGTCTCTTTAACAAGGGCTTCTGTCTGTGTTTATTTGTTTATCAGTCCAAAACAAAAGGGCAGGGGTTAATATCCAAACTAAACAAAAGTCACTGAAAAATGCCAATCCTCCTGGCTTGGCAAATGTCCAGCTTCCCAGCAGGAACAGGTCCGGGCCTCACACGTTCTGTTTCCCCGGCTTCAGTAGCCACAGGTCTAGGCCCCACACACCTTGTGTGCCCCCTGTCTATCCTCAGAAGCCCACGGTCTCCTACTTAGTCTAAAGCTGTCTCCACTCTGTCAGAAGCCCAATGGTCTGACCCAATGGTCTGAGCTCTTTTTGTGGAGACACACCTGGCTCCACTCACCTGCAAACCCTTTCAGTGGACCCTGGGGGAATAGGGAGGCCCACCCAATTCCATCCTCCCTATCCCAGAGTCCAGGAGCCCTGTAACAAAAAACAAAACATCACACTCAGCAACTGAATGGTGCTGGGCAAATAATTCCAGGAGTCCTTCCAGGACACCACCTAATGGTCAAGTCACACCGTGACACCTGTTATATTGGTGGTAAGTAAAGACTTAAACTGGAATACGGCTGGCTGTTGGTGTCACTATGCCACAGACGTACAGTTAAAAATATACAATATTGGTGATTTATTGGTGGAGCTACATGTTCCTGCACTCCATGAGCTCTCAGAGTTACCGGTGATCGTTGTAAATCTCTGGCTGACCTTGCAGACACCTTCACACATTACACAGAACACACCTTGGCCAAGACATGGAGGAAGTGGTGCATGAAGAAATCACTCCATTTATCAGCCACTTTCAGAGGAAAGAAGTTGAATTCCTGAGATAAGGAACTCTTTGGCTCTTGGATACTTGAGACTTTTAAATACTTGGCTATATAAATAGCATATACAGAAGCAGAAAACCTTTTAAAAGATAGGTGAAGTGTAAGCAAAAATGAAATCTACTAGGACAAAAAATAATACATGAAATAAAATTATGTTTTATAAGAAAAGCTCCCTGACAGTGCCAATCCAACCTGAACCCAAACCAATGTAACCATCCATACCAATCTCCAGATACAATTTTCCCAGCTTGGTGGGTACATAACTAAAACATCTCACTTCAAGAATACTAAGGCTATGTTTCCATGGCATTCATGAATCCGCCAAGGTCCCTTCATCTCATCTGAATCCTGGCATTGTCATCTTGGAATATGCCCGTGCCATCAGGGAAGAAAAAATCCATTGATGGAATAACCTGGTCATTCGGTATAGTCAGGTAGTCAGCTGATCTCATTCTTGGAGCACATACTGTTGCTGAACCTAGACCTGACCAACTGCAGCAACCCCAGATTTATCCAATAGGAGGCTTGCACCTATTTGCTTGGTTAAATGTAGGTGGTGACTTTTTTTGGCCTAATGACATAATACATATGCATAAAAACCAGTTGGGACTAGAAAATTAGGATAGTAGGAAGGGGTCATTTTCAATTCAAAAATAATCCTGGTTTATTGGACCTCCCCTGCTCCTACCGCTAAACTATCCCACAACCTTTGTCACCATCTCCACCACTAATCCCACCTTCTACATTCCCCTTTTCCTCTATAGCCCACCCAGTCAAACCTACTGGTCCCCCTCCATGTCGGGATGTACATTAATGCAAAGTCAAGACCTGTATTGCACAGGGATACACCACTATCTAATAACAATGTCACTGAGACTGGAATCGATTATGTAATCAACATGGAAATATCTGATTTATTCAGTTTTGTTACCAGAGGGGGGTTCTACCACAAAATGCAAAATCAGTGCAATAGAGTTTAGCCTTAAGACTCTACTGGATAATGTATAGGTTTCACCAGCAATTAGGTAAGTCTTCTTTCTCAGAAAGTCAAAGGATTCTAACTGATTTCTGAGAAACAAATTCCACATAAGCTGAGTTTATACAAAGAGCGATCTGTTAATATCAGAGATTAGGAAACCTATACTCTGATCATGTGTTCCGTCTTTTAGGTTCTTATAAACATATCATCTAAAGCTCAGCCAATGGAAAATATATGCAACACAAAAATTATGTTACTTGTCTTTCTATAGATAGTCAGAAGCCATGGCTGTATACAAGTGTGCAAACAGAAATGTTTCAAACATCATAAATGCAAAAATAATAAAAGTAGATTTAAAGAGGCAGAAGTATTAATGTTGAAATACAGAATGACCAAATGATGCTCACAGGAATGGTGGCCCAACCAACAGTGGCCTGCTCAGTACTGTTTTATTGTATTGGGTAATGCACCAAAGCTGACCATCCTCTACAGCAGTGTTTCTTATGATAGGTCTCTGATATGGTAATGATGGGTCATGGTATAACATGGTGTCCATGGTGTAACATGGTGGTCATGGTGTAACATGGTGGTTATGGTGTAACATGGTTCCCATGGTGTGACTTTGAACCAATAGTGTGACATTGTGGTGATGGTGTAACATGGTGTCCATTATGTAACATGGTGATCATCGTGTAACATGGTGCCCATGGTGTGACTTTGTATACAAGGTTTGACATTGTGGTCATGGTGTGATATGGTGTCCATGGTGTAACATGGGGGCCATGGTGTGATATGGTGGCCATATTGTGACATTGTGATTATGGTGTAACATGGTTCCCATGGTGTGACTTTGTATCCATGGTGGGACATTGTGGTCATGGTGTAACATGGTGTCCATGGTGTGACATGGTATCCATGGTGTAAAATTGTGGTCATGGTGTAACATGGGGTCCATGGTGTGACTTTGTATCCATGGTGTGACATTGTGGTAATGATATAACATGGTGTCCATAGTGTAGCATTTTGGTTATGGTGTAACATGGTGTCAATATTGTGACATTATTGTCATGGTGTAACATGGTTCCCATGATGTGACTTTGTATCCATGGTGTGACATTGTGGTCATGGTGTAACATGATGTCCATGGTGTGACATGGTATCCATGGTGTAACACTGTGGTCATGGTATAGCATGGTTTCCATGGTGTGACTTTGTATACATGGTGTGACATTGTGGTTATGTTGTGGCAAGGTGTCCATGGTGTGACATTGTGGTCATGGTGTCCATGGTATGACATGGTATCCATGGTGTGATATGGTGTACATGGTGTGACACTGTGGTCATGGTGTAACAT
>CM070034.1:22843713-22857296 GCA_036250615.1 Ptychadena robeensis
ATTCAAGAAGGTGGGTGCTCTCCCCTACTGCCATCGTGTGTTTCCTCTGCATCCTTAAGGGAAGACTAATGTTTCCTTATTGTGGTTTCAGCCCTGTAGGTCGTTCTGTGGATCCTGTTCCTCATCATTCTTGCTCTGTGTCCAGATCTAGACGCCGCTCTAGGGAACGCTATGGCTCTAGGCGCTACCACAGGTCTCCCTCATATTATGATTCTCCGGACAGGAGCCCTAGAAGTGTGATCTCCTTAGCACGACCTTCGGTCGGCCAGTGCTGGGCCTGCCCTGCCCGAGCCTTACCCAGGAAATCGGTCTGTCAGTCCTGTTTTCTAGAGGTCACCAGGAACAGGGAGGCTGAAGACCAGCGTTTGGCGCTTTTAGTGTCGCAATCAGTACAACAGTCCCTCAGATCCCTATCTCAATCATCGCAGGCCAAGCCCGGCCCTGCAGCACTGGCATCTCTCTCCAATGTAGAGCAGTCAGCGGGGGATTCGGACTCAGATGTCTCGGCTCCAGTAGCCCAACAAGAGACACTCAGTAGTTTTGACTTCTCTCTGGTCCAAGCCTATGTCAAGTCTATCAGGGATACCCTCCACTGGGAGGATGATCAGGTGGAAGGACCTAGAAATAGCGTTTCTGCAGGCATTTGAAGAAGCAGGAACTTACCTTCCCCTTTATAGATGAGATCAAGGACGTTATTTTGGAAGAATGGGCTGTGGTGGAGCGTAAATCGTCCCTCCAGAACAGGTTTTCTAAATTATATCCTCTCAAGCCAGAGGAAACTAAACACCTCGATCAGACCCCTGTGGTTGACGCGGCAGTGATGCGCATCGCCAGACACGTTACGTTGCCTGCGGACGACATTACGTCCTTCAAGGATGCGTTGGACAGGCGTATTGATCAAGACCTACGCAAGGTCTTCCTGTCTTCAGGTGCAGCTTGTAAACCAGCTATAGCACTAACCTCCATTGCCAAAGCACTGGAAAGTTGGGTAGAAGATATTGAGTCTGCTCCTAGCGGTTCCCCAACGCCACATTTACAGGACATTAGACTAACAGCGGCCTTATTGGCGGAGGCATCTATAGATATCATTAGGGCCTCGGCTAGGTCCATGCTGGCTTCGGTGATGGCCAAAAGGGCGTTATGGTTGAAACCCTGGGTGGCGGATCCTACATCTAAGCAAAGCTGGTGTAAAATCCCTTTTGAAGGCCTATCTCTGTTCGGCAATAGACTGGACGCGGCTATAACCAGAGCCACTGGGGGTAAGTCAGGGCTGCTCCCTCAAGATAGACGTCTCCTGCGGCTCCGCAAGTCACAGAACTTTTGCTCCGAACAGGGAAGGCAGAAGGAGCAGCGCACTTACAGGCCTGGTAGGGAGTACAGGCGTAACTGGAAATCCAACTATTCCACCTTTTCCCGTAGGGGCAAGGGCCCCGCGTCTGCGGGACCAGACGCTAAGAAGTCCTTTTGACGGTCACCCACCCCAGACCAGTCTGGTGGGGGCCCGCCTATCCAGATTCCGACAGGTCTGGGTCAGTCACATAAAGGATGCCTGGGTCTTAGACACCATTGCCCGGGGTCACACCTGGACGGTCACCTCCACGCCCGAGGACACGTTTGTGGTGACGGCTCTTCCTTCCTCTGCTCAGAAAGCGCAAACTCATCTGCAGTATATCCAGACTCTAGTTCTGCAGAAAGCGGTGATACCGGTTCCCCCAGACGAGCACTTCCAGGGAGTCTATTCACCAATTTCCTTGTACCAAAGAAATCGGGGGACTGGCGCCCGGTTATCGACTTGTCACGCCTCAACAGGCAGATTTTGTCAGAGAGTTTCAAGATGGAGTCCCTCCATACCATCCTTCGGGTCATCAGTCCAGGAGATTGGATGGTGTCCATCGATTTACAGGACGCATACCTACATATACCCATTCGTCAAAACTTTCAACGTTTTCTGCGGTTTTCAGTAGGAGGTTCACACCTTCAATTCGTATGCCTCCCATTTGGTCTGACAACTTCAATCAAGGTCTTCTCGAAGATTCTACAAGCCTTAGTGGCATTTCTGAGGACGACAGGGATTCAGATATATCACTATTTGGACGACATCCTCTTGCTGCACCAAGATCATTCTCGTCTGGTTCAACATCGGGACCGTGTGCTTCACACCCTCACAGAGTTCGGTAAACACCGACAAAAGCCATCTAGTTCCTTCACGGACTTTAGTGTATATAGGTGCCCACATCGACACAGGTTCAGGAGACATGTCTCTTCCTGTGGACAAGATTCCCGTGATCCTTCAACGGTTGTCCAGCACTCTTGCCAGCTCCAGCCTTTTCGCGCGGCAGTGTCTCAAGATTATCGGGACCCTAGCGGCCACGGCTCCGATATTGAAATGGGCGATGTGGAGGATTCGTCCCTTTCAGATGGGCTTTCTACGACAGTGGACGTCCAGACGTTTGTACCAAACAATCGCCATCACTTCAGCAATGAAAGACGGTCTGGCCTGGTGGACAGACACTCACAATCTGCTCAACTGTCACTCGATCCTCCCGGTTGGCTGGCTCCAGGTCTCCTCCGATGCCAGCCTATTAGGTTGGGGAGCAACTTTCCGGGGTCACGTCGCTCAGGGACGTTGGTCGTTCCCGACGGCAGGCACAGTGTCCAATCACCTGAAATTGTGGGCCGCCTACCAGGCACTTCGGGCCTTTTCTCACCACCTCAAAGGTCAAGCGGTCATGGTCCTCTCCGACAACACTACCACAGTGGCCTACATCAGACGCCAAGGGGGCACCCGGAGTTTGACACTCCTACGAGACCTCGATCCCTTGATGGAATAAGCGGTGGCCAACCTATCCCACCTGTCAGCGACCTATCTCCCGGGCAGGGAGAACTTGAGGGCAGATTACCTATTCCGCAGAATGCTCGACAACAACGAGTGGGAGCTCAACATGGATGTCTTCCTATCTTTCACCATATGGGCCTTCATGCCAGAGGTGGAACTCTTTGCCTCCCCGCTCAATCACAAGGTTCTGTTGTTCTTGACCAGGTGGCCATCTCAGCAGGCAGTGGCAACAGATGCGCTGATAGCCCAGTGGGACTTTCGGCGGGGATATGCCTACCCCCCGACTCCGCTCATACTCAAGTTCCTGCTACGCCTGAGATCGGAATCCTGCCTGATCTTGGCGATCCTGCCAGTCTGGCCGCGACGCCCATGGTTCCCGCTCCTTTGCCAGCTCAGCACCCGGCATCCCCGGAAGCTTCCCCTGTCTCGACACCTACTGGTCCAGGGATCCACCCCTCATCCGAACCCTCACCGGCTTCGCCTAGCGGCATGGGTGCTGAGAGGCGGTCACTGCAGGCCTTAGGCCTTTCATCGCAAGTGATTCAGACCCTCCAAAGGGCCAGGAAATCTTCGACCAACTCTACTTATGATAGAATCTGGACAAGGTTCTCAGCCTTCATGTCAGCACTACACCTGGATCCGGCAACTCCGTCAGTACAGGATATTCTGGGATTTCTACAATCGGGCTTCGGCATGGGTCTCAGCAGGAGTTCCCTGAAAGTTCAGATCTCGGCCATCTCGGCCATTACCAAGGTTTGGTGGGCACAACACGCCCTGGTTGCCCAGTTCCTGCAAGCCGTGCTCCGCATGAGGCCGCCACACCTTCCTCGCTTCCCTCAGTGGGACCTTCCGCTTGTTCTGGACTTTCTGGCCTCGGAAGATTTTATCACCCCCTGCCCCAATCCATTGTGGCGCTGCACCTTCAAATGTGTCTTTCTGGTGGCCATCACCTCGGCGCGGAGGGTGTCGGAAATTGCGGCTCTAGGGGCATCTAGTCCTTACCTGACCTTCTATCCGGACAGAGTGGTGTTGATTCCTCGTGTGGAATTCCTCCCTAAGGTGGCTTCAACCTTTCACAACAACATTGTCCTCCCCACCTTTGCCACCTCAACGGATCGTTAGCCTCATCCGCTAGACGTTGGCTCCTGCATCAAGGAGTATCTCCAGATTACTGAGGGGTTGAGAACATCGATTCGCTCTTTGTTCGTCCTTACGGAGCTGGTCGTGGAGCTCCGGTATCATCTCGTGTGGTTGCCTCGTGGATTGTTCGTCTTATCGCCATGGCCTACAGGGTTAGGGGCATCTCGATCCCTGGGGGGATTAAAGCGCACTCTACTCGAAGTATGGCAGCCTCGTGGGCAGCGGCTTCCAAGGTCTCCCTGGAGGTTATTTGCAGAGCCGCCTCTTGGGCATCTCCTCATACCTTTCTGGTTCACTACCGGATTGACCCGGCCGCACTGACAACGGTTTCTTTTGGTCGTGCGGTTCTCTCTTCCTGTTGATATTATGAATAAAATTTTGAACTGCATTTACCCCACCCTTGTTTGGCTAGTTTTTCATACTTGAATTTCATACTAAACGTAATTTTCCTTTCCTGATACTGCTCCATGTCAGTGACGGGGTCCCACCCGGTAAGTTTTTGCTGCAAATTACTTAACACTGACCACTGAAAGAGGAAAAGCCTTTATAGTTGAGGGTTCCTATCAGAGGGTAGTAGGGCGGAGCCTAACCCATACGTCACTGACCTGGAGCAGTATCAGGAAAGGAAAATTACGGTAAGTATGAAATTCAATTTTCCGTATTCCCATTGTCATGTAATTCAGTCCCTCACCTTTGGATCTGATACGTCTTTTTTTAATAGAATATCACAGATTTTGACTGATCGGTGTTCCCTATTAATATGCATCACTCAAACAGTGTAGCACAGTCAAAACTTCTTAAAACAGAATGTATTTACATGCGTCAATCCATCACAAATCCCAAAAGTTAAGGGAAAAATCTTTACTTCAGGATAGTGGGTGTAGCCATGCAAATTATTCATTTTTTGTATCAGATGTATCTTCGATATGGTGGCCATTACACTTGGGCCATCAGGGGCGTCATTAGAAACTTTGGGGCCCTATACTAGGTAATTTTTCGGGCCCCTTACCACTAACACACCCCATCCCCCCCGGTCTGAGGGCTCCAAAGGATGCTTACACAGGGGTGCGCATAACCTTTTTAGTGAGCTACTCAGATGAGTACCAGGTGGTGTTGATGTAGTGTGATATTAATAAGTGTCGTCTTCCTCACTGTCTCCATCACTGTCCTCTGCGTCACCCTCCTGCATGGTAGATTCTGCTGAAGATGGACCTCCTTGTTCTTGATTGTTCCTCTGATTAGTGTATACATGATAAAGTGAATTTGTTCATCTATTTATTGTGTTTCAGCTTTAATCTCAATTCACTCTGCAATATCAACTTCAGCCACAAGATGTTGCTAGTGAACACTTGCCATTAGAGTACAGATCACATCACCGGCTGCTTTCACACACATTGGGGAGGAGGGAGCACTGCAGGTCTCTTCCCTCTCTGGCTATGCAGATGCGTGGAGGCTGCTGTCAGTCGGCGCACAGGACGAGGAGCACAGGACTGGGCAGAGGGCCGCTGGGCCCACCTGATAGCAGCTCTGCGGGCCATCATTTTCCATTGCCATGTAATACAGTCCCTCACCTTTGGATCTGATACATTTGTTTTGTAGATTTTGTCTGATCGGTGTCCCCCATTAATATGAAATCTGAGATGGATGGGGGGTTGTTCATGATTCTTGCATCCCCACCCCATGGTGGGACTTTTTGTATGTATGAAGTGATTCTGCTTTATAGAGGGAAAGTTTGGCCTGAGCAGAATGACTCATCTAAAAAGTTATCCAGCGAGGAAGTTCAGTCATACTTATCTGCGGGTAACTTGGAATAAGCTGGATGGGTTTTCTTATAAAATCTGTGTATAAAATCTGATAAAACAGTCCAGATCCTATTTAAAAATGAAATCACAATGATCCCATCATGACTATGCCTTTAACTAAAGCAGGCCATACACGGGACAGATTTTCAATCAATCAACTTAAAACAATAAATTTTTAAGTCGTTATAAAATTGTATGTCGATTGTATCATGCCCCATATGTAGTACAAGATTTCTGATCGATTTCTGATCGATTTTTTTTCCACTCGACATAACAATCGATCCAAAATAGTCCGATTGAAATTTCAATCAGAAGTGAGGTAGAATAGGTAGAAAAAAAATCGATCAAAAATTGGTTGACCACACTTGGTTCTCAAAACACTGAACCAATTTTCAATCGACCGATCAAAATTTACCATCCAGTCCGATCAAAAAACGACTGAATTTTCACTCAATTTTGATCGGATTAAGTCGATTTAACCAGGTGGGCAAAACTCAATTCTCAATCAATCGATTAAAAAATTGATAGTTTTAAGTCGATTGATTGAAAATCTGACCCGTGTATGGGCTGCTTAAAACTCCTGTAAGATGAATGAATCCCTCATTATATTTAGACTCATCCATGTGCATTACTGGTATTGGAAAGAAAGCCCTATCAGGAAACAGAACATTTCTGGTGATCCTGCCAGTCACTCAGTCTCCTTCATACTTAGTGTCCACATTAGGCAGCGTGGCTTTTCCCATGCAAAGGTTGACACCACCAATCTAAACATGCTCTGATCTCCTACATAGATCTTGATGATTTTATTCTTTATATTTGTTTGCTGAAGTTATGCAAAAGTTCCAATGCTGAATACAGAGGTAACAAACCTAGATCACTTCACATGCTAATTTGTAGCTCACAGACCAGTTCCTCGCAGTAGTGAGGAGCAGCATAGACAATATTCAAATTATTCTCCAAATATTCAAAGTAAATTCTCAAATTCAAGATCTGTCCTATATCAAAATTTTTTATGTGATTTATTACAAAAGCAATGTGTGTTGTTACAGCGACATCTAGCGGCAGAATGTGAAATTGCAGCTGTAGTGTAATCCTATGAAACAACACAGAAGTCTTTGCCAAAATTGGCAAATGTACAAGTGAATATTGCATACGCAATGCATGGTACTTTACCCAGAATCTCGAATAAAGTATTCTAGATCTTGAAGGGCCGATATATGAATATTCGTACTCAACACTATTAAAGAATATAAGTCACATGACCAGAAAAATCTGTTTAAAAAGGTATTTATACTACACTTAGTATAGTGATGTAGGGATGGATTATTGAATGATAGACTTCACAGTCTGTATGGGAGGAAAGTGGCAGTTGGGGTTACTCATGCTTTAAAATTGGAATCTATTTCTCTTTTGCATTCCTTGGTAGAAATAAAGGAGCATGAACAATGTTCAAAGATTAGGAAATTGTTGGCGTTCATTTGTATAGTGTATGTGAAGCTATTTTGACCAGGAGGAAGGATTTCAGCATTTGGCAAACACCCCATTATTGGGACAATCTGTCAAAAACAGTGGCAATCTGAAGAAGACATTCAGGATATAGAAATCAGTCATGTTGTCACATCCGCTTAAGAAGCCTATATATATAGTGCCATCTAGTGGCCATACATATGACTGGCGTTCATTAACACCGTGAAGACTGGCATCTACAGAGGATCAAACATGGAGACTATAACAGACAAGAGCAGGACAGTTTTTTTTAGGATTTGGGAGCGCCTTTTTCTTTACTCACTTTAGGTATACTTTCTCTATAGTGAAGACATTTGTACATGATTGAGTGTTGTCACAGCAGCATGTGTCCTAATTAGAGAACTTGTTGCCACTTCTTCTGGTTACATCTGTAAAATTTGGGTCTTCCCCTTACTTCCTGTCTCCATGGCAGTTATTACCAGGGTTCACGGCAAACTTGTTAGAGTTAAACCCTTTACTAAGCTGTACAAAACCACATTTTCAGCCTACTGGCTGTTACCTTGTATATATCCTTTTTTATGTTTACACTTATATGTGCCTCTTTCCTCCAAATAGATTCGCACATCTTCTGTGGGTGCACAGCCTGAGAAAGCCAAATTCAAACGGCGATACATGTAGCTGCTATATGCACCCCACAGTGTGGATGCTTTTATAGATAGATTGCAAATAGAGCATGTATGCACATTTTATTTATAATATATAATATGTGGAATAGACCATATCGTCTGTATTTGGATTTGTATGTGTTTTTTGTATAAACATCTACCGTGATATTGCTTATGAAACTTAATCAATTTAATATTTTTAAGATTATGACTATATTATATATCAACAAGGGAGTCGGTGTTCCAGTTAAAGTCCCATGAGGGTATTTTGCTTATTTCTATGATTTTTTGGGGATGGGAACTACGACCGACCACTGACCGTCCGATCATTACCCCTTTCAATAGTGATGTTCTTTTAGAATATATCTAATGCCGAATCTATTGAGAAAGTCTTCTAGTGAATGGGCTGCATTCAATGATTACTCTGATCCCACCCCGGAGACTAGAGAACCTCAGCCCTGATCCCACTCTGCTATCAGTTGAATGGTTTCTGGTACGTAATGCTGAAGTTATTTGAGCTGACTCTGACTCATGTTCAGGAACACTGACCACAGCAAATCAGACCGCCTGATACAGATATTAGTCATTTATTACTTCCCCCCACGCCATTATACTGACATCTGATTGGTCGATCAGCACAACATGACTGTGCACTTTCCATCTGCCCACTTAGCATGATGATAGTATTGGATGTTGTGCGCTTTGTGTGTCCTCATATCTCCACATGTCTCCCAGATGTCTGTAACGGTCTGTAACGGCAGCTGCTGTATGCCGCCGTCGCCTCCTTACTTACCGTTGCAGATCTAGGTGCCCTGTTCAGCGGTGATTCTGATACTTCTACACACTTCCTTAAACACCAGCGCGTGTCATTTCCTGGGATTTAAGGTATTCGTCATGTGACCTGGCTGACCAATAGTGGACCTCCTGCAGCTATATAAGGAACCCTGCCCTTTCAGACTTACCTCAGTATTAAGGTCTCTGTGTTATGCTAAGCACTGCCTGCCATTGCTGTTCCTGTGAGGTAGAGACTGCCTGTGTTCTGAGACCGATACCTGTTAACCCTTACCTGCCTGCTGCACTCTCCTGCTACCTGCGCAGCCCTGCCCTGCCCTGTCACACTGTCTGGCTGACGACACCTGTGTCCCTGGAATGTTCCCTGCTGTCCCCTGGACCAGCTGCCTTGTGTTCCTACATTCCCTCAAGAGGTAGCGACCTGGTGATCCCCTCGGGAAAGTCTATCTCCACCATCAGGAGTATTGTGAAGAACGAGTGGGGTCACTTAGACAACGCCCTTAGAGGAGGTAGGACACGTGGCACAGTGGGTCCACACCTGCTGCCCCGTGACAATGTCTCTGTCCAAGGCCTGGCATACACTATGGAATGTCCTCTCCATCAGATCTATAGGAGACTTCACCACTGACCATTGTGATTGGCCACAAGTATTCTATGTTCCATACACTTACACAAATTTAACTAAGAAT
Organism: Ptychadena robeensis; assembly: GCA_036250615.1. Lineage (NCBI taxonomy): Eukaryota > Metazoa > Chordata > Amphibia > Anura > Ptychadenidae > Ptychadena > Ptychadena robeensis. The sequence continues at coordinate 22,853,105 of CM070034.1, forward strand.
CTACATTGGATACATGCAAACATTTATTAAACGTTTAAAAACATCTAATGTGGTTTGATCAACTCAACATTTGTATCCCTTAAAGCAGTGATTCCCAAACTTTCCTTGCAGGGCCCCCCTTTTCTATTTAGCAACATTATTGAGCCCCCCCTCCTCAATCACAGGATCAGAATGAGGACCCGTACCCCGCTGGAATTCCTTCGCACCCCCCAGTTTGGGAACCACTGCCTTAAAATGAACCTGTTATGTTTTTCTGTGCTCTGTTCCAAGGATGATTCTTTGGACAAATCCCTGTAAGTTCCAGGTAGTTACTGTGGAAGGTGTTCTTATAACCTTCTCCGCATAGCCCAGCAAGGGACAATATCTTGTGAATGATGATGCCATCGCACACCTGGAAATTCTAGCTATCTTCATTATCTCCACATCTACAGCAATAGAATGTTTCAAAGCACCAGGACACTAGTAGTGAGAGCTGAAGAGGTGAGCCATGGCACCCCCAATTTTCTCATTTGGCAGGTTTACTTTAATCTAAGTTTACTTCTTTAGTTCTTTACCAAATTTAAAAAACATCAAAAGGTTCCCCTAGACCCAGGGTACTCAATAGGCGGACTCCAGTCCGTATCCGGACCCAAACAGGGTTACATGTGGACCGGCGGCTGCTGCTTGCCCCCCGGCTCATTCCTCCCCTCCATAGTCATTGACTGTGATGCTTCAGGCTGTGATGCTGTGATGCTGCATCACGTGCCGCTCTCCGCCTATCAGCAGGCAAAGAGGGGTATAAGCATGCATAGTTCGAAAGTTTGGCAACGTTTTTGCATTTTTTTTGGAGTTGAAGTTTGAAATTTGACCGTCACTTTGCCGGACCTCAGACTGAATGGAAATTTTGGTAAGTGGACCTTTGAAATTTATATTTGAGTAGCCCTGCCCTAGACCCTCGTATGTGCTAAACCCCCTTTTGGTAAAACGGAGGGCTGGGAAGTAGGAAGGTAATGTGTTGAAAGCAAGAAAAGTGACGGTTTGTGGGATTTTGAAAATGGCCAAATAGTGAAGGCTAGATGGAATACAGTGGGCATTCAGTTATTAGTAGTTACAAACTGCTAATCTAACAACATGGCATCATGGCCTCACTGGTGTACAATGGCTAACCTGTCTTGTGTGATCCCATATACGAGCTAGAAGAACTTCTGCAGCACACAATAATTAAAATAAACATATACATAACTAGGTAGCTTGGGCTGCACAGAAGAAGACATAGTGTGTATACCAGTGGTGGTCAACTACCTTGATATGGAGGGCCTCAAGTGTGGCCCTCAGAATCACTAAAGGGCCGCACATTACATTTTCAATCTATACTAACTTTTATTGTAAATGATACTTCAAGTATTAGGGAACACTCTAGTATGGTAATGCACCTTTTTTGTCATATACATCGTCAAAGGTTATGTGCCGCAATATATACTATACAATCACCCCCTTCATTGGTGGAATAGTCCTAATCCCCCGCCAACATTAGAGGAGGAGAGGCGAGGTACTTGCTCAGGAGCTACGATTGGCTTTTACATACGACTATCGCCTACGTTTATCGCTTCCCTTTTCCCACTCTTAAGCAAGCCATACACGTGTAGGATTCCATGTCCAATCGATTCATCACCCGATCGATTCCGGCGATTCTGCCGGGAATCGCAGGTGTGATCAATCGGCCAATTAAGAGTATCCATCGCAGCATACCACCTTGTCCAACGGATTCCGGGACGGATCCGTGTCCGATTGTCCACCTCACAAATGGCAACTCCCCCTGATCCGGAAAGAATCGCATGAGAAAGACCAACATGTTGGTTCTCCGTCGGATCCGATTCTAAGCCCCTGATCAATCGGACGCGAACAATCGGACCAGGTGGGCTGCATGCGATTCCGGCACGATCGTTTGGCATGCACGCGCCCGGAATCGATCGTACCGGAATCCGGTGCGAATCTGACACGTGTATGGGGGCCTTAAGTTGATCCCAGACGAGGACCTGTCAGTGGGGGATTGGCAGACAGGTAGGTTCTTATGCCCTATGCATCAAGGGCCAGAAGGTGTAGGACTGAGGGGGGCCACTAATGGATACCAAGAGGGCCGCATACGCAGATTGGGCACCTGGGGTCTATACTGACCCATGTTCTTGTGTTTACAATAGGAACATGAGCTTCAGAACTGAACGACAAAGGGTAATCTGGTCTGATAAATCTTGTATAAAGATCTGCTGCTAATTTCTTGCAAAATATACCTTCAGAGATCTTGTGGAGCCTTGCTGGATTAGATCCTTGTTTGGCCCGAGTTAACTTAGGCTGAGTTTCATGCACAATTCTCCTGCTGGGAAGAGAGAAGAGAATTTGGGGGAGGAGAGTCATCTGGGTGGAAGAAGTGAATCTAGAAGAAGTTTGCTCCTGGGATGGAAGTAGGGCAACATCATGTGAGTTGGACTTTCCCTGTTCTGAAGCTCTTAAGCACTCTACTAGGAAAAGAGAACTGTATACTGTGGTGAACCAAAGAATTGTGGAAAGAAGTTTACAGTTTTCTAGTTTCTAGATTTTGGTTGTCACCTCCTTGAGATAGTAAAACATTTCTGGATTTAACACCACATTGTTATGATGTTCTTTTTCCTCCTGTCAATGGGTACTACGAGAAGAATCCAATGTGTGGGGTCCAGAAAGAGCAACCAGTGACATATAGGAATATAGATGGAGAGGCAACAGGTCTGTGGGGTGGGTGGCTGTATTAGAGCAAAAGGTGGTCATATCCTATTTGGAGAAATTTTCACAAAAGGCCCATTGCTAGTTTAATGTAAGAAACTCAAATAAAAATGTTGACTTTACATATTATATATTATTTACAATGTCTTTGGTCCAATAGCACAATGTAATAGGTCCTCTTCACTATCATCTTCTTTGTCTACATTTTGTGACTATGTCATCCCCCAGCTGCAGGTAGTAGGGTGAATTTCCTCAGTCTCTTCTCTCTCATTGATTGAAGTGTAACATTGTAGCATTGTAACATAGGCGGGGCATACACAGCTGTATTTCCCGTTCGATTGACCCAAAAACAATCAATCTAAAACGATCATTTGAAAAAGCAATCGTTTTATAACAATCGTGATCCATTCACAACCAATCTATTTGCATGCTCCACAATATGATCAGATTCAAGTATCATGTATCAAGTATCATACATGTATCATGTTTGATCACTTTTTTTACTTTTTGGATCACTTTTGGTCGAACAATTAAGCTAAAATGGAATTGATTTAAAAAAAACAGAAACATTAAGTCGCGTATGGCCAACTTTTTAACATCATAGCAAGATGTGAGGTTGTGTCAGGGGCTGATCTGTGTCAGACATATGTGAACATTTTTATTGGCTCTGTCATTGCTAAGAAAGCATATCAGTACAAGATGGAGATGGTATTAAATACCCGGTGTTACTGATATGCTTTAGCAAAGGTCCCCACACACGCAACAAGCTGCAAAATCGGCCACTGATCGCGGATGCCCACATGGGGCGAGAGATCCCTGTCGCCGCAAAGCTCGGTCGGCCAGAGAACGGACATGTCCGTTAATCTCCGGTAGATGCCATTAGTTTCAATGGGGACCGGCCGGCACACAAATATCACAATATTTTCTGATAATGTCATTCACTGTACTGGATCTATGTAGACACAGAACACCTTACTTCTCCATAACCTGGGGCTTGTTCTGTAGTCCTCAAAGATAACTGGAAGTGTATGTAGGAGTTAAAACCGCAGCCACAGTGTAAAATTTGGTAAATTTCCCAATACTTCCTGTCCCACAGACACAACGGGAAGTAAGAAAAAGATTACTGGGTAACATGAGGGGTTCCTCTAAGTAGCCCAGGGGCCAAATCTGTCTTTCAGTCTAATTATATTAATTTTGATATAGAATTTTGAATACATTAGTGTCACAGATGTCTTCTTTTTGACATTTAATGTCACATGGTATGACACTTCCCCTGTTCCAGATTCAATGTTTAAAAGCCCCCATACACCTTACAATCTTACCATACAATATCTTTCATTTATGTCAACTTTTCTTCTACCAAAACCATGTACTGTGAGGAGCTTTCTAATTCTTCCACTCACTATGTATTGCATCAGGGAGGACCCAGCACTACATAGCAGTGATATATACCTTCCAA
>CM070034.1:22872437-22907493 GCA_036250615.1 Ptychadena robeensis
TTTGAATAGGGAGGGGGGGCTCGATAATGTTCCTAGATAGAAAAGGGGGGCCCTGCAAGGAAAGTTTAGGAACCACTGCCCTAGACATAGCTTGCTGCGCCGATTTGAAGGTAACGGAGGCTCGGACCAGTGTATCTGCGTCTCTGATGGGCTGTGGAGACAGCCCTGTCATAGCACCATTGCCGACAATGGGCGGCTCGTACTCGCCATTAAAAATCGAGCAGAGTACTCTGCTGCAATTGTCCAAATGCCACGGTATGGGCTGAGCGCTAGGAAGGTAAAGAAATAATGAATTAACAATATGTGTGTTAAGGTTCCCATAGACGTGTAGATCCCTGTTATGCCGGCGACTGATCACAGCGTGGTGACGTCACCACTCTGTAATTAGTCGTGTACCCAACTGACGGGAATCCCGTGTGTCACTCACACATGGAATACCATCAGGACCTTTCGATGGGGACCCTGCGACCGATTTGCGGGGCTTTTCTGGTCGATCGCTAATGGTGGGTGCCTCTGATTTGTGCCCCATCGACCGCCAAGCGCTCTGCCCTCTAAAATGGCCATGGATCGAAGCGTCTATGAGGGGCTTTACAATGTTTGTGCTTGCAGTGATTATTGTTTGTAGTGTCCCAGGTCAATTGAAATTTAATGTCACTTTTTGCAAGCAATATCGATGTCTCCCAAAACAACAACTGTGAGTGTTATTAAACCGAATGAGAGTGTTTAAAAAAAAAATTCAAAGGTATGGTTGATCATGCTTCAGATTTCTGCACTTCACCAAAAATAACCAACATATCTGATCCTCTCCAATTTGATATTTTGTGCGATTTTATTTTCTCGATCGAACCATGAGGACATTGAGCGATTTAAGCCCAATGGGTTATTACATTTTAGGTCGATGGAAGGTCAGAGAGTCGTACCGTGTATGGCCACCTTTAAGCCCCCCATACACCACATACTGTTACCATGCAATTTCTGTACAATCAACTTTTCTTCTACCAAAACCATGTAACATGAGGACCTTTCTACACCTTCCAATCACTATGTATTCTATCAGGGAGGACGCGGCACTACATAGCAGTGATATATACCTTCCAATCACTATATATTCTATCAGGGAGGACCCAGCACTACATAGCAGTGATATATACCTTCCAATCACTATGTATTCTATCAGGGAGGCCACTATACTACATAGTTGTTGGTAGATCTGATGAAAATTGTATGGAGGAATTTGAAGGTGAATGGGGGGGCTTAGTCTGGGGTTCATAGATTGCTACGATCAGTCACTTTGCTCTGCCCGATGTTTGTAGTGTCCAATGAATGGTGGTTAGCAACTAGCAACAGGTTCAAGTTAACACTTGATAAGTAGACCAGACATTGTTTCCTGGCATTACACCAGGATATTTTTAGGACCGGGTTGTTTTGCACTTTTTTACTTAACCACAGTATGAATCACTAACAGATTGTGTGTTTGAGTGTTCAGAGTCACACCAAAAATGAGGTTTAACTGTCTGACATTTCTCTTTTAAATCAATGATGCAAAGGAAGACCATACCTGTTACCCCTCCCGTTCTGTGACTTTCCCAGGACAAATCCCAGGATATTGAAATTGTGCTAATCTAGGAGGGAGGGGCATTTCTTATTTCACTTGAAAAGTCTATAGGGGTTGGCCACCCCCCTTTCGGATTAGTTCCCCCCAAGAATAAGTGTGTACAATGTAGATGTAACAGAATCAGCATTCCAAATCACCCCAGAGGCGTGCAGCAAAGGAGTAGGACAGTAGGGTTCTGGGTAGATCATTTGAGTCCTCCAAATGCAACTAATCATGCTGGATTACAGAAGGATCTTCCCTAAACTTTTGGAAGAACACACTTGTCTACAATGTTCATATGCTGTAGTATTAAATGTCCCCTGCACTAGAAACACCTGAACTATGATAGACATTTTTGGGGGACTTCTGGCAAACTTTTTATCATAAGGTGACGCTATGAAAGTTAGGTGTCAACAAATATTTGGCCACACAGTGTCAATTGACATTAAATGTATTCATACTTTGGAAGGGACCAAGTTTGGCTTTTTATTACTTTTTTAAAAGTAATTGTATTTAACCTGAGGTCCCCCTACATCTATTATGTAGCTACCTTCCTGCCTTACGAAACAGGAGTCATTCAAGGGCAAATCCGAGGGAAATTTTTTCTCTGGCTGTTGGATTTTTTTTATTGTTATCCTTAAACTCCCTGGAGGTAGGAAAGTCATCACTATGTAACTTTGGCGTTAACTTAATTTGTCTTCCAAAGCACTAACCAAGTAAGCACCCTTGCTTTTCTAACTCTCAAGCACACGGCTCGATATTGGAGCCGTTCAAGGTTCCCTGCAGCAGCGTGATGAGGTCATCGCGCTGCTGTCAGATATCGGAGCCCTGCTGTGCCTCCAGTTCCGACCATGCTTTGCATGCAGACCTGCAGTCTCCATGCAAAGCACTGGACATCGACCGTGGTTTATGGTCATGTCTGATATTCCTGTTTTCATGTGGGATTGATTGGTCCTGCGACCATCGATCTGGCACATATCTACCTGTGTGTACCCAGCTTAATTGTAGCTCATCCAAAAGCTTGATGATGTGAACTTCAAGCTTGGAAACACTTTAGGAAAGACAGGGGCCACAACAGACAAAAATATTTCCCTTATTTAACCTTAGCCCACTTCTCCATTACTTCAGAGACCTTGGAGACATCTGGTTAACTTGGGTATGAGGCATTACTGTCATTATGGCTGGCCGGAAACACGGGATGTGACGTCACTTGTGGTTTCGGCCAGAATTTTCAGCATTCGAGATGCCGGAAGTGACATTATTGGGAGAAGTCCCCTCCCTCCTATTCGATTCTTGCCTAACTTAGGAGGGAGAGGGAATTACTGGGGAAATAAGCAGGTAGAGTGCCCCCTCGCTCCTACCTTCGCCTGATTTAAAAAATTGGGATTTGGCCAGGAAAGTCGCATAAAAAACGCTCCCGGCCAAAACGGGAGGGTTGACAGTTATGGTATGAGGAGGCATGTGACCTCTGGCCTGAGTTTTTAGTAATTTTTTAATAATATAAGGCGAATGGAGACTTTAATCCTATGTAAACTCCAACAGGAACCTAACATATGATTTAGATCAAACATGGATAAACCATGGCCCGCAGGCCAGGACCCCTTCATCCATCTTGCTCTTGGTCCGGCCCATCTGATAAAAGACCCGCAATGAGAAAAGCGTTATCAAGTGCATTCAGCGTGGCTACTCTTCATTAAGGCTGGGCATACACGGTTCCTTTTTTAATTAGATTGCCTTAAATCTACCAATTCGATTGCCCATATCTACCTGTGTGTTCCCTGCTTTAGACTTCTGAAAGTATGGTTGACCCCTTATTGAATATACCAGAAATACACCAGCTAGTAATATTCACGTAATAATGGAGAAATCCCGGAATGCGTTAGTCATGATGCTCCGGTCATATCGTCTGTTTTGTAATCTGGGTGCTTCACACATAAATAACGGGATTTTCTACTAGGACAATACCCCCCGAGCCTGCTGACAGCGGAGGGGAAAACCATGAGCTGGACAGATCATTGAGCCATCTGCACAGGCACAAGAATATAGTGTGAGCCCGGAGAAGAGGAAGTGTGCAGGAGGAAGTGAGAGTGTATGAGCAAGCATATCTGAATTGGGAAATAAGCCCAGTACATGTTAGAACTTGTACTATTGAGATTGCCTTTATATATCCAGGGTATTTGTTAGTTAGTTAATTAAACATTCTGCCCATTGGCATTATATATTTACTAGTAATATTTACACTCATCATAAGATGAACCCATGATTTTAGGGAGGAAATCTGAAAAAAACAAAAGACTCATTCTTATTAAAAGTGAATATACAGAATGTTTTAGCAGAGAGTGCAGGGCTGAACCATGCTGAGTTTAGTTTAATGTCTCATCTTCAAAAGGCCTGCAGGGTGTGCAGGGCTGGAGCATATTGTATATTGCTTTTCATTAGGAGTAGGGACACTTCATACGAGCCCAGAGACTAAATTATAGAGGCTTACCTTACACAACAGGCAAGTACAGTGATTTTTTCCCTGCTGTGATAAACTCACCCACCTTTCCAAGTGAATATGTAAATAGCATGTTTCAGGGTGAGCTACCAGTGTAAAGTAAGTATCTATCAGTTGGTCTCTGGGCTTTATATAGTGACTCTACTACTAGTAATTATCAATAAACAGTGTCCAGCCTTGCACACCCAGCTGGAACATGTTTTAGCCCTTCTCCTGTCAGGACCTCACTCAGCACTTTTTATGTAAGTAGATGTTCATAGTTAATGGAAGGCTTAAGAAAAAAAAAAGATTCACTGATGTCTTCCCCCTGATTTCAAGGGGGGAAAGTGTGTCTTATAGAGTGTCAATGTGATCATCATTCTCTTTTTAAAAATGAAGGTAATACTTTGGCCTGCCAAACTATAACAATTGAAAAATGCTAACGCATGAGTACAATGTATACTCAGTTACCTAGGTCAAGGTAAAGTTCTATGAAGACATGTGCATACTGCTGGTTACACACTTCTCTCCTAACCCATATGACACGTAGGATATACCAAAAGTAGCAGCTAGACCAGGGGTCAGCTGGTATAAAAAGAGCCATTTGCCCCATCTTTCACTACAGAAAAATTGTCTGACACTTGTGCATGCTGCGTTACTGCAAGCATGTTTAACACTTAACTCAACAGTTTTCCTCACACTTGTATGGGAAGCACTTTTGCAACCACTAATATGTGCCAGTGATCATGGCTCCAGGGAAATTCTTACTTCCTTCCAACGTTTATGCCCTGATAAGAGATGGGCTTGCTGGCAGCCAGGAAGCCATAACAAGGAGCCTGAAGAGCCGCATGTGGCCCCAGAGCGATGGGTTGCATCCCTGAGTTAGATGATGAGATCTGACTTTAGGAAACGTAGATGTATCTAATTAAAATGTCTGTTCATGAATGTATGCCATAAATACATGAATGTTGATCAAGTCATGGGAAAGTCTTTTACAAAGTCTATAGTTTGTGGGCACATTCCATGAAGTTGCATACTTACCTCTGTGTCACTGTATTTATGAATTGCATCCCTCTAGTAATAAAAGGCAAAGGTCAGCCAAAATGGGTTTTTTTGGGGATAGATTAGGGGACTATGAAAAAGGTTTTTTTTGTCTATACTAGCCTTGAAGAAGGGGAGATCTATTCCCCTGTAAAAGTGTTGGATGATTTTACACTTTTCTAAACCAATGAAAAATATTCAACCTACAGTTTTAATCTTAAATTGATCATATTAGGCACTCCTCATCTTATCTCTTTTAAATTCAAATGATGACTCCTATCTAAGAATTCTCTCAGTACTTTGAGTTTCCTTCTTTATTATAAAAATGACAGGTATAGTGGAAGAGTAAGGCTAGGGCTCCACTATGCACTGGGATGTGCTTACGTCAGTGCATCCATCGAGCACAAGCCACTCTTTTCCTCTCCGTTAGGGTCACGTTATCGGCCGCACTACATAGCGCATCCATTAACGCGGCCCCTTTAAATGAATGAGCTGATGAATAACTAATGTGCTGGGGCAAGTTGGTGATAAGCAGGGCCATTTCTCCTGCTATGCGAAGTATAGCACATTTGCTAATACCCTCCCCCATCATGACGCGTCCATTGATTATCAATGGATGTGCCATCCTTCAAGCCTCCATTGCGTTGATGTGGACGCAGAGCTCTGCGTTGACATTAGCGTGACAGAGGCTATCTGTCTCCACAGCCCCATTGCCATCAATGGGCGGCATGTGCACTACATAAAAATTCTGCTGTAACAGTATCAACCGCTGGTGAAGTCCTTCTACCATAGTCAGAGCGGGTCAAGCCAGGTTGGGCCTCCAAGCAGCTGGTCAGCTATTACAAGAGCTCGTAGGGCTATAGCTGTTCCCTACAACATGAGACAAGGCTGCAAGTTGAGAGTAAAGCTAGCCACACATGGTTCAATTTTGGTTCAATCGATGCTCGATTAGATCGAGGAATTCAATCGTCTAATCGAAAATCGATCTTAATCGCATCAACATACACCCCACATTGAGTTTGCGATTGTGGTGAGATTTCGATTCCAAAAGATTACTAAAATCGTCGATTTTGGTATTGAAACTTTTGCATTCCCGATTGAAGTGGTCTATGTTATTATATCTAATCTAATCGATCCAGAAGAAACACCACAAACATCGACGATTATAAAACGATTTTGGCACAATCGACGATGATTTTCCAACATGTCCGATCAAAATTCGATTAGATTTTCTGCCTTCATCGAACAATTATCGTCGATTGTTCCATGTGGGCATTCCTCGATTTTCGTTCAATCGATGAAAAAATTCATCTGATCGAGCATCGATTGAACCAAAATCGAACCGTGTGTGGCTAGCTTAAGAAGAACACTTTTTTTGGTATCATACTTGGCCTTATATACAAGACCCCATGCAAGAGGACCTCCCCTGTGGAACTGATGGAGAACTGGATGACACACCCATACCACTGGTCTACCCCCACAAGGTTCCCTCTCTATGGGAGATAATTAGGAGCTTGATTGTGCTAATGTGCTAATCTATTTACAAATCTACCCGTGTGTGCCTTTCTTCCAAGAAACTAGATTGAACAGGGTTCCAGCATGTTGAAAAATCCCATTCAAACTCCATTACTTTGAATGGGGATGTGAGTCTCCATGCAAAGTATTGGACGTGCTGCAGCTCCTGAACAGCCTGGATACCACTGCTCAGGGTGAAGGGGGCGGGGCCAGCATGTCTGTGAGGCTGGCTGCCTTCTCCAGCTCCCAGCCTTGTGTTGTGAATGAGTGAATCTCTCACAACACAAGGCTGCGAGCTGGAGAGAATGGGTCCACATTGAACGGGAATCGATGTGCCCATGTGGTGCACATCGATTTTTGTTTAATTGATCCCCGATCAATCACAGCGTGGTGCTTGACCAGGGGTTAATTGAATGTGAATCTGCCTGTGTATGGCCAGCTTAAATCAATAATTTCTCCAGACGAACAGTTGTCAGTTCTTCCATTACACCTGCGTTCAACACAGGGTTTTAATAGAGAGTGGAGCCCTAGCCTAGCCTTAAATTGTAGACGTTCATTAGAAGGAACATCCTACTATACGTTGTCATCATAAAAGCAATTAAGAAAATATCTTCCAATGGTGACATTGTGGCAACTGGAATGGAAATGGACTTCCACTTACTGTCACCTCTATCCTGTTTCCTATCTTCCAATGAATGTGACTTGGATATGTTGATCTAAGCATGTATGTATTCAGCTGTAGATAAAGTTATCACACAGACGTACCGCCTCTATTATAGCCTTGCGCTGAGTCATAGTCTGCGGGTGTGTAGGGAACAAATAAAGATTACCTTGTCTCTTTAAATAGTTCTCTGGAGCATACATAAATTACCCTTCCCTCCTTTTATTGCATAGATACACGTCACATTCTGTCATTGACACGGTGAGATAATAACCCGTCTTGTTTTCCGTCAGGTTGGCACTGCAGCTGTGAAACAAAAAGCAAAGATGACATTTTGTTTTGGTGAGGAAATGTTCTGATTTTCACTTTCAAAGGCCGGCACCTTCACAACTCAGCTTTATCTCTGCTTGCTTTATCTTCTAGACTTCTCTGCAATTCATTGTCAAATATTAGATAAAGAAAAGACAGGAGATTGGAGGTGTTATTGAGGTTTTTTCATATAGTAGACACCCACATACCAACAATGGCTGTCCTCTGGCTCAGTAAGAACCCCCAAATAGAACACAGCGAGAGTGATGTCAGTGGCCAGAAAGACCAATAGGTGGTAAGGGAATCGGATGGTTAACAAAGGACTGCTGCCCAAAACGCATCAAATTGATCTTACTGGACACTGAGTATGACTCTAACCTCCCTGCTGGCATCCCTACAGCACCTCTAACCAGGAAATGATGTTTTCCATAACCAGGAAGTGAAGTTGTCCTGGTATCCACACTGCTGGAGAGACACACACACACGGAAACTACTATACCTGTAGGAAATCACTACACCTTGCTAAGCCTGCATTGTACCTACACAATAGTGAGGATTTTTTTTATCATTTAATTTACCATTTGCAGAACTTAAAATTGTTGCACTTGGTTGTGCACCTTGTGTCGTTGTCCTTATGAGAAACCCCTATATCATGTAAAGCTGCACCAAGAAACCTGTGCTGAAAAAAACGCATTTCCATAATTATTTTTTTTTTATATAGCGCCAACATATAACAATAAATTAGAGTTGAGATACAACGCAAGATAACACACAGGTACAGGTTATGACACAGGAGGAGTTGAGCACCCTGCCCGATTGGATTTATAATCTAATAGGTTAGTCTAATGGGACTAGGGAGGGCGTTCTAGAGAGTAGGGGAGGCCTTAAGTCTTAAGGTTGTGCATGAGATGATGTCATGACTGGGGATGTTATTAGTAGGTCACCGAGGGAGCCGTTGTCTAGAAGTATATTTATGTACCAAGTTGGAAACAATCGATCGTATGGTAATCAAACAAAAGATCGAGCCGTGTATGGCTTAACTATGGTTCAAAGAGAAGTCATGAGATAGCTGTTTATCTGAAGAATGTTGGTATTGAATACATTGTTCTACACAATGGTAACCCATTCTTTTCTAGAACATCCCACAATGATAGGCCATTCAGCACTGCGGTCCTGAACACTGAACTAGGTAGCTTCAAGGGAACAAGCACATGGTTTCTTCACTTCCTTCATGCAGTGCTATAAAATACCCTCAATGGGTTATTTGAGGAAGGAAATTTACAAACCCTTGCATCTTTAATTAAGTCTGTTATCCAATTAAGTATATTGCCTATATTCTTTCCACCACGAATGATGTGCACTCTACCCCCCAACACCTGTTGCTTGGAGAAGACTCAACAACTCAAAATCCAACCCACATACATGAAACCCCTTGTTCCAGACCAATGGCTTCCCAAGTAGTAACTTTGTGGGCATCCCAAATGTATGGCAGTGTTATTGATGAGAATGGAATGTGATCTAGTCACATCCATGTCAACAGTTTATGTCTAACTATCTGTGTTTCGGTTCTAAAAAATGTCTTTTATAGTCCTATAGAGACTTGAGATAATAGTCTAATCCATGCAGTGGAAATGATTTGATGTTAATATTTTGCAGATGTCTTCTGACCCTAGTTTAGCTTCATTTCTCGCATTTCCAATATAATCTTTCTGTCCTTGCTCCAGCCCCCAAGGACATATTAATTCTACCAGACAATCTAGCGTCTGGTAGAATGAACCAGCAAATCTAGTTCTCAATTGATTTTTATTCCATCTAACCTAAATCCCCTGAGTTATGTTCACACATCCTGGTGAATGAGCAAACACCGTTTAGAGCCCCCAATGTTTCAGGTTTTCACTGCCCTATTTGGTATTTACTAGGTTTTACCAGATAGGATCCAACAGTCTTGACCCCCAGCTCACCTAAACACCTTCCTTTCCTGACAATTGGTTTAAAGCAGAGGACCCCCCAATACATGCATTTTTTCAGTTTTTCAATAACCATAAACGATGAAAGAGCAGAAGGGTAAGCTGAGGTTGATTCTCTTACATCTTGCCGGTGTTCTTATTTTTGGTCGGCTCTTTTTGGCTTGATTAGCTAAGCTCAAGTAGACTGTTGTTCCATATTAGCCATCAATAAATACAGGAAGTTTGGAGTTTAAGCGATCCCCTTCATTGGCTAACTGAAGTCATTAAAGAAGCAAGCTTTGTACACCAGCGGTTCTGGATGTGTAGTTGGATGATGGGGTGTAATGGCATAATTTGCATTGCTCCACCCACTATCCTGAAACAAGAGATTTTACCTAACTTTGTGATGGATTTTGCTCATGTAAAAACCTTCTTTATTGTTCTATGCACTGCTTAAGTTGGGGGCTTTTTGATTGCTGTATTCCCTTCTTACCATAACCTTCATGGTAGATCCCTTCTTAAAATATTTATGTCCTTTTAACTTTCTATTTAAATATTTGAATTGTATTAGCCTGAAGAAGGGATCTGAAAACATTTATGCACCATGTAGAATAAGACATGGTAAAATGTGACCTCTAAATCCCAGTTCTTTACATTTAGAAGTGACCATGCTACTTAAACTCTGCACAGCTACTCCTTACCACTTTTCTTTTTCTTGGTTAAAAAAACAAAAAACCTTTCTGTCTTTTTACATACTTGACCTTGCTGAATGTGTGACCCTAACATACTGTGCCTTGTCTTCCCTTCAGTCATCAATGCCTTATCTCAGCGGTACATTCTTCGAGCCAGTGACCAGGAGGATCTGCAGGGATGGATAGAAGCCTTAAATTCAGCAAGTAAAATTACAGTAAGCCTGGACTATCATTTCCTTTTTTTTTAATGTATTCAGAATATGATATTACTTTTCCAGAACACATCACATTCCATCCTAAAACCTCTAGTAAAGAGATGGGGCAAACTACAGCCCGCGGGCCACATCTGGCCCATTTAGTTATTTAATCAGGCCCACCAAACCTTTGTATGTTATGACACTTACATTTAAATTGTATTGGTTCACACAAACACTCCATCCATCTGCTCTTGTTTCGTAAAATTTAGAAGCCTATTGTGCACCATAAGTCAAAAAGTTTGTCCACACCTTCTCTAGTATAACCAAACCTTAATCTAATACATCACAACCTTTCTTTACCTAAGTCCATGTGAAGATGTGTCTGAGGGATGTATAATAATACATATGGAATATGGTGAACTAGAGAGGATCCTGTTTTCAGTTTGAAGGACTTGAGAGACTGAAAGATACTGATAGATTCAGATGTCATTTTTATAACCTTGGTTCAGGGGTGTCCAAAAGATGAATCGTGATCTGCCAGTAGATTTCAGGAATTATACTTCTAATGGCTTCACTAAATATAAAATGTAAGTAATGCAATGCAATGCATCCATCAAGTGATGACCTAGGTACCACCAGGGAGTACTGGTAATTTTTTGCGCTAGAAAAAAAAAACTTTGGGGGGTTGTCAGACTGTGTATAGTGTCAACTGGAATAAATATGGTAATTTAGTAAAGTTGTGTCACTAGCTTTGGTGTCACCTGGTGCCTGAAACCAATGGTGTCACCCTATATGGTGTGCTGTGAAAAATATGGGTGTTAAATTGTGTACCAATTATGTTGTGAATGGACTAAGTCCAGAAATGAAAGAGTTCCATTAAGTGTGTCCTGGATGGAGTCCAGGATTGTTAGATAGATTGTTAGGTATGTTTCTGAGCATGTTAGCTTGCTTACAGGGTTTTGGACTCTGGAAGGGGAGAGAAGGAACTGGGTGGACCTACCTATTCCATCCAGGTACATACCAGGGTTTGACAAGGCAAGGGAGCTGAGGTGTCTCCACAAAAGGAGATGAGACCATTGTGTGAGGGCTCCTGATCAGGTGGGAGACATTTTACTGCTGGAGGAATAGGGCACACAGTGAGTGAGGGGGGCCCAGGACGGTGACTACAGGGGGTCAGGCTATATAGGTTTCCCTGATGATAAATGGAAGAGCACTGTTTGGGTGTTTGCTTGCCAGGAGGCTTGTCATTTTCTAAGGACTTTTAATTTGTTGCTATTAACCACTATGGGGGTAAAACTGTTTGGACTGTGTGGTGTGAATAAATATGGGCCGGAGTCTTTAAGAAAAACTTTAGTATGTACTGACATCATTAATATATTCAGTAGGGGCCGGGAGTAATGATTATGATAGGGTAAAGTGTTAAATTTAACTTTGCTCAGCCCTGGGCACACTGTCTGAAAGCATTGGCCTCCCTTCACCACTATAGAGATGCTGAAGTTGCACAGATATGTCTAGCCAGTGATCCAGGGGATGTGCTGCAGGGACAGGCAGAATCCTTAGGACTGTACCATTTACAGGGGGCATGAGGGAAACCAAAGACTGTGCTGCAGCTGTTACACTGGCATTGCAGGTTTTTAGGAACATTGGAGTCCTTTTGCTGACTTGCAAGACCCTGTGTACAAAAAAAGGCTCTGGTTTGTGTCATCCCTACTTTTGGAATGAAATGGTGTCACCTGGTGCTCCTCACGCCCCACAATGGGCTAGTGACCCCACTGATAAAGAGGCTAATGGTTTCAGAAGCTAGGTTCAGTTATAAAGGTCTTGTGGTTGCAGTGTGTATCCTAAGAAAGGGTGCCCATACTCACCTAAATACCCACTCGAACGATTGAGAGGACGTTGTGATGTCATTATGACGTCATCATGCTGGGCTCAAGCATTCGTTGATGCGCACCACTTTGCGCAATCGATTCCCGTTGGATATTTTGTATGGGGACCCTGGATTTACCAACATGTTAGTTCCCTGTTCGATTGAGCTTTCTTCGAGAGAGATCGATTAATGAACAATCATTCACTGTGAACGCAAACTAGAAATCGACCTGTGTATGTGGACCTTAAGGCTATGTTCCCAAATAGGCGATTAATTGCCTTGTGCTCGCGATTTTAATTGCGTGTGGAAATCGGTGTTGATCGCGTCCAGTCAGTTGAATGGGCTTGTCCCCACTCAACTGATGGCCATGATCGTGCCCATAGACATAAATGGAGGTGATTTTTCATTCATTCTCTATGGACGCATTTTTTTTTTTTATAATGGGTGCGATTTTAGAAAATCAACCTGGTCAATGGTGCCCGATCGTCCACCTGTGATTCCGTGCGCAATTAAAATCGCAAGCGCAAGGCAATTAATCGCCCATGTGGGAACATAGCCTTAAGGTCCCCACACACGTAGCGAGTGGGGGCCTACAGATGAGCGGTGGAGTGCAGTGTGATGAAGTCATCACGCTGCACCCCGTCACTCAGAATATTGGCAGGCACCCTTTGTGTGCTGGCCGTTGGGGCTGGTCCCCATTCAAGCTAATGGCATCAGCTAGAGATTTACTGACATGTCTGTTCTCTGGCCGACTGAGCTTTGGGGCAACAGGCATCTTTGGGGCACCCACGGCTTGTTACGTGTATGGGGGCCTTCAGTCATATACAGAATAATTGGGCATACAGTATACTGGCAATAGGGCCAAGCAAAATAAATTGGCATACAAGGCACCCTACACTATAATCTATTACTGTGAGCCTACAGAGCTGCCTAGTGTGGTCAGACACGGTCCCATGACATGACATTGAGCTGCTTTGTCCTCTATGATTATCGCATATTTGTGGTTTGGTTTGTGTCTTGCCTGGAGGAGAACCAGCTGCATAGATGATGAGCTCACATCAGATAAAGCCGTGTTGCAGTAATTCATGTGTAATCCCAATGCACAGACAGCGGCCATAACTTTCTGTCTAATAGCATCAGCTATAAATTGTGCAGAGTTAGCATTTTATACACACTATTATAGTGTTTATTCTCTTATTATAAATACAGCAGAGCTATCATATTCAGATCCTTCCTCTCCCGCATTCTATGTCAATGCCTTTCTGATATTCGTAATAAAAGTCAGTTTACTGTTAGATTTTAGGAGAGTTATGCCGGGAACATACAGCAGGATTTTCGAGCCGTTCGAGATTCCTCTGCAGCAGCGGGATGTCGTCATCGCGCTGCTGCCGAGCTGTCCCTCGGTCCCCAACCAAAGTATATCAAAGTATATAACCAAAGGATATCGATCAAGGTTTACCAACAGACTTGGGGCATGGTGTGGAGCACCAAGCACCCCCCCTCTAAACACCATAGACCCCACGACGCGTTTCAGCCCTCTAACGTCAGCCTCCTCAGGAGGGGATGGAGACCCAACTCAAATCTAGTGGTGCAGTATTTAAAGAAGACTAATGGGTAATAATTTGCCAGGAATCCCAGGCCCACAAACCAGTGTCAGGGACTGTCCAAGTTGCCAGGTAAGGTCCACCTCTCATGTGCCATGCTTACTCTCCCCCTTCCAGATATGGGTAAATACTGGATCCATAATACCATGTTTACCCGAAAATAAGGCGCCCTTACATTTTTGCCTCATGCTGAAATATAACGCATCCCCCTGAAAATAAGGCAACCCCCGAAGATACGGTACTGTAACTCTGGACAGGGGGGATAAGAGGGGGCAATCAATGACACAGGAGGATCAGTAGGGGTTACTAAAATGGTAATTCCCCCTCTGAGTCTCCTGTGCCATTTTGATCCCCCCTCTGATCCCCCCGTGTAATTTTAAGTGATCCCCCGCCCCCTGCCCTGATACCCCAGTGCCATATTCTTCTTCATGAGAAAATAAGATATCCCCGTTTGTCAAGGTAACTGTCAATTGGTGGCGGCTAAACACCCCCAAAACTTTGAATATTGAGGTAATGAATCCCTTGTCTGTCTGCAGTTCAGCTTTAATAAGTGACAGGAAGGTCGGCGTACAGCCGCGCATTGTGTAGAAGCCAAGGCGGATAGCAGCACATATGACTCTGGTGTCAGCAGTTTGTTCATATGATTGTGGCAGGGCAAGAAAAGTTCATCTCTACGGGGAGATATCTAGACAGGATGAGTCTCATACAGGGATGGGGCTCTGCAGAAATGTCCTCAGTGAGAACGCAGAGTGATGGATGATTTTACTGCAACGCTAATCCCCATTTAGATTACGGTTATTATAGGTTAGTTTAAAGGATTAGCCACATAGTAATCTGCTTTCATTATCCTGTTATAAATACTTCATTATATACATTGTTCTGTAGTGTCAGGGAGAGGCAACCACTTCCCTATCTTCCCTGAGTGACAGATTCACCTGCCTAGGACCTGAAGGTGCTTGTGTGTTGTTATTGTATTATGCAAAGTGTGTATTCTATACATTCCGAAGGTCTTCCCAACACCCGGTGTGTAATCTGTAGTTGTATACAAGGAACTGCCTGCCATGTTGGTAAGGATGATTAAAGAGATAGGTAGGCTATGTAGTTTGATTGGTGCTCTACAGACAGGGGTGCCCGCATTAGATGGGCGCTAAAAAGATGGCTGTGAACATGCATGACGCTCAAAGCATCTATCTAAAGCCCCCCATACACCTCTCCATAAAATTTCCATTAGGTCTACCAACACCTCTGTAGTATAGTGGCCTCCCTCATAGAATACATAGTGATTGGAAGGTATATATAACTGCTATGTAGTGTGGGGTCCTCCCTGATAGAATACATAAGTGATTGGAAGGTATATATCACTGCTATGTAGTGCGGGGTCCTCCCTGATAGAATACACAGTAATTGGAAGGTATATATCACTGCTATGAAGTGCTGGGTCCTCTCTGATAGAATACATAGTGATTGGAAGGTATATATCACTGCTATGTAGTGCTGGGTCTTCCCTGATAGAATACATAGTGATTGGAAGGTATATATCACTGGTATGTAGTGCTGGGTCCTCCCTGATATAATACACAGTGATTGGAAGGAAAATATTACTGCTATGTAGTGCTGGGTCTTCCCTGATAGAATATATAGTGATTGAAAGGTATATATCACTGCTATATAGTGCCGGGTCCTCCCTGATAGAATACATAGTGATTGGAAGGTATATATCACTTCTATGAAGGTTTAGAAAGATCCTATATTACATGGTTTTGGTAGAACAACAGTTTATTGTACAGAAATTGTATGGAAAGATTGAAGGGGGGGGGTTTAACACATATCTCTGAGTGTATTGCAAGCAACCAGCTGCCAAAGGAACCAGGATGAAGGTTAGACTTGTTGAGCTGGCAGCTTTAATCCTGATACAGTATTATAGTATTGTTGCCAACATACTATAATCTATTATAATCTAGAGTCCTATATACTGATAAAGACTTTGAAAAAAAGAGAAAGAAAAACCCATGCTGCTTTTTCCAATCTTTGGGTTAACAATGTTGTCTCTCAGTTGATAAAGTTCCTTAAAAGCATAATTGGCTAGAACGAGAAGATATATGTATTTCTTAAGCTAGGCACACACTGGTAAATTAGAAAAAGATTTGAGTACAATGTGCGCGGTCACGGTTATTGATTGTCCTCTAATCTGCTTAAAAACCTACCTGTGTGTGCTTTCCCTCGAGCAGGGTCAATAGAGCCTGCTCGAAGAAACTCAATTGAACGGGGTACCAAAATGTTGGAAAACCCTGTTCTATCTCCAATACTTTACATGAAGAAGAATCTTCATGCAAAGTAAAGGAAAAGCTTTGGCTCTGCGTTCTCCCTACACACTGACAGTGTTCTCCCTTAAGCCTGACAGTGTGAAGGGGTGGAGCCACTACTCTTCACTGAAGCCGATGCTGCTGTGAGAGAAGCAGGCTGAATGGATTTCTTCCCAGCTTCTATCCCGTGTGAATGTGTTCCGATTGACACGGGCTAGAGGCTGGGAAGAAAGGGTCCCGGAGGTCCCCATTGAATTGGAATGGATGAGCCCATGTGGTGCACATTGATTTCTGTTCAATTGATCCCCAACCAATCACAGCGTGGTGACCTCACCAGGCTGTGATTGATCGGGGTCACTTGCACGGGAATTTACCCGTGTATGGCCAGCTTTAGCTTTCTATGAGACTGTGAGTATAAAGCTGGGAACACATGGCTTAATATTGGAGCCATTGGAGGTTTTGGAGGAGCTGAGGGCGCAGCACTGCTGTGTCTTCAGTTCCGACAATGCTTTGCATGGAGACCCGCAGTCCCCATGCAAAGCAATGGACATCAACCATGGTTTACGGTCATGTCCGATATCCCTGTTTTCGAGCGGGATTTATTGGTACAGCTCAAAAACAGGGATGGAGCTCAAAGCGGCCATCGATCTGGCCCATATCTACACGTGTGTTCCCAGCTTATAACACATTTGTAACAATCTGTAAAGTTTCCAAACTGAAATGAAATTGACTCATAAAAACTCTCCAAATGAAAATTAGTACCAATTAGCATTATTGACAATGGCGGACAATTTGAATTCTAGTCTCATTACTCTAATAGTTTGCATTTGGTATCAACTCTACGTTCAGCTTTTTGCACCATTTTGAACTATACATTTGTATGAATGGATATGTCTAGATGTCACCAACAAGTTCAAGTTTAGGACAGACACCTGTTATTCGTCAAACGTACCAATTGACCGTTTTTTTTTCACGGTGGAAACGCAGGGACATGCTCCAGTGAGCAGCACTTCCTCTAACAAACTCTCAAGACATGATACCCTCCCACAGCATCTGCTGTTTTGTTTGGTAATGTCATGCTCCAATGCGTATCAGGAACAAATTGTCAAAGTGTAACGGTAACAAACGGTCTATCATTAATTCCCACCCACCTAGTTGTCTCATATCTTGAGATAAATTGGCGTAGGTAGTACAAAAACTAGATAAAAAATAGCTACCATGGCCACAAGAAAAAAAAAAGAAATAGAACTTCTTGGGGTTGCACTACTAAAGTATGAGATCTGAGGGTTCAAACTGTGTTGTACTGTGAGAGTTACATTTAACCCAAAGCCAGCTGGTGACCTGTGGATGGAGACAGCTAATCAGAGGCTCAATCAGGAACAGGGAGGTCCATCTGCAGCAGAATCTACCAGGCAGGAGGGTGACGCAGAGGACAATGAGGAAGACAGTGAGGAAGACCACCCTACATATGGGGTGAGTACCAAACACCATCTCCTGGTACTCATCTGAGGAGCTCACTAAAAAAGTTACATGCATGCCTGGCCATAACCATTTATAGGTATATAGGACCCTGAACAATGTGAGTAAAATGTATCTGACAGAACATCCATCAGGCTCATGGAGGTTTCAGAAAATGTTGATAAGTTATTGATGAACAATCCCCCAGAACATTATGTTGTTGATCCGGTTTATTCCCTGTTCCTACCTGACCATGAACAGACTCTTTGTTTCATAATCTTGCTTTGATCTGATCTTCAAACACATGTACACAAGTCTGATAGTCACTCAAATTTCCTTCCATACCTCTCCTTGACTACCATAGCCTCTACTGTCTATATTTTGTCAATCAATTATTGAAATTGCTGTCCTTCACATATTAAGTTTCTGAATGATAAAAAAAATAACACCTCAAATTTCCAGTTCTGTGAAATAAACATTGGGCAGAAGAATGCATGTTGGCCCCCTGAACTCTTCTCCATTCCAAGATAGGTTAAATGCAGTGCCGTTTCTAGCCTTTCGGGGGCCCTATGCAAGTTCTTGCTTAGGGCCCCCTGTCGACCAAGGAGGGGGGTGCTATTGGTTGAGCTATTACGCCCGTACTCTTTCCTCTTCTTCTTCTTCTTCCCTCTTCAGCAAACTACGCCCCAACCCCTGCCAACTAACCTAAATCCCAGTAAATAACCTAGTCTTATAAACTATCTATAAGACAAAGATCTTAAGAAAGGCCAATAAAGAAATTTGCCGATACATTTAGATCTCTGAACTTCTGTTCTGTTACTTCAGAAACTGGGCAATAGATCATATTATACATGAGGTTCATGAATATGATGCAGATGTTAGGAGCAGCTGTCTTGGACACAGTTTTTCTTTTTCTATTCATAAATGTAATAAATTATTTATTTCCATTATTTATTTACATAATTAATTGAACAATGAAGACAATGTGCCCAGTGGACTGATGATCAACAGAGGAGATTGATGGTCACATGGTCAGAGCAGCTTGGAGAATTCATCAGTAATGCGCTAGAAATGGAGAGGTGTCTATGTTCAAATACCTAACATATACAGTATATATATATATATGAAATTCACATGAAAGGTTCTCTTTAGGGAACAAAATTCCTGAAAATGCCAAGCCTCCTGGTTTGCCAACATCCACCATATGTTCTTCCCTTTAGTATAAGGAAAACCTCTGAGTAGTCACAAGCCTAGGCCACACACTCCGCTGCTACAGAAGTACAATGTCTCCAACCTCATCAGAAACCCTGACACAATGGTCTCTGCTCTGCAAACACTGGTGTGTATCTGGATGGACTGGGAAGGCCCAGTTCTTTCCCTCCCATTTCAGAGTCCGGGACCCCTGCAAAAAAAAATAAACATTCTCAGCAACCTGCCCTTGCTGTCCAACAACCTGAACTCCTTTCCAGGATGCCCATCATGGGATTCCTTAATTGCTATGGTATATTCCCACAGTGACTGATGAACAATATATTATATATATATAAACCCACACTGTATATATTATGTATTACATGAGGTGTTAAATGGGTGCCACCTAATGATCTCTCTTCACACTCCTATACACCCCATCCTATTTTACCAAACTTTAGCATATAAACAGGGATCACTCAATTTGTGTTGGCTGGCCAACTGCCATCAAAGTGATCATTCTCCGGCCTGTCATCCCAATGTAAGCAACTTAGCTGTGTATAGAGACAACATTGGCCTGTCATTGTTGGGATTGGTGTAAGAAGAGATAATTTATTGTATTTATCTGTGGGAGGTAGACAGGCTGCAGGGCATACGTCCTCTCTGCATTATATTCAGATTCATTCAGAGTTAATCATTCTGTGAGAATTGGGCTGGCATCCAGAATTGTGTAACCGTTGTCTGGTTGGAGCTCAGTCACTGGTGATTAACAAGTTTGTGTGTAAATGTAGCTGAAGAAGCAAGAAAATGTGCCAACGGCAGATTCATTCTCTACGTGCTTTCCCGGCACTCAGTATTTTATACCCGTGCCATCTGACCCACCTCCATAACTACTATTGTCGGCTTTATTACTCTCTTCACATCACCACGTTCAATGGTAGAGGTGGATTTTGATAAACCCCTAATTTGAAAATGTATTCATGCTATTGTGCTTTTTATTTATGTTTTTGTAGCTTTAAATAAGTGTTAATTACAAAATGTTGTTGCGAATATCGGCACTTTGAGAACTTTCGGGGTTGTGTGCGGGGGAGCCTCGGGGGCCCTATGCAAATACATTCCGCATAGGGGGAGAAATCTTCGTAACCACAAATATTCCAGATTTTTTGCATCACTAACCTACTGACTACTATGCATTGCGTTTTCAACATGCGCATGCACAAGTGCAATTTGCACAATGAAGATAATAATGACTAGAGATCCTGAATTCTCAAATTTATTGTCAATATAAGGTGAAAAATTTGCGATATTTTACGAATATTGCCTATGCTGCTCATCACTACTTACAATATGGTGAGGCAGTTCCCAATATTTGGTCATCGCAAACCTTTTAGAACAATGGCAATCTGTTGTTCATTTACTAATTAAATCCCCGTCTACATTTTGCTGTTAAACATCGTTCCTCAAATTAAACAATGCTAATGTGTCCTTTGAAAGACTTAAAATACTCAATAAATGTGTAAAGGCGCTTTACAGAAATAAAACAAATATCTTATCGGTTGAGATTTAGAGACATATTTTTAACATGGCAAACATGGGATGATCATCAAGAGAAGAACATGGCATGATCATCAAGAGGAGAACATGGCATAATCATCAAGAGGAGAACATGACATGATCATCAAGAGAAGAACATGGCAAGATCATCAAGAGAAGAATATGGCATTCTCATTAAGAGAAGAACGTGGCATGATAATCAAGAGGAGAACATGGCATTCTCATCAAAAGAAGAACATGGCATTCTCATCAGGAGAAAAACATGGCATTCTCATCAGGAGAAGAACATGGCATTCTCATCAAGAGAAGAACATGTCATGATTATCAAGAGAAGAACATGGCATTCTCATCAAGAGAAGAGCAGGGCATGATCTCGCCTATCCATCTTCTCATTCCTAACATCACCACCATGCCAGTCCCACCCCCACCTATTGTATACCTTGTTCCCCAACCTATTAGATTGTAATCCCAACCAGGCAGGGTCCTCAACTCCTTCCTATTTCATACCTGTGTGTTATCATGTGTTTGTATCTCCACTCTAATGTATTGTACAGCGCTGCGTAATATGTTGGCGCTATATAAATAAATGATGATAATAATAATAATAAATAATAATGATCATCAAGAGAAGAACATAGCATGATCATCAAGAGAAGAACATGGCATGAGCATCAAGAGAAGAACACAACATGATCATCAAGAGAAGAACATGGCATGATCACCAAAAGAACATAGCATTATTATCAAGAGAAGAACATAGCATGATCATCAAGATAAGAACATGGCATGATCATCAAGAGAAGAACATGTCATGATTATCAAGAGAAGAACAGAGCATGATCATCAAGAGAAGAACATGGCATGAGCATCAAGAGAAGAACACGACATGATCATCAAGAGGAGAACATGGCATTCTCATCAAGAGAATAAACATGGCATGGTCACCAAGAGAAGAACATAGCATGATTATCAAGAGGAGAATATGGCATTCTCATTAAGAGAAGAACATGGCATGATCACCAAGAGAAGAACATAGCATGATTATCAAGAGAAGAACATGGTATGGTCATCAAGAGAAGAACATGGCATGATTATCAAGAGAAGAACATAGCATGATCATCAAGAGAAGAACATGGCATGATCTTTAAGAGAAGAACATGTCATTATCACCAAGAGAAAAACATGGCATGTTGAATTTTTGCAAAATCCAGTGTTTATATAAGTAAACTGTACCACAGGTTGCACATAGGGTAGACATGTTCTCTAAAGAAAATAATACCTGCAGCAGAACCCATGCATAGGCTATTCATCAGCTTATTAATATGTCTCTGATTGGCTGGTTCAGTTTTACCCCTAACAAGTAATACAAATAAGACATGGTCAGATGGTCTGGACCTACAAATCAGAGTATACACATGAGTTTTCCAGAAGTAGAACTGATAACTTCCGTTACTACAACATTATCTGTCTGACAACCATCTTTTTTTCCCTGGCAACAATCACCTCCTCCGATATTGAAATTATTCTATTTATTAATATCTGGATTGTTCTTTTTTTTTTAGGTACCCAGACCTGGGTGCACACCATTGTCTAAGACAGGCTCTACAAGCCCTACAGAGAAGAATACCCCAGTCCCATACAAGATGGAAATCATTGGAGGAGTGGTTGTGCAAACGCCTCTAAACCAAGTAGGTCACCGATGCGCACGCACTGACTTTCATTTTAAAAGAAACTTCTTTTAATTTCATTTTTTTGACAAGTTCCATGGTGACCATGTTTTGTTGTCATGGAGTATCCTGGACAGGCTATAAAAGTTTTTTCTGTAGAAAAATGCAACCGCAGGCAGCCAGAAGCCCCAGACCATGTTCTTCGTGGAGACAGTGTCCCCAGGAAGTTGCTCAGTAAGGTTAGTTTTGATTAGGAGTAGCTGGGCACATTACCTACTCTGAGGTCAGAGACCAACATCAGTCTAGTCTGGCGTGGGGGCGGCTGGTGAGCACAATAGCATACTCTGTCTTTGCTAGACTCAGATATGAGGAGCCACTGAATCTCCACCCTTATACCAGGGCCAGGGTTCCAGTGGGGTGATGCACAAGTACCATCCCTGTATGGCCATACACTGTATCGATTAGACACCGTGATGTAAGTGGTTCATTTACTTCTCAGTTGTAGTATGGTTACTTTGCCTCTGTGTTACTATCTTCTGCAATTTCTGTTGTAAAGATGTCTGTTCTTGCAGCGAGACTCATAGGACTACAATAAAGTTAAATTTGATTGGCTGATCCATGAATTACTAAACATGTTCAGATGTGTTAATACAGTAGATGCCTTTGTTTGCATAGACTACTGTCTACACCAGTGGTGGCCCACTGAGTTGATATGGAGGGCCACATGTGTGGCCCTCTGCATCACTAAAGGGCCTCACATAACATTTTCAATCTATACTGACATGTACAAGCATTTTATGATAAAATTACAGCATGCAGAGCTAGAATACATTTTTCTAATTTTTAAATAACAAAATGTATTTTCATTGATACGTCAAGCATTAAGGGGAACACTGTAGTATGGAAATGCACATTAGGTATCATATATATATCATCAAAGGTTATGTGCCGCAAAATATATATTATACAATCACCCCCCCCCCATTCATTGGTGAAATAGTGGGAGCATAGGCACTCACCTGTCTGCTGATCCCCCGCCAACACTAGAGGAGGAGAGGTGAGGGACTTGCTCAGACGCCATCTGGGTCGCTAATTGGCTTTTACGTACACCTATCTTGCAAGTTTATCACCTCTACTCCTCTTTCCACTCTAAGAAGATCCCGGACGACGATCTGTCTGTAGAGGATTGGCGGACAGATGAGTTCCTATAACCTATGCATTAACAGTTAGGTTTTAGGGGCCGCAAGTGGAGGACTGAGGAGGGCTGCCAAAGAACGCTCAAAGGGCCGCAGGTTCGGCACCTGGGGTCTACACCATGACCTGTATAAATTAGAAAGTTAATGGACCTGGTTTGTAGAATGGCTGGCATTGGCAGTGGTGTCTAGGTGAGTAGTTCAGAATTACCATGGGCGTGTCAGGGCACTGAGAGCACCCATCTATTTCTGTAGTGTACTGCCAACTATAGGAGTTTTCTGCTGGGGGTACAGGAAGCAAAAACTACAAAAAAAACAACAAACAAGAACAATTATCCCTTACTAATTTAAAGCCACCCTGGTTTGATTTACATAATTTTCTCACAAGCTAAGGCTGAGCTTTAAGTGCTATTATTGTTTTAATTGTATATATTATATAGAACAGTAGTTCCCATACTGATGACTGTGGGTGGAATGCAGTCCTTTGCTTGTCTGTAAATGGCTCTTGGGCACTTTTCATCCCATTGACACCAACAATGGAGCACTATTCCTCCCACTGATATCATTGATGGGATACTACTCATCCCACTGGCAGCAACAGTGGAGCACCATTCCTCCCTCTGGGGAGGGGCATTTTTCCTATCACTCCTTCATAAGACAAGGTCCTCAAAAATGACCTCCATGGCCAAATGACTTGGTATAATCAAAATTAAGAATAATCTTTACAATCTTTACAATTAAGAAATCTTTACAATGGAAAGTTAAATTTTTAAATGACAATAGCATGTTAAGGATTGATGATATAGGATTTCAAATTGATTGTGTTCTACTTTATCCAATATGCAATTTAGCACATTAAACTTGGTCAAGAACGACATCAAGAGACCTCGTCACCAAACCATTCATCTTACCTTATTTGTCCATATAATTGTGTGTGCATTTACTATACCTTATTCTTTATTCTTAATACTAAATCTCTCACAGTGGGAATGCACCTACGATGTGAGAACTTCGCAAAATCACAGGGTGTTCAAATACTTATGTTCCTCACTGTATGTGCATGAATTACAGCAATGTCCTTTGTGACTTTATTGCACCTATATGTTCATATTTTCCCTACACAGTAGTGATTGATAAACTCAGGTTATTTCACTAAAGCAGGGAACACACATATAGATATGGGCCAGATCGATGGCTGCTTTGAGCGCCGTGCACGCTCACGGCCATCTATCTGGCCCATATCTAATGCGGTCATCCCTGTTTTTGAGCGGGATTGATATCCCTGTGAAAACAGGGATATCGGACATGACCCTAAACCATGGTCGATATCCATTGCTTTGCATGGAAACCTCGGGGTCTCCATGCTGGAGCTCCTCCGATATCGGGCAGCAGAGCAATGACGTCATCATGCTGCTGCAGGGAACCTCAAACGGCTCCTATATCAAGCCCTGTGTTCCCTGCTTAATTGTTTGATTGATGTTTGCTGCTCCCATTTAAAGAAAACCTAACTTCCGATGGGAGTCCGGGTGAATTCATCTTCATTGGGGGGTCAACAGACGTACTTCCCCTATCAACTGCTAAGATAATTGGGACATTTTAGATGGGAGTACCACCTGACAACCATCACTGATAAAGTGATTTGCAAAGTTAAATATAGACATTGAGTCAGTGGATGACATTGCACCTACTTTAAGGGTTTCCACAAACCCAACAGTAAGCCAGTAGAGTTTGCTTTGAACACACATCAACCGAAACTCACAGAGGAGAAGTAGGATCACAGTAGTCCATCTACAGAATAAACAAAACAAGTAGAACAACAGCAACCACCCACTTCCCTAAAAACATTGGGGCAAACATATGGGTGCACTTAGCAGCACCATGGGAATGTTACAGCAAAAGATCCCCCCCCCCCCCAAAACAAATGGAAGTGGGACTAAAGACCAACAGTATACAACAGAGTTTCCCCTGCAAAGAGCAGGAGAACCCAAAATGAGAAGAAGAAATAAACAGGAAAGGAAAGTGGGAACACGTATCCTGGAATGGTTTAACCTCCATTTTATAATGTAACTGTTGACAAATATTGTGTTTGTTTTATAAAGAACGGCGGTGATTGCCACGACGTCAAGCCCACTGAACTGGTCTCTCAGACAACTCTTCAACCCAGCCAGAGCTACATACCTGTGAATAAGCACATGCCCTCACATTGTATTCTGAAGAGTGGATATTGCGTCAAGCAAGGAAACATGGTAAGACCTGCATGTACTGTCCAGTGATTGTTATCTTTGTGTTGTTCCTCTGCCCATCACTTCCACTGCTGTAATTCTATTTTCATATTACAGTTTCCATATTATGCAGCTGCGTGTTTGAAAGTTAAACTTCCTGAGATATACTGATCGAAGCATTTATACTTTCTTCAAAAGGTGGCTCCAGCGAAACAGCTGTGTACTGTTGAAATACATATATACGCAAAGAACTGTTTCATCTGCCAAAAGATTGCACAATAATACACATTCTGTTGTGATTCGGTCATCATGTCCCTGTTATATGGTTCAGAGCAAACGGAAAGGGACAGCTATTTAGTCCCGTGCCACAGCCGTCTAAGGTCCTTCAGACTTGTAAGCTTTCTGACAATCGAGCCTAAGGACTAGAGGTGGCCAAAATTTTTAAGAAAATTTTAAGCACAAAATTAACAGATAAATATGTTTTGGGGGATGGGCAGCAAATTCAGTGTTGTCAACTAAAGGAAGTTTCTCCCATGCCTCCTCTGGATCATCCAGATGGTTATTAGCAAACTTCACACGGACCTGGATATGTGATGATTTGAGCAGGGGAATCTTCCATGCAATGCATGACTTGAAACCATGATGGCATTGTGTTCTACAGACAGTGACTTTTGAAACTGTGGTCCCAGCTCTCTTCGTGTTATTGACCAGTTCCTCCCGCGAGTTCTGTTCTGATTCCTCACCTTTCCAGTAAGGCTTTTTGAGAAAAAAAAAGAACTTGGCATTGGTGCATCTCTGAGGCCAGGCTTCACATCCATTGGTGAAGCCATAGGTTTACATTGGCCATTGCTATATACACCCACTTAGTGCCCCCCCCCCCCCCCCCCCCCCCCCCCCCCATGTAGTAGAACCTGGAGCATTTTGAGGTGCCAGTTCCCAGTAACATTCAACCTGTCGCATCCTAAGGGCTTGTCCCCACAGGCAAAGTTGGCAACAACCCCGTTGAAATGAATGGAAGCGTCTGCCCGCTTCCATTCATTTCAACGGGGTTGTCTTTACTTGCTGCGATTTGAACCGCAGGCACCAGCATTTTGGCCGCGACCTGCGGCCAGCCACTAGCGGCTGAATTGACATGTAGATAGCCTTGACCACTCGTGAACTTTGTTCAGCTGCTAGCGGCTCGCGGGACCGCGCCACCCCGCGGCCAATTTCGCCAGTGGGGACAAGCCCTTACACAAATCCCCAGTTCATGTCACATTTTCTCTTCTGAACAAAGCTTTGGGACCTGAGTAAACCACAGCTATAATTAAGTTATTAACTAGGTCTTATTTACACTGGAATTTTAATTACAGAGTGTGGGTGATTATCAGCACTGAAATATTCCATTCATTAGTCGTGGAGCAGAAGGGCGAGGAGCCAGCTATGTGCATTGACATCGCCCTGTGCTCCAGGTGATTTTAGGGTCACAGGAACTGGGAAAAAAAAATGCATGGCCTGCCGAAAGCTAGCCATACACGGGTCAACTTTAGCACAATTGATTTTCCATATTGTGTTGTGCGATTTAAACACCGACTGTCAGTCTAAAGGCCCCATACATCTCGTGAGCCATGGCGGATTTTTCGGCGATTTTTACGTCAGTGGCAAAATCGGCTGCCGATCGCAGGTGCCCACAAGGGCTCATTCAGCCAGAGAACGGGCATGTCCGTAAATCTCTGGCCGATGCCATGACCCATGGATAACTGAGACCCTGTCCCTTTAGCATTATCATAACTCCAATAAAATATAACGACAGAGGCGGGATTATCTTTGGAAAAGAAACTCTATATAAGAATGTGCAAAAGTACAAAATAACTTGGCCACAGCCAGTCAACAAATATAATTTTAATAAAGGAAATGCTCCGACACACCCATCAGCCTTCCTTCCCAACTGTACCGACCACCAGCCCTTAAATACCAGCTCGATGGGTACCTTTTAACTTACACTCCAGAGCCTAGGTGCCCAACCAGCCGCCCTCTTCAGTCCTTCACTTGTGGCCCCTGAAACGTTACTGTTCATGCATAGGGCATAGGAATTGAATCATATTGCATCCCATAACCTCTGAATCAAAATGTGCATCACCATACTACAGTGTTACCCAATGCTTGAAGTATCATTTAAAATAAGTTTTGTTATTTAAAAATGAAACATAATATCTTCCAGTCCTTTCCAAATGCTTCTACAAGTCAGTTTAGATTGAAAAAGTTATGTGCGGCCCTTTAGTGATGCAGAGGGCCGCACTTGTAGCCGTCCACATCAACTTAGTTGCCCACCACTGCTCCAGAGAGTGACATAACTGGGGCATAAGCCCTGCCAACACTTTAACCATATATGTGGCTGCCATATCCATACCTACACACCACAAGGAAATCTCCAACATCCACCTTATACCTGCGGCACTGCCGAGCTTCCGTCCTGCTGTGACAGAAATAAAAACAAGGAAAATGCAGCAAACAAAGCATATACAGAGACAACAATCACAAATAACAATGACGATCCTGGTCCAAAGAGGAAGCACTTCCTGTTGGGTCAGGCTAAAAAGACTCTCTGGCCCCTTCCCTAACTAATGGACCCACCCACTTACCTCCTCTCCGACGTCCCAGGCCAGTCCCCTCGGTCAATTCCTTTACTTGGATCAGTGTGTATGCTCCATAGTACCATTAAATACATATCAGTCAAAATGCTGTGAGATACGATCTACTGAAATTTGCCAACATGTCCAATCACTTTTATGTTAGTTTTCAGCAACATTTAGTCCATTGAACATAAATATTGCACAGTATATGGCTACCTTAAATCCCCAGCAATAAGGGAGATGGAGAAACCTATTGTCACGCCTGGACTTAAGTACCTAGGACAGGTTCATAACTGATAAAATGATCACTGTTGTATCTTAGGGCTTTTCCCCACTTGAGTGATCAGCTGCAGCACTTACACGATTTAAATTACACGCAATGATCGCGGGTGATCACTTCTAATTATTTGAATGGGCTTGTCCCCACTTGAACTAAAGGGCACGGACACGGTGCGATCAGAATCGCCGTTCCCCGCATTTTTTATTTTGTGCCACGGGCCACCACGGGTGGTTGTGGCCATAGTGGTGAATAGGCGGTGTTAAAAATCGCATGTCATTTTATGGCCACCCCCACTTCCTGTCTGCAAGGGCCAGTGATCCCTGTGCCACAATTCCAATGGCGGGAGACCACAGGAAATGGCTGCTAGAATCGTGGCAAGTTGACCAAGTGGGGACATGGCGGTATGGTGTATACAACTCATAGAAACTGTAAATTTTCTTTTCATACAACTATCAAGTATCTATGACCATTTGTACCATACTAGCATGGATGCCAGCAGGTGGTAATGATGTATATTATATTGTGAAGGGACCCCTCACACTTTAGGTCCCTACACAAAATGTATAAACAAAAATTATTCTGTTATGTTTTCGATAAATAAGAGAAATTAAAGAACCAGTGTCAGGTTATTTATTTATGCTTGACCCAGGGATTACTGAGACCTTGACCCTTTAACCATTTAACCTTTTAACCCCCACTTAACCTAAAATAACGACAGAGGCAGAAATTCATTTAAAAGTTTTATATAAGAAGATTTTGGAAAAATACAATAACTTTTTGGCCACAGCCAATAAAAAACATTTAAATAACATTTGTATAACAATCCCTATTAAATAACCGTTTAAATAACCTAGCTTTGTGGAATGCCCCGACAGTGCCACTGAAATGCCCTTCATCAATAACCGTACCGGCCACCAGCCCTCCAATACCGGCTCGATGGGTACATCCACTTTCAAATCAAGGAGTCCATAAATGGGGGCCTAAGCCCCGCCGAGCTTTTACCATGCAAGTGGCTGCCCTCCAGTACCGACACGCCACCATGCTTTCTCCACTCTAATCATGCGGCACTGCCGAGGTTCCGCCTGCTGTGACGAAAAAACTAATTAGTACAGAGAAATCATGCAACAAACGAGGCAGGGTGGGTGGGTGTCAATCACCGGCCAAAGAGGAGGAACTTCCTGTTTGGCCGGTTTAAGTGATCTCCGCCGACTCCGCCCCTTTCCCCCTCTACTCCTCCTACTCACCTTCCGACGTCCCAGGCCAGTCCCCTGGGTCAAGGCGCCCTCCTAGACTGGCGTCCTTGATCCAGGCTATCAGGATGGGAACCCTACCTTCGCCCGATTTCAAAATTCGGGAAAAAATCCAGGATTTTGTGCAATCTGGATTTGGCCGGGAAAGCCACATAAAAAACATGACTGTCCCGGCCAAAACGGGAGGGTTGACAGGTATGATGGAGACACAGACAGCAAGTTAAATGAGCCAACCCTTCTGTCCATTTCCAGCAAGTTTGGTGACAATACCATGTTCTGGGGCTTTGCAATTAACTTGAAATCGTCAAAATGGTCGAATTTTTTTTAAAAAATGCCATCTCTCCTTTTCATTGGTCTTTCGTGAAGTGATTGTACATTAAGAAGATAATTTAGTGATTAGACGTACATATAACACGGCACATCTATGTGTTCTGGGAACCAGCGTCTGATAATGATCATCATTTGTCATGACGGCAGGTCGGAGGTACATAGAATTGTCAGTTGAGGCTTTTGGTAGGGTGTGTCTAATATGTAAACCTTCCTGTCATCATCTTATGGTTTATGTGGTTACAGGGACTCGGCAGAGATGTCACGGTGACAGAAACGTACCTAAAAGATTGATATACGTGCGTCACACATGGCAAGACTAATGACAGAAACTTTACTGCGCTATAAATAATAAGAGGAGTAAATTTGAAAAATCGATGTAAATGCTTACACAACATTGAACCACATTTCAGATAGCACAACCCTAGTGTTGCAGAAATGTCCAAAATAACGACATTATAAAAGCTGCAACGCATGGTGACACCTACAGTTCAGATACAACAGTCAGCATGTATGTTTGTGGAACAAAGCATGAGATTCCCTTAAAGGAGACTTTGCCATTTTATTGATAAAGTGTTCTTTGTATAGTGTCTTTGTACACCTGGGAAGCCATTTTCTCTAATTTCTGGTAAAAGCACCAAGGCTGAATTCATATGGTTGGCTTGAGTAGCGGTTGCGGTGGTGGCGCTTGGGAGGCAACCACCAGAAAATTGATGGCAGCTTTTTTCAGGCATGAATTAACCCTAACCCTTGGGCTACCCCCTCCCTGGAATGGTACATTCCAGTGTTTACACAAAGCTCTGCCTGCTGTGTGTTGGGCTGGTCTGCTGAAGCTGACTGCTTCAACGTGTAGAGCAGTGGTTCCCAAACTGGAGAGCGGGTCCCCCTTGGGGGGCGCGAAGGTATTCCAGGAGGGCGCGGGCCCTCATTCATAATATGTGTTTGAATAAGGAGGGGGGGGCTCGATAATGTTCCTTAATAAGGAGGGGGGGGCCTGCAATGTTGGTTGAGAACTTCGGGGGTCTGGTGAAATGGGGTTGAATGGTTGACCCCAGACATATTTCACCTCACAAAACCTGGCCCTTGTTGCAAAAAGTTTGTACACCCCTGCTCTATATAGATGGGAAGATGCTATGTTGCTGACAATATGATCAGTTACGGCTCCAGCCCTTCTTATTGTAGTTCAGCTGGCATACTGTTTTTTCCCTTAGGTAGGCCTTAATTCTAAGAATTTTGGCAAAGTGTGATTTATTCTGCTTTAGATAAGGGGATGGTTGTAGTCATGTTACCGTCATGGTTGTATTTACAGTTCCTAATCTTTAAGGTCAACTGTAATGTTCTGTCCTTTCCCATATGACCCTTGCGTTATGCTAGACCAGTGATGACGAACCTATGGCACGTGTCCCTGAAGTGGCACTCTGAGCCCTCTCTGTGGGCACGCGAGCTGAGCACAGAGGAAAGAAATGCAGCCTATTGGCTCTCAATGCTGTCAATTCTCTTCCCCTCTCTTCTGATTGCACACAGTTCCCCATACCCTCCCCTATTCTGTCTTATAAGAAAGTAGAGTGTGTGTTAACATGTTTTGTGTGTGTATGAGTTGTGAAATTCAGATTATATTACCATGCTGGCACTTTGTGATAAATGCGTTTGCATTTCAGTTTGGGCACTCGTCTCTTATAGGTTCGCCATCACTGTGCTAGACAGAACCCACATTGTAGAAGGCAAGCCCAGGAAGAGTTTGGAGAGACAAGTGACAGCAAAATTTGTATCAGGAATCCTGAAACCCATTCTTTAATGAGAAAGACGAACTGTTGTCCAATCATGCTGTTCAGTTAAGCAGGAAAATGGAAAAGGGGGTCCCTCATGGAACAGCGATATAGTCATACACTAGATCGAATTACAATGAAGATTTTTATTCCTTTGTGAGTTACTAATCCCAAAAAGGGATTTTAGGATTTTATACACAATACACATTTATGTGTATTGAAAAAATGCCCATAACAGATAATTATCTGTTATGGGCATTTTTTCAATACACATAAATGTGTTGTATTCCAATTGCACAAAAATAGGTCTTTTTTAAATTGTGTTTTTAAGACCATCCAATCTTTGTTGTAATTCGATCTAGTGTATGACTGTATCGCTGTTCCATTTCCATTTTTTTCTATTTTTCTACATTATCTTGGGATGGGAACAGTGATTAGATCTACCCTGGTTCTTTTCAGTTAAGCAGGGAGCACACATGTACATATGGGGTAGATCAATGGCCACTTTGAGCACCTTGCCCGCTCGCGGCCATCTATCTGGCCCATAATGATACAGTGCAACATGTTATAGACGTAGCAATAACATCATCTGTAATGGTAAAACGAGTTGCCTACAATGTAAAGAAAAGTTTGGAGTTCTCTCAACAAAGTTTGGAGGTGACTCTACAAACTGTCTTGCCCTGACCTTGTGGTTAAACTGGAGAAGTTCAAATTACCAAATTACTCAGTTTACATGTTTATTTTCTTTTTTTTTTTTTGCAGAGGAAAAACTGGAAAAGAAGATACTTTGTCCTGGACATGTTTTCAATTAGCTACTACAAATGTGAAAAGGTAATTCAGTTATCCTGTTTTACAATTTCTATTGATCTATCATATACAGATGATTTATGAAAGTAATACCCAGGAATTTTTTAATCATAATTCCAGGTTATTATCTAGTGATGTTAAAGGTGTTCCACCAAACTGATTAGTTATCTACCATGAGCGTTCACTAAAGGCTGCCATTCACGCACCGAACGGTGGCCGATTTTGCCGCCGACTGATGGGCGTGCGCGCTCGCAGCTCGCAGATCCCTGTCGCCCCACAGCTCGGCCAGCCAGAGAACAGACTTGTCCGATATTCTCTGGCCGATGCCGTTAGTTTCAATGGAGACCGGCGACTTCATTGAAGCTAACGGCTGGTACACAAAGGGTGTGATGATGTCATCACGCTGCACTCCAGAGCTGATCTGACATGCTCTGTTGGCCCCCCACACGTGGGGGGGGCCTTAAATGACCGAAAGCTCCCCAATGGTTTGGTGCAGTTATCCCTGCAGTATGATACCTCATACTCCCTCTCCATACAACAAAAGGCCTCCCAAGCCACCAAGGATGTCTGAAAAGCCAAACCTGTCACCCGAAACTTTCACTAACAATCTTTTTAGGTAATACTAAAGGCCTTAGATTTCTCTTTCAGATTTCCTTTAGATCTCTTTTTGTTTTACCAAAACCATGTAATATTAGGGGCTAAACCAGACGTGGGCAAACTAAGGCCCTTTAGTGTTTTAATTTTGCCCTTTGTCACCTTGGTTTGAAGTCTCTCTGGTTCCCCTCCATCCCTGCAATAAGTAAAGATAACACCTAGAGGATAATTGTTTGGATTGATTCCTAGAGGTCATAGTTTGTTTAAGCTTCTCTATCAAAATGTTCTATTTATTATATATTTTTAACTTATTTTAAATATCCTGTCCTAGCTACGAGGATTTAGGACCCCTATGCTGGGTGGCCCTTGGTCAGGCCCCTACGTCACGTTTAAAAACCCATTGTGGCCCGCAAGTCAAAAAGTTTGCCCACCCCTGTTCTAAACCATCAAGTCTACCTCTGTTCAGTTGCAAAGGATCCTATACTACTTAATTGTTGGTAGATCTAAAGGATATCTGACAGAGAGATCTAAATGTGTATGGCCAGCAATACTGAATGTCTGTACTCAGCTTGAGAAATGTGATCAACCAGTGGTTAAATGATGCTGAAAGCACTATAGACATACAGTAGGTACCAAGTGCAGAATCCAATCCAGCATTTTTACAGAACTATACCACACTGAGGTGTACATGGACCGTAGACTTATTATGTGTGTGATGTGGAATATGATTTTTATACAAACAAAGCCGGCACTTAGGCAAAGGCAAAGAATCATGTTGCTTGATAGCAGGCATCATAAAGTATATAACTTGTCCTCTTGACTATTCCTCTCTGCACGGCCCATCTTAGAAGACTGAATATCCAACACCTATAGGTATGGGTGCCACTTGTTTTGGCAGTGATTGGTGTTTGAGATAAGGAATGCATCAATACAGGAATACATATTGTGTACAACATGGATCAGTGGGAGAACCCTGGTATTGAAGGATTGGTATACTTACCTCTTGTGTCCTTACTTTGCTTTGTTCCAGTTCTGCATGGCAAGTGTTGGTGATATATGTGGGAATGACAGATGACTACAAAGCCACATACTCCCTCCTTGGACACCATGTCACTATAGTGGGCAGGTCCCTATAGCACTGACATAGATGATAGAGCCATATATTGGGATAATAACCAGAAAAATAACAATTATATATTTTTCCCAGGGGACACAGGGATACAAAATCTTGGTAGTATTGATTTTTAGAGGGTATAATGACCCCCAAAAAAGAAGCATGACCATTAAGTATCTCCTATCACAAGGACCTGCCATTGATGAGTGAAGACCTTTTCACACTAGTACATGCATGCACATTTTATCTAGGACTCACCTAACTTTACCATGTACTCTTTAGGATCGGGATCCTCTGCGCACTATACGGCTTAGAGATATCTTGAAGACCCATGAGTGTCTAGTTAAGTCTGGGTAAGTGTCTTCTATCCTTGAAAATGTGCGAAATCTTAAGGAAAGCCATATAATATTCAGTTGTTTCTATGGTTATGTTCTAACTGAACAGTCACCACTAATTGAAATTAAGAGCAAGTACATATTTTGAGCTAATATTTAAATAAATGAAACTGTCAAGTTTTTGCAATGGGATAAATTACAAAGCCAAGATTCATATATTAGACCACCCAGGCCTTGTGATGCACAAAGCCTGGGTCAGATGACATAAGGTATGGACCTTATGGTCCTTATGTTATGGTGCAACAATATATGACAATATATGACTTTTTAGGCCTGGGTGGTCTAACTAGTGAGCAAGAATATTCAAAATTTTTATCGTGAATTTGAATATTGCCTTTGCTGCTCATCACAGACAATACATATTCCACTATTACCTGAGACTGACAATACACATTACGCTACTACCTGAGACTGACAATAC
>CM070034.1:22907593-22933472 GCA_036250615.1 Ptychadena robeensis
GCTACTACCTGAGACTGACAATACACATTCCGCTATTACCTGAGACTGACAATACACATTACGCTATTACCTGAGACTGACAATACACATTCCACTACTACATGAGACTGACAATACACATTCCGCTACTACCTGAGACTGACAATACACATTCCGCTATTACCTGAGACTGACAATACACATTCCACTACTACCTGAGACTGACAATACACATTCCGCTATTACCTGAGACTGAGAATATGCATCCGCTACTATCTGTGACTGACAATAAACATTCTCCTCATACATGAGACTGACAATACGCATTCTCCTTACACCTACACCTAACAATACAAAGTGTCACAGAATGGACATTGAAATTAGAGTTTTCAGTCTCATACTTCATATGGTACTCTACAAGTCAGTGGGAAGGCAGATAACAAGAGTATTGCTAAGCCTGGTTCTGCAAACATTTCCCTGGCACTAATGTTTTAGCTGTAATGCGTCTGGTTACACAATCACTGCCAACACCAGATATCAGGTTAACACACTTTACAGAATTTTCCAGAAAGCAAGCCAATGGTCATATACAAAAGGTCCATCCAATAAAGTACAGTATAGACCAGTGATGGCGAACCTTTTAGAGACCGAGTGCCCAAACCTGACTTATTCATCACAATTTAATCTTCAGGTTTTGGAGTCCTTGGAGATGACCATCATATGTACATGGGTGGTAGCAAAGAACAAGGACAAACATTTGTGACAGCAAAGCCCTACAGTCTCTTTTGTCACAATTAAGCCTACATGTACGGGTCAACCGTACACATACACTCCTTCACATAAAGCCATTTATGGAAACACCACTATTTATGTTTATTGGCCCTTTAAATACATCTGTCGTTATTGTAATTTTAGCCGAACTACTATGAATCGTCATGTGCTTCCTGTATAACCACTACATGAGGCCTCATTCTTATTATTCAGTGCAGTGAAGTCTTATGAAATGAGCAGCTTCCTCTATAGATGTGACACCAGTGTAAACCACAACACACAGGATGTCTTCTGTTCAGGCTTCCTCACCTACCTGTATAGCCTACATCTGGAACCACATGGAGCGTTATAAACCGAGAGATCACGCCTAGGGTCCCAGGAGGTGGCAGCTGCCAATGAGGTCACCATGGATGGAGCATGGTTAGCTCACCAATACGTTTGAGGCAGCAATTCAACATGTTCATAAAAATCAACACTTTATATCAATGAAAAGTTCAAAATATCTTGAATGTCAATGATATACTAAGGAAAATCCCTGCCAAGTAGGTGAATGAACATAGCTGGCTTGATTAGAGGATAGCATATTTGTAAGCCAGTCGGGATAAGTTAATGTTTTGGAAAATTCATGAGGATAATATGACAGCAGACTCTAGTTCATGGAAGAATACTAACAGCATAAAATATGTTTAATAGGGTATATTTGTATTTAGCTGGAGTTCTGCTTTAAACAATAATTCCTGCCAGATAGCATTTCCATGTCCTAAACTTTGCAATATGTCCCCCACCCCAATATATGGTTCTATAATGTGTAGGAGGTTCAAGCATCGCACTATGCTCTCTTTCTGGCTTCTGGTCTGTGGGTGGGCTCTTGGTGTCCTCCTGCTACAATACAGGGCCCTAAGCTATGCT
The DNA here is from genome assembly GCA_036250615.1 of Ptychadena robeensis. Classification (NCBI taxonomy): domain Eukaryota; kingdom Metazoa; phylum Chordata; class Amphibia; order Anura; family Ptychadenidae; genus Ptychadena; species Ptychadena robeensis. The sequence continues at coordinate 22,909,253 of CM070034.1, forward strand.
TTGTGGGTAACGACATCAAGGCTTATCAATTAAACAAGGCATGCTCATAAGAGAAAGTTATGGATATAGTAATGGGGGAGTCCCTAAAGCTGGCCATACACCATTAGATCTCTCTGTCAGATATTCTTTAGATCTACCAACAACTATGTAGTTCCGGGTCATCTGCGACTTGATGGTTTAGAAAGTCCCTCATATTACATGGTTTTGGTAAAACAAAAGGAGATCTAAAGGAAATCGGACAGAGAAATCTAGTGGAGTTGGTGGTTCACAGCTGACGTCGGACATCACTAAGTAAAAAATAAATTTCAATGCAGCTGCTAGCGGCCAAAAACGCAGGTGGGCGCGCTTCATAATGCGGCCTTGACCGCGGCGCAAGTGGGGACAAGCCCATTAAAATAATGGAAGTGGCCACCCGCAGCCACCGTGACGTAGCTCACAACCGCACGCTGCGCAGCCAGCCTCGCCAGTGAGGACAAGCCCTTATAGTCATATCACTAACTGTCTCTCAGAGGAGCTCACAATCTAATGTCCCTACCATAGTCATGTATATGTCACATGTAACTAGCATAGGATAATCTTTTAGGGGGAAGCCAATTAACCTACCAGCGTGTCTTTGGAGTGTGGGAGAAAGCCCACGCAGACATGGGGAGAACATGCAAACTCCTTGTAGATCGTGTCCATTGCGGGATTTGAACCTGTGGCTTTCATTTCTAAAGCACCACCATATTTCACAGCACTGTACATTAACATCCCCGGTGTTACAAGAAGATATCTTCTTCCATACTGAAAGCAGTACATAGAAAGATGTTTTTTATTTTACCCCAATACAGGACACCTCACCCCAATAGATAGCTAGGAACAGCATAACTGGAAAAAGTGTTGTACAGATAAACAGGATGTGGTTAGCATACCGATATTGTTACGGTTTTCATATCTGGAACATGATTTTGAAGAGTTCATCTAACTTCAGATTCCTCTGAGATTCCAAATACAGACTTGACAGCATTGGATTTGATTGAGTATAATGTGGAATAGTGCTCCACCTGGTGGATCAATGTGTAAACTGCAATTTAAAGAAAAAACGCATTTACAAGAGTGGTATTTATATTGTTATTATTATTATTGACTTGAATTTATTTATTCAAGTGCCCCCATATTTTGCAGCGCTATACATTAAATAGGGGTAGAAATACAACAGAAGCTACTATACAAGTACAGACATAAGTATGAAAAGCAGTCTTTCTAATGTAAGCTATGCAAAATGTAAAAAATGCACAGACAGTGCGATCATAATTGTCTTATTATCAGAGTATAATTCCCTATATTTAAGAAAAATTTTATTAAGCCTAACAATACCCTGTTTCCCTGACGATAAGGCACAGTCTTATATTTTTTTTGAAGCGCCAAAATATGCCCTAGGTCTTATTTTCAGGGGGATGTCTAATTCTGATCACTTTGTGCCATTCATTGTCCCATTTGATCACTCTGTGCCAATCATTGTCCCAACCTTTTGACACCGGTTGGCCAATCATGGTCCCCTTTTCATTCACTTCTGTGCCAATCATTATCCCCGTTTGATATCACTCTGTGCCAGATTCTCCCCAGTGGTATCTTCTTCTGATTCTTCTTTCTATGATCACTATGTTGCCCATTCAGGTTGTCCCCCCAGTTCTGATCCAGCTCTGTGCTCATTCATTGGCTCCATTTGATGATCACTCGTGTGCCAATTCAATTGTCCCCATTTGATCACTACTGTGCCAATCATGTTGGTCCCCTTTTCAAATCCACTCTGTGCAAACACTCATTGTCCCCCTTTGAATCAACTCTGTGCCAGTTCAGTGTATTCTTCTGTTCTTATCACTATGGTGCCAATTCATTGTCACCCTTCTCTGATCACTTGTGCCATCATTGTCCCATTTGATCACCTCTGTGCCAATCATTGTCCCCTTTGATCACGGTCTGTGCACAATCCATGGGTCCCCTTTTCATCACTCTTGAGCCAAGTCCCCTTTGATCACTCTGTGCCATTCATTGTCTTCTTCTGATCACTCTGTGCCATTCATTGTCTTCTTCTGATCACTCTGTGCCATTCATTGTCCCCTTCTGATCACTATGTGCCATTCATTGTCCCCTTCTGATCACTCTGAGCCATTAATTGTCCTCTTTGATCACTCTGTGCCAATCATTGTCCGCTTTGATCACTCAGTGCCAAACATTGTCCCATTCTGATCACTCTGTGCCAATCATTGTCCCCTTCACTGATTCACTTTTTTTGGGTTCTACCGGTACGGCCAGGTAACAGACTCCGTTACGGCAGAGATCAGCAGCTTGCTTGTCTTCCTGCACTGCAGCCAGCCCTGATGGAGTCACACGGAGGCACACACTTACCCATTGTACCACCCTAATGGGAGATTTGTGGGTGTCTTATTTGCAGGGGGGGGGGCTCATTTTAACGCTTTCGGCAAAAATCGGGGGTGGCTTGTTTGATGGGGATGGCTTATTATGGGGGAAACAGCTTATAACCCCAGCCCCACTTCAAGGTTAAATGCACATTTAAGTCTATTGGGTCAGGTAAAGATATTCGTGTGCCTGATTCAGTGTGCCCCCTGCTAACTTGACTCATTGAGCTAACGCAGAAAATGTACACAGGACAGTTCTGACCCTTCAGAGTGCATCAATGTGAAGCAGTAAACAGGTCTGTCAGGATTCACTGTGTTTTTTCTTAGTTTTACACTTAATACATTTAAAGTTTAGGTCAACTTTGAAACATGACACATAGAGCTGGTGGGATTAGAACCAATGGCCTTACTAGGTTTGGTGCTGAAAAACCCATGGTGTGACACCGTAATGGTGTATATGATATGCTGTTTGCAATAGGGGGGTTAAATTGTGTGGACATTTTGCACAGCATGTAACAGCATACAACATTGCCACACATTATAGTGTAATTACACATCAGGGGCAGAGGGCAATTGCATACTATAAGGGTGAAGTGTTAAACTTGCTTGCTCAGCCCTGGACACACTGCAAACATTTTCCCACACCAGTATCAGATATGCACTGCTAAATGGATGTCAAGGATGCACAGATATGTGTAGCCAGGGATCCAAGGGAGGAGCTGCAGGACCAAGCAGAGAAGACATGAATAAAGGAGTGTAAAGTGTACTGGACAATGTATGGGTGACCCACAGTAGGGCTGCCACTAATATCCTTTGGAGGTGAGAAGTGCCAGGTCTTCTGCCCTATCCTGATGTGGTGGGGATGTCACCCAGTGTGGGCTGCACCCCTCACAGTTTCCTAGTGACACTCTTGATTACAATTCCTTATGAGATTCATTGCTACATTACTCAGATTTCCACTTATTTTCAAGAATTGTTGAAATGTCCACTTCCTGAACATGATCAGATTGACATAAACTTGGGCAAAAATGTAGTTTAGTTGTAAATACCAGTTTAAAAGACGCTCCACTGTATAGGATGCACCCTATACCGGGAACTGCAGCTCCTATGGTCAGGGCTCCAACTGGCAGAGCTGGAGTTAATGGAGGCGGGGAAGCTGTCAGAGGTTTCCCCACCTCCTTGTCCCACTCTGCAGAGCTGTTTGTGAGCAAGCAGAATCTCATTTTGTTTTACCAAATCCATGTAATATGAGGGACTTTCTAAACCATCAAGTCTACCTGTGTTCAATCCCAGAGGACCCGGCAATACATAGTTGTTGGTAGATATAAACGATATCTGACAGAGATCTAAAAGTGTATGGCCAGCTTAAGTCATTTGAAAACAGGATAAGTAATAAAATTGTTGACTTGACATGCTCTTCCAGGGTATGCAGTTTATTTTAGAAGCTAATTATCATTATTGTAATTATCGGTCATTTGGTCGCAATGTATTTGTGTTGATCATGCTGACACGAGGCATGGAGGTGGGTGGTTGACAAGTGGACATAGAACATAGAGAACATACTGCCGCTGCCCCTGCCCTCTTCCCGCACTCGCCCCGTCATCTCCCTCCAGCATGTGCCCAGCAATCTCACATCAGCCGGTAAACATAATTACTGGAAGGTCATAATTACTTCCTATGTCAGTGAAGTCACGTCTAGCGAGATGTCACACACAGCCTTGGCCTCGGAGTGAAGGAATGTCAGTTCTACCAGAATGAAGATATCTCTGCGTCAGGCTTTCTTGGGATTATTTCTGTAAATATATCAATTCTCAGATATGACTGTGTATGCCACGGACACGGCATGTTGTGTGTTCTATACTATTGGAATATACACAAATTTTTTCAGAGCTATACTGGTGTATATACACCTCCAGACTGGGTATACAGTGACTGGACAATGCAGAGTTTGGGTGAAGGGGTATCACTGTGTCCAGGATCAGCAGTTTGTGAGGTGAGAGTCCCCCGTGGCCTGGGATAGTCAAATGTCAAACTTGGTTCAGTCTTTTCACATGTTGATGTAGCAGCACTTATAGCTTTGAGTGGCTCATCATTGAGCCATATATGTATTTGAGCAGGGGCGGTCCTAGGGAGATCAGTGCCCAACAACACCCTCAGATGCATCTCTGGTCATAGAGCCCTCCCAGGGAGGGAGTGTTGCTGGTGAGACATACGAATTCTGTCCCAACCATCCCCCTCCCCGCAAAGCATCTCCAGTGACCAGGTGGGGGTGGCTTGCTGGTGCCATGTCACCCATGTTGGCCATGCCTAAAACCGCCACTGTATTGGAGGACATTTAGGTTTCTGTAACTGACACACATTATTAACCTTGAGACTGACCTTGACTGGAGTGCAGAACAGATGCTATAGGAAGTTTTTCACCAGACATAGAATTCCTGCTTTCCTCAGCCTATAGATGGATGCAAGGAGACCTCAAATATTATAACCAATGACCTTTGCTCTTGCTTTCAGGGATTTACTTATGAGGGATAATCTGTTTGAAGTCATCACAGCTCCAAGGACATTCTACATCCAGGTAAAGTATTAATATGGAAGTTACAATGGTTATTAAAGTGGGTTTTTACCATCAAAGCTTTAATACATTACAACATTTTCACGCAGCACCAACCCGCTAAATGAAGGCAGCTAAATGTTAAATGTATACTATTTATGTCACTTGGATAACTGCAGGGAAACATGAATAACTATGAAAGGTTGCAGTTAGGGGTGTGAAACTGGGAATGTAAATTAACAATCCAAAAAAAAGATTGGACTTCTAAGGGTGTTGGAGATCTGGGGGATGAAAGTCAGAGTAGGTATATGTAAGGGTAAAATCTAACAAGAGAAGAGCACTGTGTGACAGTTGGAATATGACTATGAAAGGGTTGACATTTAGACTGCATGTAGTCTCGGGGGTTAGTCAGAAAATTTCAGGGTTGCACTACTCAGGTATGAGATCTGGGGGTTCAAATCGTGTTGTACAGTGATAGTTACATTTGACCCAAAGCCAGCTGGTGACCTGTGGATGGAGACAGCTAATCAGAGGCTCAATCAGGAAGAGGGAGGTCCATCTGCAGCAGAACTTACCATGCAGGAGGCTGACGCAGAGGACAATGAGGTAGACAGGGAGGAAGACCACCCTACACATGGGGTGAGTACCAAACACCATCTTCTGGTACTCATCTAAGGAGCTCACTACAAAAGGTCACCCCTGTCCATATACAGTCATAAAATGCGTTAAAACAACTCATTACAAGACTTTTATGTACCTCAAAAGCCCTTTACTTTTTGGTTTTGGCGTATCCCCCTGGGTTTGGCCAATACAAATCTCCTTGGCTTGTTCTAACACTATAAACTCTTTGGGATTGAAATCTCTGCTACAGGGAGTGCAGAATTATTAGGCAAATGAGTATTTTGACCACATCATCCTCTTTATGCATGTTGTCTTACTCCAAGCTGTATAGGCTCGAAAGCCTACTACCAATTAAGCATATTAGGTGATGTGCATCTCTGTAATGAGAAGGGGTGTGGTCTAATGACATCAACACCCTATATTAGGTGTGCATAATTATTAGGTAACTTCCTTTCCTTTGGCAAAATGGGTCAAAAGAAGGACTTGACAGGCTTAGAAAAGTCAAAAATAGTGAGATATCTTGCAGAGGGATGCAGCACTCTTCAAATTGCAAAGCTTGTGAAGCGTGATCATCGAACAATCAAGCGTCTCATTCAAAATAGTCAACAGGGTCCCAAGAAGCGTGTGGAATAACAAAGGCGCATAATAACTGCCCATGAACTGAGAAAAGTCAAGCGTGCAGATGCCAAGATGCCACTTGCCACCAGTTTGGCCATATTTCAGAGCTGCAACATCACTGGAGTGCCCAAAAGCACAAGGTGTGCAATACTCAGAGACAGAAAGGCTGAAAGACGACCACCACTGAACAAGACACACAAGCTGAAACATCAAGACTGGGCCAAGAAATATCTCAAGACTGATTTTTCTAAGGTTTTATGGACTGATGAAATGAGAGTGAGTCTTGATGGGCCAGATGGATGGGCACGTGGCTGGATTGGTAAAGGGCAGAGAGCTCCAGTCCGACTCAAACGCAAGCAAGGTGGAGGTGGAGTACTGGTTTTGGCTGGTATCATCAAAGCTGAGCTTGTGGGGCCTTTTCGGGTTGAGGATGGAGTCAAGCAACTCCCATTCTACTGCCAGTTTTCTGGAAGACACACCTTCTTCAAGCAGTGGTACAGGAAAGTCTGGCATCCTTCAAAAAAACTGATTTTATGCAGGACAACGCTCCATCACACGCGTCACAATTACTCCACACGTGCTGGCAAGAAAGGGTATAAAATAAGAAAAACGAATGACATGGCCTCCTTGTTCACCTGATCTGAACCCCATCTGAGACACCTGTGTCCATCATCAATGTGTGATTTCAAGGAGGGAAAACAGACCCATCTCTGAACATGTCTGGGAGCTGTGGTTGCTGCTGCACGCAATGTTGATGGTGAAAGATCAAAACACTCAGACAATCCATGGATGCAGGCTTTTAGGTGTCCTTAGCAAAGAAAGGTGCTATATGGTCACTGATTTGTTTTTTGTTTTGTTTTGAATGTCAGAAATGTATATTTGTGAATGTTGAGATGTTATATTGGTTTCACTGGTAAAAATAAAATAATTGAAATGGGTATAACATAGTTTTTGTTAAGTTGCCTAAATTAATGCACATTAATAGTCACCATACACACACATATACCCCCTAATAGCTAAAAACTAAAAACAAACTAAAAACACTCTTCCAAAAATATCAGCTTTGATATTAATGAGTTTTTTGGGATTCATTGAGACATGTTGTTTTCAATAATAATTAATTCCGCAAAAATACCACTTGCCTAATAATTCTGCACTCCCTGTATGTCACACATTGAGTATTGACAAATTTCTAACCAGCTAGGTTCATTGTAAGGTCCATTCCTCCAGCTTTGGATTTGCATGTAAATCTGATATATAACGACGCATGATAGGACTTTCTTGAATGTCCGCCTTTCCATCCAAGGATTCATTGAGACAAATCCAGGTGTCATTTGGTGTTAAATTTGGAGGATCTTCTGAACCAAAACCTCAAAATAGAAATATGGAAATGTGTTGTTCTCACACATCCCTCATTCTGGAAGCATCTAATGAACTTGCTGACAGATTGAAGCAGACGGGCCGTTCTGGAGATGGCCGTGACATCAGTGCGGGCTCGGCCGTATCACAAATGCCCACTTCATTCCTGACACGTGTTCATAATGTGTAATGATGCCAGATGGGCACTTGGGAGGCCTCATCTATATAAATGACGTTCCTTTTCAATATGACAGCCAACCTGCTGTCAGATAAGTGTGTTGCTGGATCATGTGATGGGAAAGATGCGTAAGGCCCCAACGCAATTTAGACCCTGACTGCTTTCTCAGTAAAAGGAAACAAGGTAGAAATGTCATTTGGTTTAATCACAGCTTGGTCATCAAAAAGGCAGAACAGGCAGAAGAACAGGACTCCATAGAAGGCCAACAGACTCATAAAACCCTCATGTTTCTGCCTTTCATTATGGGACAGTGCAATAGGCCAAATCTGGCATTTCACTTCACTTATGAACATGGACTTGTAAAGGACTGATTAGTCCGTGGCAGTACACACTATGCTGCCTTTATCAATATCAATAGAGGCCATGGGGGACAACATGGCTACTATTCCTAGTTCCCAATCTAACTTCTGTCACCGTTGTCACTAGGGTGGTGCATGTTTTTTCTTTTGTATACAAGGACTAAAGCACTTTGATCTTCCTCAACAAAAACATTTGCAATTTGGCTTTCCCCCTACCTCACCCTTGTAAATGGTTTAGTCCAGAGTTCAAAGGCTTCTAATAGCTCCTGCAGCCAGTAGTGGTTTTAGGCATGGGTAATATGGGTGGTTGCCAAGGGCGGCAATTTTTTTTGCCCAGCCATGCTGCCATCCCCGAAAGTATCCAGCGGAGTTACTGCCTCTTTCCGCCACCTCTACCACCTCCCTGGTCCGACACTGCTACCACCCCACAGTCAGATACCTCTACCACCCCTTAGTCTGACACCCTTAACAAACCTCCCTATCCAACACCACCCCTGAGGGTGATCGCCCAGAGAAGCTAGGACCCCCCCCCCCCCCCCCCCCGTCTGCAGCATCTCATATCTGTGCATTCCCAGCAACCTTCTAGTTTTGGGATACAACACATGCTCTGAGTGTGTCAGGGGCTGAGCAAAGGCCATAAAACATTAATTGAACACTCTCCAAGTCCTTATATAACACTCTATAAAGGCCCCCATACACCTAGCGAGCCATGGTCGCCGGCAAAATCGACCACCTATCATGGGTGCCCACATGGGGCGACAGATCCCTGTCGCCCCAAATGCTCGGTCGACCAGACAACGGACATGTCCGTAAATCTCTGGCCGAGCCATTAGTTGGAATGGGGACCGGCTTCCCCTACAAACTAACGGCCAGCACACAAAGGGTGCCCAGCGATGGAGTGCAGTGTGATAACGCCATCACGTTGCACTCCGTCGCTCGTCTATCGTCCCCGGCTTGTCGTGTGTGGAGGCTTCAAGTCTACACTCACCAGTTCGTAATTTGATTTATAACTATATTACCTAAGTTATATATATATATTACCTGTCTTTTCTCCCCATAGACTGACAGCCCGCAGGAGATGCACAGCTGGATAAGGGCGATTAATGCCGCCATTCAAACTTTCAGAATGCGCTATCGGGTATGTAAATGAGATGCCTCAGCCCCCACAGCTTGTTCCTTATCGCCACATTAACTGACTGGCTCCTTGTACTGCTTCTTCCTTTCACACTCCAGTCCTGTTATGTATGGAGGTTGATACCAGGTCAGACGCAGGGTACAATCTAATAAATGTGTGCACTTATCCTAATAATAACGATATTATTATTAATGTTATTAATGTGCGATAATTATACCATACCAACTTGTAAAGATAGAATAACTTCAATGATGCAATGTAACACATCGGCGGTATTTATACTTTAAGACAACTTAGTTTTATAAGACAGGATTTGCACTGTCAGATGCCCGTGGGTATGAGGCAAAATCTCATTAATGATGTATTTAAAAACATTCTTGTTTATGAGTCATTTCCATATATCTTTAAAGAACATTAAATGAGGTATTTGTACACTCACACATAAAATAATACTGAGATTTCACAACAAGAGATTAAAATTAGAAACTTTCAAAGTCAGGAAAACAGGATTGTGCAATCTGGTGTCTGACTTTCCAGGCCGATTCATATGGCGTGGTGATGTGTCCCTGCCAAGTGGATGGCACTGAGGACGCCAGCATAGGAGGCGATTTGATTGGCATTCATGACAACCGTATGTCTGAACATTTGCACTTCATCATTTGCATATTATTTATGAATATGCAAAATTATTTAAATTAAATAGTGAATACTTCAGGATAAATCCTTTTTTACTCTAATTATCCATTATCCTTCTAATCTGCTACCACTACCTAAAGCAGGCTGGAGCCCATTACTCTGATATTAAAACTGCTCTGGACCCTTATGTAGTGTAGGCAGATCCTAACATTTAATTTGTATTAGTTGTCCCATATAAGTCTGGTAAATATACCATTTTCATAATGTATTACATCAAAATGACGATCATGTCAGAAAGTTTAGCTGCTAAATTCATGAAGACCAGAGGAGAGCAAATGTTTTCACTTGGCCACAATGGGTTCTTGAGGGAGAGGCCAGTCCAAGAGCCTGTAATGGCTACACGTGTCGGATTCGCACCGGATTCCGGCACGATCGATTCCGGGCGCGTGCACGCAAAACGATCGTGCCGGAATCGCATGCAGCCCACCTGGTCCGATCGTTCGCGTCCCATTGATCAGGGGCTCAGAATCGAATCCGACGGAGAACCAACATGTTGGTCTTTTCTCATGCGATTCTGTCCGGATCAGGGGGAGTTGCCATTTGTGAGGTGGACAATCGGACACGGATCCGTCCTGGAATCCGTTGGACAAGGTGGTATGCTGCGATGGATACTCTTAATTGGCCGATTGATCACACCTGCGATTCCCGGCAGAATCGCCAGAATCGATCGGATGATGAATCGATTGGACATGGAATCCGACACGTGTATGGCTAGCTTAATTGCTCATTAATCATAACTTGGCTGTGTGCTTGCCATTGTCATTTTTTTACATTTCCTGTACAGTTGTCAATAAATGATCATACTGCCAAGGGAAAACTTTTACATTTTTGTAAAAAAGATATTAATAAAATGTGCAAGATGCTCTGGTTCCCCTCTGGTCATTGCAGAAATAATTCCTAGAGGTCATCGCCATGAGGTAGCGCCCACAGCCACTGTGTTACCCATTGGATGTCTCTAGGCCAGGGGTGGGCAAACTAAGGCCCGGGGGCTGGATCCGGCCCATGTAGCTTTCTTTTTCAGCCCTTTGTCACTTGGTTGAAAAGATGTTTCCCTCCATTTGTTCTCTGCAATGAGTGTGCATAATGCCTAGAGGTTTCCAAAGATGCAGTGGTGTAATCATGTGATGACACTGAGTTGATATGGAGGGCCACAAATGCGGCCCTCTGCATCACTTAAGGGCCGCACATAACATTTTCAATCTATACTGACTTGTATAAATATTTTTTAATGTGGAAATAACCGCATGCATTGCTAGTCAATGCATGCAGTTATTTCCACAGTCAATACTTCAGGCATTGGGTAACACTGTAGAATGGTGATGCACATTTTGATTCACAGGTTATGTGATGCAATATGAGTTTCTATGCCCTATGCATGAACTGTAAGGTTTCGGGGGCCGCAAGTGGAGGACTGGGGAGGGCTGCTGAAGAATGCCCAAAGGCATTATCTCTGCTCATTGCCATCCATAGAATTGCCACACCTATTGTGAGCCATAGAATTGCCACACCTATGGTGAGCCATAGAATTGCCACACCTATGGTGAGTCAGCCATTACAGGCTCTTGGTCAAAAAGTTTGCCCTCCCCTGATCTAGGCAATATGTATGGTCATTGCAGTGAAGGAGCTGAGGGGAGGCAGAGGGTCTTTTCACCAAGGTGACAATGGACCGGATTAAAAAGCTTAATGGGCCTGTTAAGGGAAAAGTAGTTTGCCCATGTCTGATGCAGACTTTCTATTCTGTATTCAAAGAAGTTACATTGCTCCCAGGCTGTAAAGTACCTTCTGCCTATGTAATGGCGACGAGGAGAGGGGACAATGTTCTGTAGTGTAGCTCTAGAGCAGGGGTGTCTAATCTGGCCTGTAGTGTTATTATATTTGGCCCACTTTTTTTTATCCTCCTGGGCCTTATGCCGAACCCAGTATGGTTACAGTTTGTTCATAAAACAAACTGTACCCGTGCTGGGATCGGGCATACTTGCCCATGCTCTACAAGCCTGCGGCAATTCTGCTGGCTTGCTGATCCCTTCCTGCAGCACATTTTCAGCAGGCTGGCACCATAGACTTTTCCCGGCCCACATATCGGGCATCCCGATGACACCAGCGATGTGTAGAGAGAAGGGGAAGCACGTCAGATTACAGTGTACTCTGTCACAATCTCCTGTACGGCGCTGTGTCACGACCAAAAAAATGGTGCGAGATGGCTGTACACTTTGTTTCCCAAATCAATGATTAAGATGTTTCCATATGAAATGGTTCATCGTTGAATCAAATAGGAAGGAAAACATTTTTTAACAAGTTTTTTAAATAAATATTAGTTATCCTAGAAGAGCAGTACTATATTTCAATAGATGCAGTAAAGTGAGGAATGCTGTCTTTATAGCACAGGATAGTGGTTCCCAAACTTTCCCTGCAGGGTGCCCCTTTTCTATTTAGTAACATTATCGACCCCCACTCCCCATTCAATTACAGCACCCCCCTGAATACCTTTGTGGCCCCCCAGTTTGGGAACCATTAGCACAGGAAATGTGTAACTGAGCCTGCCAAAAAATTGAATTGGCTTGATGTCACAGCGAGGGTGGAAAGTTGGGGGATGCTTACAACAAAACTCCACTTTATCCCAAAAATAGTTTGTGTTGGAGTTTAAGTTTAAAGAAGTTATTATCACCAAATATGCCCCCGTATGGCTTAGGCTGGTTGGATGACAGGAGATTCTAGCTGTCCAGAATTGTGACCACATGGCAACACCTGGCATGAAGCATAGGTGTACCTATCTGCAGTTTAGTGAAAGCTAAAGATATACTGTGTCATTATTTTAAGTAATTCTAATGACGAATATGTTTTTTCCTTGTAGGAGTCCTGCGGACGCACTATGTCCCTCAACCGATCCACTGTCTCCTCACAAGGATCTTTTTATTCCTCGCCATACTGTGATGATAAGCGTCCACTTGGGAAGTCAACATCTTTGAAATCGTCATGGCAGCCTTGGACACCGGTACCTAAATGTGAATCCGAGCAGCCAGGAGAAACGACGGGGGCAGGATCAAGGGATGATGTTGGTAGTCGAGCCAGACATTGGTCTGAACCACAAAGACCGACAGATAGTCCATTTCCTTTCAGACTAGATGAAATGAACATCCGCACTTCTGATGTGTAGTCTTGTGGATAAAAAGGAATTAATATGGCTGTAGAACCTGGTTGGACCAATGTTATATGATGTGGAAGACATTTTTACTGAACGTAGAAACATCTCTCCCTTGAAGGTGCAGGTTGCTGGTTGTCAACCATCTTCATTGAACTGTCATTATTGGTTATTTGCATCTATCCAATAATGGGTTTTCCAGAACCTGGGCAACGAAGCTGGACTTTGGATGTTGTGTTTGACTACTAGTTTTCCAAAAGTCTTGGTTTTTCCTAGGCAGTTGCAATTTACGTTTACGTGGTTGGTATATGGCTGAATATATCCAGTGGTGTGAGAAAGCACTGATGGAACTTCAGGGGGTGAAGCTGCTTCTGCAGGCCAGGATGGGGTCTGATTTACATCATTCTCTGAGCCATGGTTAAAGAAATTGTCTACACACAGCAATGATGCAAAACACATATCCAAATGTAAATATCGTCAATGCTCTGCTGGTTGCAAATGGAAAATATGAAACCCTAGCTGATGTGAGTGGAATGCCCCTAAATACAGCTTGCTATAAAGATGTCCAGTTGCAGTATTCCATTTTTTTCCATTATCCAAAATTAAGTCTGTAAAATGCTGAATGGTGTTCAGTCCGGCACTTCACTGTGAAAAAAAAGGAATTAAAGTGCCTTTTGGAAGAATCTGAGAATCCCAATAGTGCTATGTGTCATGTGCCATTTGTCTGTTAGGAGTAGCCATGCTCAATAGCAGAGGTTGATAAGTTCATGAGTATGCACATAAATATATCCATCCCAAATTTTATAAAGCAAACTGTTGCTACTGACAGGTACAAACTGCAAGTTGGAACTGAGCCCTAAGTTGTCCATATGGGCAAAACTTCAATTTTAGCTGATCTATTGATGGGCATTCAGCAACTTCAGCAGTGGCAAGTCCTGGGTTGTTCTGGCATTCACAATCCAACATTGTCGTGAAAGCTGTCACTTTCACTGTTGACCAACAGCCTATAATAGGGCTAGAAATGTGCAACAGATTTATAGGTCCGGCACTGGAACTTTGATGGTAGCACATGCCTCAAATAAAGGAATACAAAATAGTCTATATTCCCCAAACCCATCATCCTCCCCTTTATTCAACTTTGTGCACATACTATGCTGGAGAAGTGCCGAGGGGACATCAACCAGTGCCTTTCCCATAAATGTTGGGTGTAAAGATTAGCCAGAGGCTAATTGGATTAGGTGATCTGAGGAATAGGTAGCAGGGCAGAGGAGTAAAAATCTCCTATTAAAATAAATTTTAAACTTGATGATGATGCGAGAAAACACCACCAAGCTATTTGTGTATCCACATATTGTGTGACCAGAACACAATAAAGTCAGTACTTGCTGGTGTGTAATAATCTCATCCCATTTGACTTACAGCTCAAATGACCACATTTCAGCTTTCTATCAATGGTCAAAACTGGCTCCGTACATATCCCGTTATCTATTTTTGATTATTTATTTTTGTTTTCTTTCATTCAAATCAAAAGCAAAAATGGAGACCAATTTATTTAAATATTGCTTTACAATCTGTGCAGTTTTTGTTACATATACATCAAGATTTATTTTTTGTTTCGTTTACGTCATAAGGAGTGTTTTGTGCATACAATGATACTTCTTGCTTTGCTATTTGAAGATCTGTTTTCAGGCCTACATGCTGATGTTACAAAACATAAAGTGTGTTACATGTGAATTTGGTAATAAAATATTAGACTGTTACAAAAACTCTGTGTTCTTATTCGTGCAGTCCAAAGTGTCAGAAGGACTCCGGCGGTTCAACTATTTCTGAAAGTGGAACAGCAAATATATATATATATTTCCCATCTGCTCAACCACTCCCCCCCCCCCTACATATTCCCAGTGTCTTCAATAAGGTTGGGGATGTGAGATTGCCAGTATTACAATACAGGTGAATACCGTGTTTCCCCGAAAATAAAAAATAAAAGTGTCTTATACTAAGATTTGCTCCCAAAGATGCCCTACGTCTTTTTTTAGGGGGATGTCTGATTTTTCCATGAAGAAGAATACAGCACTGGGGTATTAGGGTGGGGGGATCACTTAAAATGACACGGGGGGTCAGAGGGGGAATCAATATGGCACAGGAGACTCAGAGGGGTAGATAACCATTTAAGTAACCCCTTCTGATCCTCCTGTGTCATTCTGATTTCCCCTCTGATCCCCCCTGTCCAGAGTTACAGGACCGTATCTTTGGGATGCATTCTTTTCGGGGGGATGCCTTATATTTCAGTGTGAGGCAAGAATCTAAGGGTGCCTTATTTTCAGGGGATGCCTTATTTTCGGAGTAACAGGGTAGTGAGTGCCCCCCCCCCCCCACATCTGGAGGGATCCAGGAAGAAGATTGGACACTGAAGTATGTCCAAAGCAGGGTTACTGCTTTTGGTAATAAGAGATTCGACCATTTCGACGGTTTCAACTTAATTGCAAAGCCCCTGAGCATGGTATCATGACCAAACTTGCTGGGTTGGAGGTATACAGCAAAAAAGTATGTCTCTAACACAAATAGTTTTTTCACAAATTAAGTTCAAAGTCAAGTAAAAATTTCAAAAATCGGAATTTCGACTTTAACTTTGAACTTAATTTATGCAAAAACTACATATGCTAGAGCAAAACTTTTTACCAAATGTTCCTCTAACCCTTCTCTACATCTCCAGCAATTTTGGTGATGATACCATTTTCAGGGGCTTTGCAATAAGCTCACAAAGTTAGGAAGTCTAAAAATTCGACCATCTCTATTGGTAATAAACAACTACCCTGAGACGCACTTGGGTTAAAGCAGACCTACCACTTTGCAGGGCACTTTACATTATCGGCAGCAGCACTGCCAATAATAAGGACAATCACTGCTCGAAAATAAAAAAAATATATCTGACAACAGGAGCGGCAATTTTTCAGGGGTTGACCCTCCCACTGTGTGATTAAAACAAACAGCCTCTACTCATCACTATATCCATCGCCATATTGGTTTATATAGCTGATATTCTTTCATTTCAGGTTCTAAAAGGATGGAAAGTGGGTGACTGGGTATAAAAAGAGCCTCCATCGCCTATAAGCCTCTAAATCTGCTCTGTAAACAAGCAAGATCTAATCCCCAATTGTCAAGAATATAATAATCCTTTTTAGAGACTCCAGGAATGTTCAGTATGCAATGGCCAATGCTTAAAACAATACAGGATTCAGTGGCATCACTAGGTTTGGTGTCACCCAGTGCTGGAAAAAAACCATGGTGGCATATATGGCGTGCTGTGAGAATATGGGTGTCAAATTGTGTGGCAATGTTTTATAGGGTAAAGAAGTTCTTATATACCAGAAACATCACAAGGGGGGGCAACCTGAAGATTGTGCTGCAACTGGCGGGCACAAGCGGCCAATCAGGGAGGCACACCTACGGCTCGGACAGAAGGCTGCATCAGCAGGCGGCCCTAATCAACACCGACCTGACTGGGCAGGCCCGGCCCGCCAATAGCGCCGCGCTGTGTCACGCTGATATTTCAGCTTTTTTATTTGTTATGTTGTCTCTTTTTAAAAAATCTTTTTATGATTTGCAAATCATCACATTTACAATGTCTCTTACATAATGTTAAAAATAGGTAGTATTTAGTAAACCCACTTAACCCACTAAGTTTTAGATATACTTAAGTACATTGAGTATTTAATTGGTTGAGGGCTAACTTTACTGCATTCTACATACCAAGCTGATTTATATCTTTATGTTTTTCGTTAACCTTTGCCCTTTATTAGCTCATACATGAACATATTTGTTGCAGATCCTGCCAAAAAAAGTTCCTGGACTATCCTATTCATTGATTTATTTGCCCCTGTAAATGGCATTGCCTGGTATTATCTATTGGATGCCAACTGTGGCTTATGACATCATTAGCACAAATACACTTAATAATTCCTTAGTGCAATGTGACCTGAGTAAATCAAAACGCATTAACTCTCAAAGGATGGAAAAGCCATTAATAACACGAAAATCCAAATATTACTCTGTTTATCTGCTGTCCTCGACTGAGAAGCGGCGAGCGCCAGAAAGGAAGGCTTAAATTTGAATGTTATTTTCTGTATTTGTGTTCACAGGACCTTAAATTGAGGATGTGACATCATTTGCTGTTTTATAATTAATCTTCGCGTCTCAGAATCAAATGTTTTCACATCATCGCTGGTGCCAAGATTATCCAATTATTTATATACACCCTAAAATACATTTCAGCATAAATTCACCTTAAAAAAATGGTATGACCCATAAAAACCAATTTATCTTAGCTTTGTAGTTTGGTGGACAGTCAAGACTAGTGATGGCCGAACTTCCCACCTGTTCACGGGGAATTTGAATTGAAAAGAACGGAACTCTGCATCATTGACGTCACTTCCGGTACCTGGAAAGCACAGTTCCTGGTTTCTCTATCCGGTTTTCTTTCACAAGAGACCGGCTTCTCTCTAAAGCCCCCTATAGACGGGCAGACTCCCGGCCATAGTTGTAGCAGACCAACCTGCGTGCTCGCTCCCGCCGAGCACATCAAGGTTGGTCTGCCGCAACTATGTGGGAGCCCACCTTGAGTTATGTTGAAAAAAAGCTGGCAGGTCAGATCGCACACGGATCCGACATGCCGGTTCTTTTTCTGCCCGACTGACAGGCAGAACAGCTGCAGGCTGTTAACTTGGAGGGGGAGTCTCCTCCCCCTCCGAGTTAATTGGCTAGAGTCGGACAGGAGTCCCGTGTGTCAGTGGAACACACAGGATTACTGTCCGACATTTAGCAGACTGCTCACAGCGTGGTGACGTCACCACGCTGTAATCAGTCTGCTAAAGGTCTGCCATAGATCGAGGTGTCTATGGCAGGCTTAAGGCCTCTCATGAAAGAATTCTTCCACTGGCCGAATCCTTCTGCTCCTGATGCGGCCAGCGGAAGAAAACCTTCTTCCCAACAGTGAACAGTGTGGGTCAAACACCTGTACTACTCGCCGGGGGAAGAAAAGCGCCAATTAAATGGGTGAAGAGTAACAAAAGACCCCAATTATAGTGTAGGTCAGTGCTGATTTTATTAGATTAAATCCTTGTGCACTGATGCTTAAAGATGGTCAGAGAGATACTGAAATTTTGCATGCATGCAAATTAAATGCCGACTGAAATTGAGCCAATCTTGTGCAAAACAATGGTTGTACTTGATTACCTCAGTTTGAATCTTCTTACAATTTGAATATACTGTATAAGCTTGTTGATGTCAATGTTTCAGCAATGACCAATTTATGATCAACAGACATGCTTTGGTGCTGATCTAGATTTCCTGATGTATTGGGTTTTTTTTTTCTAGTTTTACATGGGGCTACTTAAGAGATCCAAAGGCACAGGTATCAAGGTGGGTGTCAACACCAGGAAAGCTAAGCCATTATTTGAGAGCTGAATACAGTGGTGTAACAATAGACACAGCAGCCCATGGTGCTACTAAGGGACCTTGTGTAGGAGAGGGGTATCCACTGAAGGAGCTGGAAATAATGTGAACCGTTCCAGTATAGAAGAGCTGTAAGGCCACAGATTAACCCATTATACAGCAAGAAACATTATGTTACCTATCTTAGCAGTGTAAAGGTCCCCATCCACGTCCCGACCAATGCTTGAACGGGTCATCTGTCGTTGATGCTCGGACGCCCTTCGATTGGATGGGAATCAAGGCGCACCACTTTAGGTGCCTGGTTCCCGGTCAATCCTTTGGATGGATGACATGTCTGTTACCTACTCAAGAGAGTTATCCTGCTTGACAGGTTGATCCTGCTCGAAGAAAGGCATCCAAGGCTCGAGTTGTTTATAGATTAGAGTACAATCGAGCGCGGTGAACGCGCACCTTGCTCGATTGTGCTCTAATCTATAAAAAATCAAGCCGTGGATGGACACCTTTAATTGATTGTCCTCTTAATTGATATCATAATTCCTACGCTAATCCACAGTACTGCCCACAGTTCTGCCATAGCCTTTTGTTGGTTGTGACACTTTTTGTTTAATGTTAGGGTAGTGCACATCATACAAGTCACGTTCCTGCAAAGAGAGGCAGCAAGGAAGACCCTTACAATTGTTCTATTGGACCTTAATATTCATAGTAATATTATTAATAGTATATTCGAGCCGTCCGATGTTCCCTGCAGCAGCGTGATGACGTCATCACGCATGCTTTGCATGGAGACCCGCGGTCTCTAGGCAAAGCAACGGGCATCGGCCGTATTTATGGTCATGTCTGATATGGCTGTTTTGGAGCAATGATCTATCACGCTTCAAAACAGAGATGGCCCGCATATTATATGGACCAGACCGATGGCCGTGAGCGCTCATCTGGCCCTTTAGGCTTCTTCCAGAGCAGATAGACATTAGTGATTTTCTGGTAACTACAGTTGAGATCAAAAGGATTAGCCCCCTTATAAAGTTAGACAATACTCTTGATTTCCCCATGAAAATGATCATTAGCAACAAGCATTTATTATTTTGGAAACAAATGCACTATAAAAATAATGTCCACTAAGTTTGATTAGGATATTTTATTGATACACCAAGTTGAAAACTGAGGCATCCAAAATAATTAACCCCCTGGCCATTAAGAGGCAATAGTGTCCGCTTTCTGAGACATAACTAACAACAACTTCTTAGAGTAGTTACTGGACACAGGTCTTCTGAGGGATTTTGGCCCATTCTTCCATTGTAAATTCTTCTAGCTGCTCCAAATTGAATGGTTTTCCAGCATGAATATTTCATTTCCAGCAATGACCACCACAGATTCTTAATAGTATTGAGGTCTCTATGCCACTCCAGGATCTTGGTTTTAGTATCCTAAGGAACTGTTGGAGGTCCCAGCGATGACCTAGACTACAATCAGATTTCTGCATATTCCGACCTTTACATGCCAACATTTGATGTTTCCAAAATAACAAACACTTGTTAATTGTCATTTGCATGGAGAAATCAAAAGAGTTGTCTTATGTCATAAGGGAAAGGGGGCGGGGGCTAATAATTCTGGCCTCAATTGTATGTGTTACCATCAGACAAGCAGTAATTGCTCCCTTGTTTTTTGTACTTACTTAACTTTGCTCTCAAACCGTCTAGAGCTGCCATGCTAAAACTGAATATGATGCTGGGATATGAAATGTTGGGTCGTCTGTATACCATGTCATAACACATTTCTGATGTAGTTCTGAATCCTGATATCTCTAAGCTTTAATTTGTATTTTTTGACAAAAAAGTGCTATTGGCTAAGCTTGTAGGTAGGTTTTTGCTAGATAGTGAAGCAAGAAAGGTTAGGAGCATCTAAGAACTCATTTTCATTGGTATTGAGTGGCTACCTTAAAGTGGACCTACCAACAGAAAATGATCTACACATTATTGGCACTAGCAGTGCAGATACAAGGGAGGAATGCATTAAAGAAAAAAACTCGCCTGTAATGAGTGATTTTAGAAGTGCCCCCGTAGCATCCCTGCCGCTGGACGTCACAAGAACAAAGTGTTTGCTGGGTGATTTTGTGATCTCTGCACTTCAATGAAAGCATATTGAGGAAAATTCCCATAGAAAAACAATTGAACGCCCCCAGTGGCCACCCGCGATATTGCCCCTTGAGTTAACCCTTTGAAAGCCAGGCGAAAAAATACGGAATCGTTCATACAATTCCACAGAACAGCAGGTAAGTATTATTATTTTAGGATCCTTGAGCCCTAAGCCACCATTATACCAGCTCAGAGGTAAGTCAAACTTTAATTTTACATATGTTATTTTTACATATTGAGTATACATCCGCTTTTAGTAAGTAGATTGAAAACACAAATATCTAATGCTTGTACATGCCTAGATGTGGGATGTCAGAGTTGGTTGGATTTGGAGACAAGGTAATAGCCTACCTTGAGGATGTCAACAAGGGTTTATGATCTTTAAGAGATCCTGCCACAAATTTGAAACATTATTCACATTTTTAAAGAGTTTCATTAACCTACCATATGTCTTTTATATCATGAGAATACAAGCCATTTAGTTATAATTTTTTTCTCAAATTTTCTTTAGATAAAACTATTATTCTTGTATCAACCCATAAGCAATCTGTTGTTCATTATAAATGAGCTCAGTGCTTGCAGAAATATTTGCTTTGGCCATCGCTGAGCCTATTTATATTTAACACACAATTTTCCTGATATGATAGGATTTTTAGGATGAAAACAGAGCATAAAATGTATCTATCAGGTTCAAGATCTGACATGACTGTAACCTGGTGCAGCAGGTCTACATTCCCTTCTTGTTTAAGTGCTAAGTCCCAGGCGCTTCAGGATCAGGCAGGTGTTTCACCAATGAGGCTCAAAGTTCCATCCTTCATATCGCAGGGGGCCCAACTGCATGGGAGTTGGGGGATAATAATATACAATAATATTGTATTATCAAATTAAATTATTGACATTACATACAATATACATAGAAGAGGAAATGTAATGTCATTTTGCTGTCTGTATTATATTGGAAAGACTTCCCTTCACTTAAGGTTCTAGAGATGAGTGGGACCCTCTGCAAAGTACAAAGACATTTTCTTCTAGACAGTTGTCACTAAAACAAGTGTCATTATTGAAACAATTCTTCTCCCTCAGGCAAAAACTCTACTAAATGTTGCCAAAGTCTAGTCCAGACTCAACCTAACTATTGTAGCTCCAATAAGGCCAAAACTCTGTTACTCTAATTAAAATCTTGTCTACCCCACAGCTGATCCCCTAAGTTTGAGTGTGGTTTGCCCTCACGGCCATCTTTCAGGCCCATACCTAATGCTGCCGTCCCTGTTTTCGAGCGGGACCAATAAATCCCACTCAAATACAGGGATATTGGACATGACAGTAAACCACGGCCATTGCTTTGCATAGGGACTGCGGGGTCTCCATGTAAAGTATCGGCTGCGCTGTGTCTCCAGCTACTCTGATATCTGGCAGGAAACCTCGAATGGCTCCTATATCGAGCTGTGTGTTCCCTGCTTAACAGTAGAAGCTGGTTCTAAAGGATCAGTATAGCCCCCCGTGTCTGAACTGTTATATATTGGGAGTAGAGGCCTCTTGGTAATATAACACATATTGTTTGTTGCTATTATATTGTAGATATTTTTGGATAGATTTGGGAAAGGTTAGAACCATTATATTTACTGATGTGTTAATAATCGGAGGCCTTCTACATTATCAATTGATGTTGGGGATATAGTAATACCCCGAACTCTCAGTTGTAATTTGACCTCCTGATTCCCTGTGTTTTCAATGTTTTCCCGCCATAAATGATCAACTTGATACAATTTTATGGTACATACTTCATACTTTCGGTCATGCTCATGCCCTCTGTGCCTTGCCCTTTTCAAACCTCGAAGAATCTGGTCCATAATACCACCGCTTGATAGTACACAGGGCTCATTTACTGACCTGCTCTGTTAGTTTGTTACTTACACTATTTAATACGTATATGTATATTTGGTAACCACTTCTGGTTCACCCAAAAATTTGTTCTTACTGCATCACGAGATCTTTATTTTTATTGGTTATTATTGAATAAATAAAAAACCTAAACTTTTATAGAGAGTTTAAGGCAGCCATAGACACCTCGATTTGTCATCGATCGATTCCTAATCCGATCATTCCTGGCGCCCGTGGAATCGGCGTTTGAACGTTTTGGAATCGATGGATCGCCACCTTGGGAATCTGATTTGTGGTGCGGATTTTAACATGAGCTGATCACTAAAATGTCCGATTCCACAAAATCCATGGATAGGAAAGGCTGCTGCATAGGGAGCTATGGGTCCTTCATTGTACTTCAATTGCCAAACGGTCGACTAAAAAAAACCAACATGTCGGTTCAATGTCCGATTTTTAGTCAATGTAGATTTTGTTTGGTTGATGGTCCAGAGTGGGCAGAACTCGATTGATCGCCGTGACCGTGTGTGGTGATCAATCGGACAAAATTGAGTAAAAAATCGTCCCGTGTATGGGAGCCTGTAGAGGGTGTAGGTAAATGCCTTAGAACTATGTGCTCCAGGCAGAAACATTTTGGCAAGAAAAGGCCGCCCTGAAGACAGAGGTTTAGCAAGCGCCCACAGGATATGAGAAGCTGTATAGTGACTTTCTTATCAGCACTTTACCCCACTGACACAGATTCTATTTTCATATTAATAAATACAGCCTAGCTCTGATATTTTTTTTCCATTCCGGTAAGCCCCCCTCCTCCAGGAGTATCCTCAGCTGCCTGCTCTAGTTTTACATGCCTCTGCTTGTGCAAAGTATGAAATCTAATACACAAAGCTACACCGCTAACATTTAGGTGTGTTGTTTTTTTTTATGATAAAATGTTATGTACAACCCTGTACGGTGTACAGGACTGTGCCAAATGCTTATCTGTCTCAGCTGTGCCAGGAAAGTGGAGCGGGCTGCCAACAGGGCGGAGAATCTAGTTAGTGCCCAGGAGCGGTAGAAGGCCAGGGCCGAGTACTTTCAAGGACCATTCGCTGTTGTGCTCGAAGTTTGGGCATTGGACTGTTCCAGCATCTTGGCTTGCCACCGCTGCACTGCAGTGTGGTATTATAATTTATTTATGTAGCGCCAACATATTACGCAGCACTGTACAATACATTGGAATGGAGATACAACACAATATAGCACACACAGGAACAGGTTATGACACAGGAGGAGTTGAGGACCCTGCCCCTTCGGGCTTACAATCTAAAAGACTCTTATTCTGGGTATTCATGGAACTCGATTGTGCTCGAATCTATTAAAAATTTGAGCCATCAATCCCACTCGAAGGAGATCAGTCAAACAGAAAAAAGTTGAGTGTGCTCGACTGTGCCACTTTCTTCTACTTCTTACATGACAAGTGGTTGTGCTGTACAGCGAATGAAGTACAAGTTGCACTAAATAGGTTCTCGAGTGGTTCCTACCCTGTTTCCCCAATGATAAGCCATCCCCGATTTTTGCCCAAAACTCTAAAATAAGCCACCCCCCAAATAAGACACCCACAGATACCTGCCCCTGCCCGAATCTCCCATTCGGGTGGTACAATGGGTAACCGTGTGCCCCCGTGTGACTCGGTCAGGGCTAGCTGCAGTGCAGAGCGAAACTGTA
>CM070034.1:22935332-22948149 GCA_036250615.1 Ptychadena robeensis
ATTATGGCGGATATTCGCGAAATTACGCGAATTCGATTATTGCCTAGTCGCTCATCACTAGTCAAGACGAACCACTGCAATTCAGAATGGGGAAGAAAGGTGATTTAAGTGACTTTGAGCGTGGCATGGTTGTTGGTGCCAGTCGGGCTGGTCTGAGTATTTCAGAAACTGCTGATCTTCTGGGATTGTAACACACAACCATCTCTAGGGTTTACAGAGAATGGTCCGAAAAAGGGAAAACATCCAGTGAGCGGCAGTTCTGTGGGTGCAAATGCCTTGTTGATGCCGGAGGTCAGAGGAGAATGGCCAGAGTGGCTCGAGCTGATAGAAAGGCAACAGTAACTCAAATAATCACTCGTTACAACCGCGGTATGCAGAAGATCATCTCTGAATGCACAACACGTCCAACTTTGAGGCAGATGGGCTACAGCAGCAGAAGACCACCCCGTGTGCCACTCCTGTCAGCTAAGAACAGAAAACTGAGGCTACAATTCTCACAGGCTCACTGAAACTGGATAATAAAGGATTGGAAAAATGTTGCCTGGTCTGATGAGTCTCGATTTTTGCTACACATGGATGGTAGGGTCAGAATTTGCCATCAACAACATGAAAGCATGGATCCATCCTGCCTTGTATCAATGGTTCAGGCTCGTGGTGGTGGTGTAATGGTGTGAGGGACATTTTCTTGGCACACTTTGGGCAACTTTGTAGTATTTGATCATTGGTCACACCACAGCATTGTTGCTGACCATGTCCATCCCTTTATGACCACAGTGTACCCATCTAAGATTTCTTGAACATGACAATGAGTTCATTGTACTCAAATGGCTTCCACAGTCACCAGATCTCCATCCAATACAGCACCTTAGGGATGTGGTGGAACGGGAGATTCGCATCATCATGGATGTGCAGCCGACAAATCTGCAGCAACTGCGTGTAGTGGTAGTGTAGTGTAGTGGTACTTACCTCCATATCAATGAACCAACAGCAACAGGTGCCTGAAATGTATTAAACAAAGCACATAGCCATGCAGCCTGCATTTAAAAACTTTTGTGTAAACATTTAAACACAATGAGGTTCAGTAGTAAGATGTCACCTTTAACTTTAGTCAGTACAGAAATGTCATCTGTTCCATATATTTCAGTAAAATCTGTAGCATTGGGAAGAGCAGAAACCCAGCAATGAAGTGACAGACCACATCCACGTTTCTCTGGCATTGACCTTAGCACAGAACTTGTAGACCGGGAGATTTGGAGACTGGGGGCTTCTATAGAAGAGCAGAATGCATCACTGTTACATCAACAAGACCTGCCACTGGATTCTTGGGTATGTGTTATATGAAGTGACGCTTCTCTGTCTGCGGGATGAGTCTGGGTTTGTTGGATGTCAGCGGAAGGTTACCTGCCTGACTACATTGTGCCAACTATGAATTTTGACAGAAGAGGACGGTTTTAGAGGTTTCAAAAAATTTATTTGGGAGTTAATTACAAAGCCCCCTGAATATGGCATCATCACCAAAATCGCAAGAGATGTAGGGAGAACCAAGATATCTAGCCCCCTCCGTATCACTGGGGATCCGCTGTATACCCTATACCATATGCATTCCACCTAAAAGTCCCACCAAGGGGGCACTTTCTTTTTCCCTTCACTTTAATCCGGAATGGGAATGCATATGTATACAAAATAATGGATCCATAATCTCATTTCATCAATCTATAGCCCCCTCCGGTGGTCATTCAGAAGACTTACAGCTAAAATAGGGCTCTCTCCACAAGTGCGGCCCTCTGCACCACTAAAGGGCCGCACATAACATTTTCAATCTTTACTGACTGGTAGAAGCATTTTATAATGAAAAGAGGACAGCAGGCATAGCTTGAAAACATTATTTTTCATTTTTAAATAACAAAACTTCTTTTTGATTATACTTCAAGTATTAGGGAACACTGTAGTATGGTAATGCACATTTTGTGTCATATATATCCTCAAAAGTTATGTGCCTTATAGATATCTCCAAAGCCTTTGATGATATCTATGGGGCACATAACCTTTAGTTTAAAGGTTATATGCCTCTATTCTGAGGTTATGTGGCACATACAATAATCCCCCGTTCGTTGGAATAGTGGGAGCATAGGCACTCATCTTGTTATAAAGAGATATTCTTAGAGCAGGAAGTGTAAGAGAGGTGAGGGACTTGTTCAGGCTCTATCTGGCTTGCTGATTGGCTTTCATGTGCTAAGCCAGAGCTAGTCCCTCTCCTCCTCTTCCCAAAGAAGATCCTGGGTGAGGACATGTGATTTCCTATGCCCTAGGCATTAACAGTAGGTTTCGGGAGCCACAAGTGGAAGACCAAAGGAACTCCCAAAGGGCCGCAGGTTGGGCACCTAGGATTTATAGGATTGTGGAGCTCTTTTACATCTTTGTGCAGGCTCAGAGCTAGGAAAAAGTTTTGTTGTAAATATATATTTTATTTTCAGTATACAAGTAAAGAATCACAAAATCATAAGAAGCTTTATTAGAGAAGTTTGAAATCTGACCTTAGATTTAGAGATATAGTCATTACAAGGTCCAATACTTAAAATGTTAACAGGTTGAAATCGTAATTCTGGAAGCATACCTACCGATCGAAGAGGGGTTAATAAGCGATAGCTTGGAAGTCACATACCAGTAAAACATCTGCCTGCACTGTCTCTCGTAAAGGATTTTCTAAGGGTCCGACCTCGCCGTAGGGGACATTTTTATCAGGGACGTGAAATCTAAATGGTTTTCCCCCTTTTCAATGAGGGGCCTAAGTAGAATCATGCAATATGCAGGAGGAAACATTGAATGGTTATCTATCTGACACCAGACAGACCACCAGATTGCTGGTGACAATAACATGTAGCATATACTGTAAATACTTGAGTATTAGCCTTATTCCTACCGTGTTTCCCCGAAAATAAGACTTCTGTGTCTTATTCTCTTATATGTGTGTCTTAAGCGTCTTATATGAATATTTGCTCCCAAAGAGCCCTACGTCTTATTTTCGGGGGATGTCTTATTTTTCCATGAAGAAGAATACAGCACTGGGGTATCAGGATGGGGGATCACAGGGGGGATCACAGGGGGGGAATCAAAATGGCACAGGGGACTCAGAGAGGGGATTACCATTTTAGTAACCCCTTCTGATCCTCCTGTGTAATTTTGATTGGTTGCCGGTCCCTCTGCATGTCTCAATCATGATTGAGATAGATGTTTAGATAGATAGATAGATAGATAGATAGATAGATAGATAGATAGATAGATAGATAGATAGATAGATAGATAGATAGATAGATAGATAGATAGATAGATAGATAGATAGATAGATAGATAGATAGATAGATAGATAGATAGATAGATAGATAGATAGATAGATAGATAGATAGATAGATAGATAGATAGATAGATAGATAGATAGATAGATAGATAGATAGATAGATAGATAGATATCAAAATAGCACAGGAGACTCAGAAGGGGGAGTTTACCATTTTAGTAACCATTTCTGATCACCCCTGTCCAGAGTTACAGTACCGTATCTTCGGGGGTGCCTTATTTTCGGAAGATGCCTTATATTTCATTGTGAGGGAAAAATATAAGGGTGCCTTATTTTTGGGGGATGTCTTATTTTCGGAGGAACAGGGTATTTAAGGGGTTTGCTGAGCAGGACCCTTTGTAGTCTTTCCAGGGCCCTATGTGAGTTCATGCTTAGGGCCCCAGCTGACCGGGAAGGGGGGGATTAGTGGCGGTGATCTTGAAGTCTCAAGCAGCCCACCAGGGGTGGGGTGGCAGGGGGTGGGTTGTTCGAACTGCCAGAACAATTCAGTTCACACAGCTCCTTCTTGTATTCTTCTACTTATACCACCCCCCATCGGCAGCTCGCGCTGTTCATGCATGATGGATATGCGAGGGGTGGCGCCAGGATGCTTGTCCCCAGGGCACTATGCACTTGCATATTTGGCATAGCGGGAGAAACGACCCTGGTGCTGAGGTTCCAGTGTACAGTGCAGTTTTCAGTTTGTGCCTATTGTATTTTATCACCCATGTAAATGAATGAGAAAAAAATTTCCTCAAGGTGACTGCAATGCACAGAATGCCACATCGGATAGTAGTAAAAGTGGGTTACCCTGCATTCCTATGTTTTTTGAAAGTACGTTTTGGGTGCCATTAATTAGACAAATACAAATTTGCTGTGTTTCTGTCTTCCCCATCCTAGGCTTATACTTGAATCATTAAGTTCTTTCACGGTTCTTAGGTAAAATGAGGTACCTTGGCTTATATACTCAAGTATATACAGTAAACTAACTCAGAGGTCATAGGCTACTTGCTGAACAAGGTATTGTTATCATTCTAGCTTTCCCCATATAACAGAACCTGCAACATTTCACACACAGGGACTGATTGCAATGACTGGATCATTGGGTCCCACGTTATTTGTTAGTATCCAATTTCCAATAGTATTAAGTAGTATTTCCAATGTAAAAAACCCTCCTAATTGATGACGGTGGGAGTGTGTACTCGTCCATTCCTTTTGCTATACCCTTAAATAACACTATGAAAAAATGACACAAGATAAAGTTTTCAAGAAAAATATTGGATATTATATGAAATATTTGACCACAACATAAATAACAATATAAGAAAAACCTTTGTCCCTGACAGTGCCCCCAAATGAACCCAACAATAATTTAAACCATACCTACCTGTACCAGCCACCAGCCTCCCCTTCACGAGCACAGTGGGTACACTATAACATGTTGCCTCCTCCTACCACCTTTACCGACTCCACCTTGGGTCATTGACCCTCACGAGAGCGCAACGTTACTTTAACAGTGACTTCCCCCTTCCACCAGCACGTCACCCAATTTACATAAACATGAAAAACATCCTAGGCACTGCCAGGGACCCGCCCCCCGCTGTGACTGCAAGCAAATTACACAACAATGACAAATTACCAAGAGAAGCACATGTAATACAGGGAGGAAGGGTGGGGATGTCCATCGTCAGAAAGAGGCTGATGTCACGTCCGGTCATTTTTTTCTACTCTGCTGGCTCCGCCCTTTTCTTTGCGTCACTTCCGGTTGACGCCGCGGCCTTTCTCCATTACCGGCCACTCCCCCAGTCAGGCACCTTTTCGCCTAGTGCCTGGCTGCGGGTGTGAATTATAATCTTTTATGACCCAAAACCAATAAATATATTTGACCATAATCTGATCTTTACATATATACCCATTCTCAGCTTCAACATTGCATTAACTATCTCCTCTCCATGGCCCACACTGGGCCAGGCAATACTGTATACTTAAGCCTGTCCTATAGTACCTCAGGTTATAATGGGAAAGCTCTCTGGCTAAATTAAACGAATGAAGATAATTAAATAAAACTTCTGACACACATTTCATGCCTTCTGACCAGGTTCCTATGTCTCAGAAACATTAGTACTGGTCTTCATGGTGTATTTCAGTAAGCAGAAGGAAGAAGTAGCACACACATAGTTTCTACTCTGCCCCAGGCTTACACTTCTTATCACCTGCTCTCTGCAAATGGCATTTTGGAATAAATGTAGTTATTCGGTAAGGAATGTACTAAACTATTTAAATCTTAATCTGGATTTTTTTTTCTAGCCCCAGGAACCATGCTACAAGCAAGATAAAGTGAGGACTGGTAATCATAGTGAAATAGCTTGTAATATGTTCACAGTTCTTAGAAGTAGAATCACAGAAATGGAATGCAGTACATAATCTATCTATCTATCTATCTATCTATCTATCTATCTATCTATCTATCTATCTATCTACCCATTCTCTCTCTCTCTCTCCTTTATCCATCTGTACTGTACTTTATTGGACTGACCTCTTGTGTATGGCCCTTGCCTTACACAAATCTTCTGTCAGCCCAGATATTCCATCAAAGAATTTGGAAGATATAAAACAAGTTAACTTGTTGGTTGAGGTGGGTGGTTATCAGACTGCTATGTAACTAACATATACCCCTATAGAACACCTTATAGAAATGCAACCATGTTTTTTTAAACTCCCAAATAAACCATTCAGGTGCCCACACTCACAGAGTATCACAATTATTAGTCTCGTCATCCCAATGCCAGTTTCCAAATAAAAAAATGCACAAACAATTTGTTTAACCTACAACAAAAGTATTTCATCCCCAAATCCGTAAAAACATGGTGACATAATAAAGGTACCATAGGTAGTAAAGATATTGACAGTCTTACACAAGCATTTATATGCAGCATACTGGAGGTTTTCATGTTGGGTGCATTATTTGCTGTTGGATCAGATTGTTAGGTTCCTGTTCAGGAATCCCACTCATGACAGCTTACCACAAAATGTCATGTTCATATGTTAAATTGTAACACCTGTAGACTTTTAAGGTCCATCTGTTGGATCCTGAAGATTCTACTGATAGGATTGCCCTGGGGGTGGGGCCTATCTAACATCATGAACTTTATCCGGTGGCCAACACCTTTATTGTGCAGCCCCAAGCCAGTCTGAATAGCAACATGTTCAGCAAAGGCCATGACCCCATAAACCCTTAATTAAAACCCGTAATTAACAACCTTGACAAATTAGTGAAGGCCTCAGTCAGTTAAATATAGTTCTAGGGAATAGCTGCCAACACTTCTGTAACTCTTCTTGTTTTTGCAAGAAGTTAAAACCCACCATACACCTTTAGATCACTCCATACAATTTCCTGTAGATCAACCAACAACTATGTAGTGCCAGGTCCTCCCTGATGGAATACATAGTGATTGGAAGGTATATATCACTGCTATGTAGTGCCGGGTCCTCCCTGATAGAATACATAGTGATTGGAAGGTATATGTCACTGCTATGTAGTGCCAGGTCCTACCTGATGGAATACATAGGGATTGGAAGGTTTAGAAAGGTCCTCATATTACATGGTTTAGGTAGAACAAAAATTGATTGTACAGAAAGTGTATGGTTAGATTGTATGGAGGGCCTTAAAGGCCCACACACGTACCCAGTTGGGGCCGACAGATGACCGGTGGATGACCGGTGGAGTGCAGCGTGATGACGTAATCACGCTCCACCCTGACGCTCAGAGTATCGCCGTGCACCCTTTGTGCGCTGGCCGTTAGTTTGGATGGAGACGTGGGTCCCCATTCAAACTAATGGCATCGGCCAGAGATTTACGGACATATCCGTTCTCTGGCCGATCGATCAATCCCCACTTCCCTGTCCAGTACCTCTCTCCTCTGCTTTTTGACAACCCGAACCCCTTTCGTCTCTGTGTCATGTCTTTGTCACCAGTAAATATGTCTTTGTGTATTTGTTGTTGTGTGTATTATTTAAAGTTCCCCCTTTTTATTTTGTCACTGGGGGATTTCTTTATTACTACTTTGGTGCCCTCTGTTATTTATCTGAGGTAGGCTCCAAGTTTGAACATGGCTATAGATCCGCTAGGGAGGTTTTTATTCTCTATTCGATTCTTTCCCTTTTTTTATCCATATGTAAGATAAACATGATGGACATGCTTTGAAATTATATTGGCAGCTAACAGGATCAATGATGATGATTGGAGAAGAGGTTTGTTGGTCTGTAATCGGGGTTAAAGTGAACTAAAGTGAACTTCATTTACATTAAATGTTCCATTTAGTAACAGAACGAGTATTCTAAATAAAAAGTCAGATCTTCTTTCCTTCCTTTTCCTCTTTTTCCCCATCTGTCATGTTTTCTTGCGCAGTAAAACTTGAACATGACAAGGTGACGATGGGAAGAATTTCAGGGGCTGGCTCTGAATCGAGGTGGAACTTGAAGACCAGACATCACCTAATGAAGGGGCTGAGCTAGGAGGTTCCTGCTATACTCCCAACTCCTGGCTATTAGGGGACAGGACCGCGCTGACTGTGCTTCTGCTGAATTCCATATCCTGGGGGCACTTGGACTCTTGATCAAACTCTCACGAATGACCAGTCTTTGCAGCTTGCCTTGTAGCAGGGAGGGAGAAGGAGGCAGTGGAGGAGAGAAAGGATTTCGAGAATTCAGCTTTACTAAATGGAAACAGTGATATGTTTAGCTTGTAGTTCTGTCTAGAATAGGTGCTGACATTTTATCTTCATTATTTTATGTGCCTTCTATATGATAGAGGGATCAAAAGCATCTTCGGGTAGAGGAACAATATTCATAGAAATCTTTCAGCATAGTAATTCTCATTCATGGATGAGGGCACTGAGCGGTTAAACCAGTAGCTTAGTGTAGCAAATTACTTTTGTCTCCGTCTAGTGCTATGCAGAGTATATCATCCAATTTTTTGGTATTTGAAGGGTGCTGTGGAGATAGGACAAGTTCATGAGCCAAGTTTATCCTCCGGCCTTAGGATTAGGGTGTTTGGTAAATATCCATAGGGTGTATACATTACATTTTGTAATTTTAGATTAGATTTAAAAATGTCTCCTATGTGGACCCTGCTTCCTTTGTTTCTTCTTTCTCTCTCAACCTGCGCACTACCTCGCATTGCCAGACGCCAGGCCTCCAACTGCCCCAGAGTTTGTGAGCTGTCCCGGTGCCCGCGTCCTCAGTCGCCTTGCCAAGCGGGGGAAGTAAGAGACTCCTGTGGGTGCTGTCCAGTGTGCGGGGCAGGTGAGGGGGAGTCCTGTGGGCACCGCGGTGGAGCTCCATGTGGAGAGGGCCTAGAATGTGTCCTGCCTGGGGTCGGAGGAGCAGGTACAGCCAGGAGGAGGATAGGAGTCTGTGTCTGTAGTACCAGTGAACCAGTATGTGGAAGTGACGGAAAGACCTACAGGAACCTTTGTCATCTGAAAGCGGAGAACAGACGGGCAAGACTACAGAATTCCCCACCTGCCATCCACATCCAGAAGGGGCCCTGTGACACTGGTAAGGAGGATGCATGGGGGGCACTTAAGTGTCCAAGTTTTTATTTAATGAGAAGGAAGGTAAGTTAGTATTATCTTACCTATGTTGCTACATCTGAACAGATTTTTGTTTAATCAAAAACAGAATTTGTGTTTTAAGGTGGTTAGGTCTCCTGTTACCTTGTTGGGAAAGTTCACTCCATCATTTGTCATTAGAAACAGAAAGTGATGGAAGTTTTCTAATACAGACACTGTACCTTTGAAACAGTAAGGTCTAGTCAATGAGGTCTCAGTGGGTAACCATTTTACTTATAGTAAAACAGTATAGAATAATGTGTGTATGTCAAAACCTATGGACAAAAACTGACAGCATTCAAGATTTTTACCATGCAACATTTTTCTTCAGCTAAAAGTTTATAGTAGAAGTAGATTTTAAAACAAGAGGAATTTTTATACATGCTTCTACAGCATATATTATGCTGAATCATACATTTCTATACTTGCAGATAAGTCCTGGAGTCATTTACTTAAGTATTACAGATATTTAGATATAACATCATAACATGTCACTTTCTGCAACGTGACTTATCTCTTGATTGCTCGAATGCAGTCTATGCAAAACCCTTCTGTTCTGTCAGAGATCTCTTCATTTAATGATGGGAAGCCCAAACTGTTCTGGTGACGGTGATGAGGAGATCTGGCAATAATAGGGCATCAAGGTTTTAACTGAACCTGTTCAAGTGCTTCATGAATAGTGTTGAGCAAGAAAATGCCATATTCAAATATATTCCATGAATATCCGACATTCGAAAATTCACAATATTTTGTGAATGTGCGCTTGGGTATTTGCAATGGTGCATATTCGTCATATTATGCTTCAACATTGTTTACTAGCATACATCATGCATATTTGTGTGCATTGCGAATGGATACGTGCAATACACACAGTGCTCGTACTGGCTAAGTTCACAGAATGAAGAAGACAAGCTGTAAATGGAGATGGTTGAATTTTTCGACTTGTTAACTTTCAGAGCTGATTGCAAAGCTCCTGAACATGGTATCATCACCAATGTTGCTGGAGATGTAGAGAAGGGTTGGGGGAACATTTGAAAGAAAAAAGTATGTCTCTAACAGAAATAGTTTTTGAATAAATGAAGTTCTAAATTAAAGTTGAATTTCCAAATTGTCGACATTTTGTCTTGACTTTGAACTTAATTTGTGCAAAAACTATTTGTGTTAGAGACATACTTTTTTCTTTCAAAAGTTCCCCCAACCCTTCTCTATATCTCCAGCAAGTTTGGTGATGATACCATATTCTAAAACGTCTAGATTTTGAGAACTGAAACTACATTTTGTAAGATATCTTCTAGAAATCTAATCATCTTATCTAATAAGTTAGACAAAGGCTATGATTATATTATGGTTCTATAAATATTTCTCCCTCCAAAAATTGTTAATCTTGCACCATAATGTACCTTGTATTTCTTGTAGTAAGTCTGTTGTAAATTTACACCAAATTTGGAAATATAGCCACCTCGTATGAATTTAAATGGAACAATGCTGTAGAAATAAAGCCACAATCCTTCAAGCACATTCATATGCCCATTTTTAACCATTTGGGAAAATTTTTTATTAAATAAGGGTCTTAATAAAAACTTTTCTGTTCTTAATGTTTATGTCATTTACTTTAGCTTTATACTGAAAAGCACAAATATGATAACATTTGCTTTAGCCTGGAAAAGATATTGAGGGAAATGTCTATAGGACAATTTGATAATCCATTAGCTTGTTAAAAATGTGAAGACATCATTTGTCTAGGCAAACACTATACAAGATTCTTTAACTAAATGTGAATTATAATTATTAATTTATTGGGCAAGGGTTTTTTCAAGTTAACTAGCACATTGACATAAAACCACCGGTCATGCCCAATACTTGTATTAAATTTAATGGTGAAAAGAGTTGTAATAATGATTACACTAAAGCCCCCCATAGGGGCAAGTTGTTTTCTAGTTAATTAGCACATTGACATAATACCACATGTCATACAATACTTGTAATAAATTTAATGGTGAAAACTGTTGTAATAATAATTAGGTACCCCCCTAAGATGATTCGATCTGCGACCAATTTCATGGCCGATAGACGAAATTTGTCTGCTGATCTTTGTGATATCAAATGCCATTAAGAAGAAACCACCTAGTGTATGCCTAAAACTAGGATAAGATAGGCTTAAAGGAATCATTAATGATTAACACATCTAGGTCACCCCCCCCCCCCCCCCCCCCCCCCTAAAAATTGTTCATCGTGCACCATAATGTACCTTGTATTTCTACTAGTAAGTTTGTTGAAAATTTTCACCAAATTTGCAAATATAGCCGCCAATACTATAGAAATAAAGCTGCAATCCTTCTAGCACATTTCATATGCCCATTTGTTAACCATTAGGGGGAAAATAATATAAATAAGAGTCTTAATCAAAACTTTTCATAATGTGTATGTCATTCACTTTAGCTTTATACTGAAAAGCAAAAATATGATAAAATTTGCTATTGCTAAGATATTGAGAGAAAATTCTATAGGACAATTTCATAATCCACAAGCTTGTTAAGATTTTTGAAGGCCATCGCGTTTGTCCAAGTTACGCTAGCCATACACTATGCAAGGTTTTTAAACTAAATGTTAAAGTTTTTTTCTAGTTAACTATCACATTGACTACATAAAACCACACGTCATGCCCAAATCTTGTATTAAATTTAATGGTGAATAAGATAATAATAATTTTAATAATGATTAGGTACAAACACTAAAGCCCCCCTTAGATGCTTCAATTTGTGGCTGATCATGACAAAATTCAGCTGCAGATCCGGGCAATCTTTGTGATATCATGTACCATGAAGAAGAAATCACTTAGTGTATGCCTAAAACTAGGATGAAATAGACTTAAGCCCCCCATACACCACATACAATTACCATGCAATTTCTGTACAACCAACTTTTCTTCTACCAAAACCATGTAATAGGAGGACCTTTCTACACCTTCTAATCACTATGTATTCTATCAGGGAGGTCACTATAGTACATAGTTGTTGGTAGGTCTCATGGAAGTTGTATGGAGGAATCTCAAGGTGTATGGGGGGGGGCTTTAAAGGAATCATCAATGGTGGAACACAGTTCTTATTTCAATTAGGTCATCACTGCCAGTATTAATCCAAAACACAAAGATTTCTTTTTTTCTAAAGCCAACGGTCCACCCACAGTGGACTTTTTTTTAGAACAGATACAGCCAAATGCTATGGAGACATTTATTCAAGACAACATGCAGCTCTTTCATGTTGCTTTTCCCCAGACGTCAGGAGCCATAGGAATTCTTATAGACTACACTGATAACGACCACTGTACATCTCTAAGTTGTTTGTATATGTGATATAAATCAGAAGTTGTGGATTCACAGTAAGTGATGAGCAGCATAGGCAATATTTGAATTTGTGATATTTCGCAAAAGATTCTAATAATACTAGATTTTATATTCATCAAAATTTAATTTACGTGTATGGCAATGCATTGCAAGAATAATAATCACTATTATCTTCAAATGAATGGTTATGAGGTACTTATTATGGCATTGCAATTATATTACCTCAGTTCATGGCCATAAGCTTGCCAGTGCATGCGAATATGTGCTAAATTCTCGAATAGTCGATATTCATCAAAAATATATTAGCAATTCGAATATTTGAGCTCAACACTATTCACAGTTGGTCAACGTGCATGAAGGAGTTAGTTTATAAATAAACCTAATTAGTTTTCTCATTCCTATTGGAAGCAGTGAGGTACATTATGTAAGGGAAAACTTTTATGTGCTTTCCAAATATCACAGCTGCATGATAGTATAGTAGATACACAGCTGCATGATAGTATAGTAGATACTCAGCGGCATGATAGTAT
>CM070034.1:22951924-22963264 GCA_036250615.1 Ptychadena robeensis
AACAGATAGGGGGCCGGAGATTCGCCTAGATCATGATCGGTAATAAGATTAATGTGAGAAGGGATCGAAATCCAGAAGGGCCTGATTTTAGGGCATTCCCAGAATATATGTAAAAGAGTGCCCAGAGCAGCCTCACACCTCCAACACCTGTCCGAGATTGCCTGATTAAATTTGTGGAGCTGAGCCGGAACCCTATACCATCTAGCCACAATTTTGTAACTTTGTTCCTGGACGCGAGAGGCGAGGGACGATTGATAGGCTACTCTAAGGATTTTGTCAATTTGGGCTGGGGTAAACGCCACTGAGAGATCCCTCTCCCAGGCCGTCAGGAATGGTAACGTGGAGCCTTCTGGCGGGGCAACTAAGGAGTCATAAATCAGAGAGATTGAATGTCTCGCTGGGGTCCCTCCCTTGCATATCTTCTCAAAAGGTGTGAGGGGTCTTGTGTAATCGCTGGGTGAGGGGATGCTGTGGAGGAAGTGGCGTAGTTGTAGAGAGCTCCAGAAGTGTGCTTTCATGTCATCCAACCCCCTTATGCGTTCTAAAGAAAACCATGTCGACTGACTAATGAAATCAATGGCTCTGAAGATACCCTTATCCACCAGAGCAGAGAAGGGGTGCGTTCGAATTCCAGGAGAGAAATCCAGATTGTTTAGGATTGGTAGCATTGGAGACGGCGATGGGGACAGGGTGCTGTCTATTGGGGTGTTCCCAATAGTAGGGTGACCAGTCAGAGAGGGCGGGAGACGAATATCTAGCCATGGCAAACCTCTAAGGTCCCAGAGGGTATCCTCTTGTTCCATGCCAACCCATTGCTTGTGCGATGAGTGACAGCACCAGTCAATTAGCCTGGTCAGATGGATTGCTTTATAATACTTAAGGATGTCTGGGAGACCAATTCCCCCTTTACCCTTGGGAAGGCAAAGAGTGGAAAATTTTATTCTAGCAGCTCTGTCACCCCAGATGAACTTACCTATTGCTGACCGTACTTGTGAAAAGAATGAGGATGGGATTTTGATGGGAAGAGCCTGCATGACGTACAGTAGTTGGGGAAGCACCGTCATTTTGACGGCGGCGCATCCTCCAAACCAGGAAAGCGTGACATCTCTCCAATTTTTCAAGTCAGACTTGATTTTGCTAAGAAGGGGCGAAAAATTTAAAGGATATAAGGAGCAGAGGTCTGAACCAATGTATACCCCCAGATATTTGATTTTAGATTGTGCCCAGTGAAATGGGAATGAAGGAGCCAATATAGCCAATTGTGTGGGAGTGAGATTAATAGGAAGAGCCTCAGACTTCGTGATATTGATTTTGAAGTTGGAAAGTCGACTAAATTTGTGTAAAGCAGAGAGTAGGTTGGGAATAGAAATTTGGGGGTTTGTTAAGAAAAGTAAGAGGTCATCCGCATAAGCTGCCAGTTTATGTTGACCTGATTGTTTGGAAACACCTTGTATATCAGTGTTCTTCCTGACTTTACATAGAAAAGGTTCCAACGTGAGAATGAAGATAAGTGGGGAAAGTGGGCATCCCTGGCGTGTGCCATTGGAGAGCGTAAAGTATTCAGGTGGGGTGCGAGGAGATCCTTAAATTTTTTGTAATATAAGATTGTGAAGCCATCCGGCCCGGGGGTAGTTTTAATCGCTAGTTCAAGCTCCTCCATAGTGAACGGAGACTCCATCTCCGTGCGAGCAGCTTGCTCAAGGCTGGGCATCCCTGAGTCAGCAAGATACTTCTCAATATTGGCCGGGATAGTAGAGTCGGCGGATTTACTATTAGATGCAGGGAGTTTGTACAGGGACATGTAAAAGGAACGGAACTCATTGGCGATGTCAATAGATTTTGTTTTGGTGGCCCCCTTATTGTCTTTTATCGAAAGAGCTGAAGTATAATTTTAAATACATTTTTATGTAAAAATTCTAAATAATGTCTTCTATCTATGCCTATTGTCTTTTTCACATTATAAAATGCTTATACAAGTCAGTATAGATTGAAAAAGTTATGTGCGGCCCTTCAAGCCCCCCATACACCACATACAATTACCATGCAACTTCTTTACAACCAACTTTTCTTCTACCAAAACCATGTAATAGGTGGACCTTTCTACACCTTCCAATTACTATGTATTCTATCAGGGAGGACACTATACTACATAGTTGTTGGTAGGTCTCATGAAAGTTGTATGGAGGAATCTGAAGGTGTATGGGGGGCTTTAGTGATGCCAAGGGCCGCACTTGTGGCCCTCCATATCAACTCAGTTGCCCATTTATCATGATCAATTTGTCTCTTGGAAAATCGATTAGTACTCATAGTGACCACAGCTTCACCATAATAGTTAAATGAAATTTTATGGAAATGAATGGTGAAATGATGGCAATAAATGTCCGTTGGCTTGCAGCATTGTTTGGGTATTGCTATGCAGGGTAAATTCCTCTTAGCTGGAAATACTCTGGAAAAGGAGTGTGCGGGAGTGTGTTGTGTTGACTTTGTGTATCATAGCTGGGGGTGACAGGCCGTTGTCTGCAGGGTAAATACCTATGAGTGTGTGTTTGTGAGTCAGTGTCATGCGGGAACATGCTGGCTGAATGTATGTAGGGCATATAAGAAAAGCATATATATAAGGACGCACACTGACCAAATTACACAGGGCCTTATTCCTGAAACAGTGTCCTAATCGTCAAATGACATTGGCTTAGCATCTACTGTTGTGTATGTTTTTGAAAAGGAAACTCATGTCTCTGTATTATCTTCAAGGTGAATAAAATTATATTTACATATCTCTTTCAGGCTAACTTAAACCAAATAATGTTGATAGCAAATATTCTAATTGCAATTTTTTATTGTGACTATCGGCACAAGAATTTTCAAAGATCTCGAATTATCTCCGTAATTGCGAATGTTAAAGACTTTTTACATCAGTATCCGGATCTACCATTGCGTTCGCAATATGCACATGTACAGTGCTGGCCAAAAGTTTTAAGAATGACACAAATATTAGTTTTCACAAAGTTTGCTGCTGCGCTGCTGTTAGATCTTTGTTGCAGTTGTTTCTGTGATGTACTGAAATATAATGATAATAAGTTCACACATTCCAAAGGCTTTTATTGATAATTACATGAGATTTAAGCAAAGACTCAGTATTTGCAGTGTTGGCCCTTTTTTTTTCAGGACCTCTGCAATTCTACTGGGCATGCTCTCAATCAACTTTTGGGCCAAATCCTGACTGATAGCAACCCATTCTTTCCTTATCACTTCTTTGAGTTTGTCAGAATAAAGGCCCCCATACACGTTTAGATTTCCCTACGATTTATGTCAGATTCGATCGTAAATTTTGATTGAAGCTGGTTCGATTGATCAAACTACGATCGGACCACTTCCCACATGGAGAAAGCGATATTTGATCGATGTTGGTTAGATCGATCAAAAGCATAATCGAAGAAAGTCGATCCTTAACGCACCAAAATGTCTGCCACCAGATGTATAAGTATGCGTTTTATTTAAATCGAACCAAAAATCGGTCAGGCACAAATAAGATAAAATTTTATGTATACTAGATCCATCATTTTTCGATTGATTTTTTGATCAACTTCGATCGAACTAGGTCGATCGAACCATGTGGGCATGCATAGATTTTTGTTTGATCGACTTAAAAATCGATTGATTTAGGTCGATCGAACTAGAAAATCGATGTGTATATGGGGGGTTTTAGTTGGTTTTTGTTTATCCACCCACCTCTTGAGGAATGACCACAAGTTCTCAATGGGATCGAGATCTGGGGAGTTTCCAGGCCATGGACCCAAAATTTCAACGTTTATCACTTTTGCCTTATGGCGCGGTGCTCCATTGTGCTGGAAAATGCATTGTTCTTCACCAAACTGTTGTTGGATTGTTGGAAGAATTTGCTGTTGGAGGGGGTTTTGGTTCCATTCTTTATTCATGGTTTCTGTGTTTCTGGGCAAAATTGTGAGTGAGCCCCCTCCCTTGGATGAGAAGCAACCCCACACATGAATGGTCTCAGGGTGCGTTACTGTTGGCATGACACAGGACTGATGGTAGCGCTCACCTTTTCTTCTCCGGACAAGCCCTTTTCCAGATGCCCCAAACAATCGGGGACAGATTGATCTTCTGCAGAATGTATGGTGAACGGACTGCTGAGGACTGGAGCCAAGTCATATTCTCCGATGTTTGGGGCATTTGCTGTACAATTGACTATACAATTGCCGATCTGCAATACAGGAATTAATGACTGGAGAACACAATTTTTTTAATTTACCAATGAATAGCGAATATTAGGAGGAAAATTTGTGATATTTATATGAATATTGCCAATGCTGCTCATCACAAGACACAAACTGATAATTTGCCTTTTTGCAGTTGGCATGTGAGTCAGGTGCTAGCTTTAAAGAGTAGTGTTGAGCAAGGATTTTATCAATTCGAATATATTCGACGAATATCCGACATTCAAGAATTTGCAATATTTCGCTAATGTGCGCTTGGATATTTGCAATGGCGGATATTCATAATTATGCTTCAATATTGTTTACCAGCATACATCGCGCATTTGTGCGCATTGCAAATGGATACGTGCAATAAGCACAGTGTTCGTACTGGCTAAGATCACAGAATGAAGAAGAAAAGCTGTAAAGCTGGTCCGCGAATCTTTACAAATAATTGCGAACAGCCACACGTGATGTAAAGCAGAATAATACAGTCAACCCGAATTTAACAGATTTCGAATGTTTGTATATATTTGCGAAATTACCTGAACTCGAATATACCATATGTGGCTCAACACTATTAAAGGTTAGGGACTGGAGAGGTAGAGCTGCTCTCTGCCAGTTCCTACATCCATATAACCGTCGATTATTATACATTATTGGAGGCAATACTGGGCTACATAGTACTCAACATTGGGGTGGGAGAAGTCTTTGAGGAATACAATATTAAAGTAGATTATCTAAAGAATATTTCAGGACAACAAATATAACCCTATCAACTATATCTCTGTTATATACGCACATTCCTTTAAACTTTATGTTTCTAAATACCCTGAAGCTACAGAAAATAATTTGTTTATCTGCTTGAGAAAAGTATATACAATATATTCAGTAGTATCTGCCCTTCCCAGTGTTTTAAATTTCTTAACCACTACAACAGACATCTATTACATACAGATATGATAATTAGTCTATCAACAAAAATAATACATTTTTCTTCTTTTAGTTCCAAACATCCTGGGAGCAATAGCTCTGAATCTCAGGAGGCTGAATTCTTTTTCTATACCCTTCGGCCATGCCAAAAGGCAACTGCCAAGAGGAAGACCAAACATATGGGTGAAATTAGGCTTTTTAGATAGCATGAGTTCCCGTCGAAATCTGCTCCCCCTGAATCCCCAAATGAACAACAAGGGGAGCACTTTCAGGGGGAGCTGATATAGACCAGGGAGTCATCCAAAGCAGTGCACGTGAAGCTGTCACCTAGGGCGGCTGCTGTGCCCATGACTCCCCGGTCTCCATCTAGATGTGCTCCCCGGGACACTTGAAGAGCAGTGGCAGCAAACCTCTCACCCACGGCGACTACTGTGTCCATGCCCCCCCCCCCCCCCCCCCCCCCCCCCCCCCCCCCCCCCCCCCCCCCCCCCGTCGCCATGCCCTCCGTCGATATCTGCTCCTCCTGAAGCACACAATGTCATGCGGGACAGGTCACATGAACTTCGATATGGATGGTGCAACATCAATGGGGGAGCTCATATTGATGGGTGCAGCCACACAGCATAACTTCCACAGATATGGACCCCCTGTGTCACACCACACATTTCAAATTTCGATATAGGAGTATATCTCTCTGGCGATGAAGCATTATCTGATAGCTGGACTTTAGCAGAAATGTAACTTATAAGTGTTGTAGCTAGAGGCGTATGTAGTGGTAGGGGAGCATTACTGACCCTGAAAGTTTCATGATTATACTATGAATGGTTTTCATGCTATGAATATTCAAAGTTACAGTATCACACAGGTTTTGTTTCTAGAGCACAGCTGGACAGAGGGAGAGGGTGTGTCCTCTCCTGCGTTTTTATTGGCTGGGATGATGTATCTGCAGGAGGAGCTACAGGAAGCATAATCTGATGGAGAAGCATCCCGACGTCACCATGGTAACACTGCTGCTGACGGAGAGATCTCTTGCTCTCCGCTCTTTCGCTCTAATGTCTGTGGGATTTTCCTCATAGACAATTGTAACAGGACCTTTCAAAGACTTCCACGAATCTAAAATGTGTGATTTCCCCATAATTCTTTCTTTTGTAGGCACACAAAGGGGAAGATCTCTGTAGTAGAGTCATAGATAACCAGTAAACATTTTTTGCTTTTCCAAAACCGTTCTCCTTTTTTCTTGTGTATACAAATATTGGGATGTTGGCACATCTTTCATTTTTATTTTTGCTAATAAGCTAATAACAAAATGTCGTACTTTCTATTTAGCTACTGATAACTAGATCCAGGTAAGCTAATCACAGTGTCTATTGGAAGCTGGAAGTCCAGTCCAGTGACGTCCAGCATCATTTAGACGATTCCTCCCCAGCCACCTTGTACCGGGCCACCACCTCTTTCATTCTTAGAATTCCAGTCCCTTCAGTCATGAAGGCTGATCATCACACGTGGGAGTTACTTTGGGTGGTCTACATGCAAATCCTATCCAAGAGGAAGCAGAACTAAATTAGGGCCAACTAGAAATATCCCCAGGGTACCTGTGGCATTGTTTAGTGGTGAGTGGCAAATTTATAACTAGCTTATGACTAAAGGTGGGATTACACGTGTAGATTTATTCTTCAATCAACTGCCAATTCAATTTTTTGTCTAAAAAAAAAGAACTTGGTTCGTTCATTCATCGAATGCAATATTAGATTTTTTTGTTTGTCCATCCCAATATCGAATGAAAATATATTCAAAATTACAACGACAAATAAAAATTTACCAACATGTTCGATGACCTTTCAAACGATTTTTTGTTCAAGGTTGTGCAAAATGTATCCATCAAACAAATTGGCCATTCTAGATTTTTGTTCAATCAACCAAAAAATCGTTAGTTCTTTGTTGATCGAACGAAAAAATCTACACATGTAAATCCACCTTAAGCCCTTTGATTGATGTCCCTTATACTAGCCATACACGGGTGGATTAGTGATTTGATTGCCTTGTGCAATTCAAGTGTTGATCGATTGTACTACCACACAGTGTAATTGATATGTTTCTGATCGATTTAGGATCGTTCTATGGAGCACATGTGTAATATGATCATATGAACCTCAGATACATGTGCGGTGGACAAAAAATTACCAACATGTCTGATCACTTTTCAATATATTTTTTGATAGACTTCGATTTTTTTAAATCACTTTTGGCATATCGTACCAGATGGGCAGGAATTGATTTCCAGTCAACTTAAAAATGGATAGTTTTAAGTCAATCGAATGGAAATATCGAACCGCTCATGGCCACCTTTAGTATTCAAGAGCCAAAAAGAGACAGAAGGATGATGGGAACAAGTTGTATTTTAAATGACATAGGGGTGGTGCAGTTCTTCATTTCGATTTACTGTTGTCATTAAATACTTTAGAGAAAGCGATGTCATCATGGGTTCAGTGCTTCTTCATGCAATGTGGGCAAATCTTGG
This sequence comes from Ptychadena robeensis, assembly GCA_036250615.1. Lineage (NCBI taxonomy): Eukaryota > Metazoa > Chordata > Amphibia > Anura > Ptychadenidae > Ptychadena > Ptychadena robeensis. Next base: position 22,959,590 of record CM070034.1, read on the forward strand.
ATGCTAGGAGAGGTCAACATAAACCATAGAGCAAAGATTCTTCCTAAAACATTACAGCCACCTGCATCTAGGAGTCGGCAGAAAAGAGACTATATAAACTCTTAGGAAAAATTATCCAAATATCTAAATGTCTTGATGGGTGGATATTAGTCCAGAGAAATTGGAATTCTTAGGCAGAGCTCATCTCCATGGTTGAAAGAACTGGACATCTTCCAGGATGGTCAGTAATGAAAATGCGAGGATCCATAGCCACAGGAAGTGCATTACTATATTTTAGGATAAATGCAAGGAAAAACATAAATTTATATAATAATGCTTAGAAACATCTCTATTGTATAAAATAGTAAATCTTCACCTTATGAGTTTAGGTCTACTGTAACTACCGTATTTTCCGGCGTATAAGACGACTTTTTCAGTTTAAAGATAGAGTTTGGGATATTCTCACCGTATAAAACACTTACCGAGTGGGGGCCGACAGAGCAGCACAGATCAGCGATGGAGTGCAGCGTGATGACGTCACCCTGCTCTCCATCGCTGACAGCATCGGCGGGCACCCTTTGTGTCCATTCTCTGGCTGACCGAGCTGTGGCAGGCGGTTCTCTGGCACCACCGATCGGCGGACGATTTTGCCGATGGCAATGAGCACGCACGCACATTGGTCGGTGGCAAAATCGGTCGCCGATGTGTGCCAGCCTTTTTATCATTGTCCTATTGAAAGGTCCAACGTCTCCCAAGCCTCACTTTTGTGACAGACTGCATCACATTTCCTTCCAATATCTCCTGGTACTGAAGAGAATTCATGGTACCTTGCACACGCTGAAGCTTCCCTGTACCTGCAGAAGCAAAACAGCCCCAAAGCATGATTGACCCCCCACCATGCTTCACAGTAGGCAAGGTGTTCTTTTTTTTTTAGGCCTTGTTCTTCCTCCTCCAAACATAGTGTTGATCCATCCATCCGTTGATCGACTGCAGTATGCCAAAAGTCATGTGGACAAACAACAAATTTTTGGGATAGTGTTCTGTGGACTGATGAAACAAAATAAGAACTGTTTGGGCCCATGGATCAATGTCAAAATGGCCAAAACACTCAATTTCAGTGGGGGTTGAATAATTTGAACACAACTGTATATATGAACATGTTTTAAATTTACTGTTTTAGAAGTTAGGAAAGATCTTCATGTCCAAACCATAAACAGCTCAACTGTAACCTTTTCTCTTGTCCATTTTACAAATGTTAGCATTGAACTTGTATGTGAATGATGCACAGTATGACGTGTAGGCCAACACCCTGAGTACATAAGTCAGACTTTAATCACTGTATAAACAAAATTGCCTGAGCACAAGATGACACCATGGAACTGTGTCTGTAAACTCTGCCGTCTCTTGGTTTATGCAGAAAATTAACGGCTCTACAAATGTCTTTAAAGGTTCCCACTACCCCAACAGCCTACGATACAAGTTTAATTTCATTGCCGATGTGGTGCAGAAGATCGCGCCGGCTGTTGTACATCTGGAACTCTTCAGAAGGTAACATTTTCATGACCTGCATTTTTCCTAACTTACAGTACTTCTCTTAGTTTACTTAGCATGACATTAAGTCAAGTCTTATGAAATCTTATGGCTAGCCACATCAGCCAGTGGTGTCACTAGATTTGATGCCAGAAACCCATGGTGTCATCCAAAAGTTGTGTTTTGCGAGTAATATGGGTGTAGATTTGTGTGGCAATGTTGTGTATATATCAGGGGTGGACAAATGAGTTGATATGGAGGGTAGAGATGGTCGAATTTTTCGACTTGCTAATTTTGTAAGCTGATTGCAAAGCCCCTGAACAAGATATCATAACACAAATTGCTAGAGATGTAGAGAAGGGTTGTGGGAACATTGGAAAAAAAAAGAGTTTTGCTCTAGCACATGTGGTTTTTGCATAAATTAAGTTCAAAAATGAAGTCGAAATTCCGATTTTCGAAATTTTGACTTGACTTTGAACCTCAGTTGTGCAAAAACTGTTTGTGTTAGAGACATACTTTCTTTTTTGGAGTATACCCCCAACCCTTCTCTACATCTCCAGCAAGTTTGGTGATGATACCATGTTCAGTGGCTTTGCAATTAACTCGAAATCATCAAATGTTTGAAAAAAAATTCGACCATCTCTAATGGAGGGCCACAAGTGCGGCCCTCTGGATCACTAAAGGGCCGCACATAACATTTTTAACTTATACTGACTTGTAGAAGCATTTTTAATGTAAAATTACAGCAGGCAGAGCTAGGAGATAATATTTTCAATGTTTTTAAAAAAAAAACCTAGAGATCTGCTGATCTCCCCGCCAACACTAGATAAGAGGAAAAGCGAGGGACTTACTCAGGCACCATCTGGGTCCCTGTTTTGCTTTTACATACACATCACGTAAGTGTATCGCCTCTCCTCCTCTTCCCACTCTAAGAAATTCCTGGCGAGGACCTGTCAGTGGTGGAGCGGTGGGCACCTGGGGTAAATATACATATATATGAGGTACAAGTGTATAATTTCATTTGCTCAGCCCTGGATCAACTACAAACATTAATCTAGGGAAAGTTGGGTATCACCCCCCAGGAGTGAAATGGTGGTACCTGGTGCTATCCACACCCCATGCACCTGGCTAGTGACACCTCTAACAAGCTATGAATATTAGCATCATAGTCTCTGAATGTCGATGCTTTGGAACAAAATTTGTGTTGTGTCTTCCCTCACCACCCCATTTCATTATATTTTTAGATCTTTGTTATTTTTTAAGGAGCAAGAGTTCCATTAAAACAACTCTCTCCACAGATGGGCACAGATATTTACATGTGGGTCTCCATACATTTATCAATTGTATTGAAGGAGAGGAACACAATATATAGAGAATGCTGATTTAAAGGATATATTAACTCAAAAATAACACATGAATTCTCTGTAGATTCTGCAAAATATTGAATTTTTATGGCCTGTTGCTTAGTTTTATGTTGGCGCTATATAAATAAATGATAATAATAATAATAATAATAGTTTTTAAGCTCCTGTAGGGATTATACTGCTCTCTAGGGTTCTCTAAAGGTAGCCATACATGGCCCGATTTTTGCCTGTGCCCATACACCAGGCGATTCTGTCACGATAGATGAGGGATCAACTTCAGCAGGATAACGTCATCCCACTGCAGCCGACCCCTCAGCTGATCAGCGGGCACCCTTTGTGATCTGGCCATTACTTTGAATGGGGACCGCCATCCCAATCTCACCAGACGGGCCCACTCGATTTTCGGCCGAGTGACTGCTGAGCAATTGTCAGGAACGAGCAAGACAGTCGCTCGGTTGAAAAATGGCTACCTGTAGAGATGTTTCACCTCCTCTTAAAACAACATTATTTACCACTAAGTGAGGGTAAATCTGCAACAGGAATACTTTAGGTAATACATTTCTAATATGGGTTAGTGTTCAACGAAAAAGGGGCACATTATCTGTGCTGTGCCCTTGTTAGAATTCCTTGTTATATCGAGAATATAACCCAACTATATATGCCCAACTATAATCCAATTCTGGATGGAATATATCATATATGCACAGGATATCCTGGGGATTATTCTTCCAAAGGATCCTCCCTTTCTCATATTTAGCTACTCTGGGAACCAAACATATGAGCAGATCAGGCGACATCTTCC
>CM070034.1:22963364-22986788 GCA_036250615.1 Ptychadena robeensis
ATTATACCGTTGTTATGAATTGCAAAAAAAAATTTAATAAAGAAGAATTAAAAAAAAAAAGAATTCCTTGTACTTCCTGTCTTGTAAAATGTTGTCAGCAGAACACAAAGTGAGGATTGCAGGTTAACAGAGCCTCAAAAAAAATGTTCTAAACCTATCCTTACAAAGTAAGAAGTTTGGTGTGACATAAACTTTATTTTTTATTGTCTCACTTTTTTACTTTACTTTTACGCTTTTTTACAGCTAATGATTCATATTTGCTAACCTCTCTTATTTAGCTTACAGGAGCATTCTAGCAACACGAGTAACACATATCTGTTTTCTGTGCCAGGTCCCCCTTCACTGGTCAGGAAATGGCTGTGTCCAGTGGCTCAGGATTTATTGTATCTGAAGACGGACTCATAGTGACCAACGCCCATGTGCTCACCAATAAGCAGCGGATTAAAGTGGAAGTCAAAGATGGAAATCATTATGATGCCAAAGTCAAGGATGTAGACCAGAAGCTGGACATAGCACTGATCAAGATTGACCCAGATGTGCGTTACACACTTCTTGTATATGCCATTGTTGTCTTGGTTGTCCTTCAAAAAAGCTGCCTGGATGATAATGTTAAATCAGAGGCTTCAATGCTTTTGGTATTGCATGCCCAGAAAAAGTGTGCATATCAGAAGTTTGCTAAGGGGTGCAGATACATTGAAGCCATTGCTCAAGCATGATAGCCAAAATGTCAGCAATAGGAGTCTCCATTTGTGATGGGGAACTGTCCACAAGGTGTTCGACCCACCCCGTTTGCGGCATGAGGAAGAAGCTTATTATTCTTCCGCTGGCCGGATCAGGCGCAGAATCATCTGCCCAGAAAAAGAACTTTTCACTAGAGACCGGGTAGGAACCCTGATTTTCTAGTGAGAAAATAGATTTAAAAACCAGAAGTGACGTCAGTGATGTCACGTCCAGTGATCGGAATCAGGAACTGTGCGTTCCAGGTACCAGGAACTGTGTGTATCAGGTTTTCCTGATTCAACTTGAACAGGCAAGGAATTTCCCCGTGAACAGGTGTACGTCTGACTTTTTCAGCCTTCGGCCTGTTCGCAAACGGAGGCCAAAACCATGAAGGGCCAAGTTTCATTTAAAATATCAATAATGTCTCATATATGATCCTTAATATGGTAAAATAAAGCCAAAGTGCTAACTTTTTATGACAATTGATCTGCATGCCATAAAGAGAAAATACAGTTTTCTAGGATGATTCTATAGTCATCAAATAATCTCAATGTCTTCTACATATGAGCAGCCCACTTTATTTCCCATCACCTGTCTGATCACTTATAACTAGGGTTTAGGTTTCACGTTTGGACTTCTAGTGCTTACTATGCCATGTTAACTCTCTAACCCACCCAGAGTTACCTGCTGACTTCTTATATAAATTTTTACAGAAATTGTTAGTAACTTCTACTCCTGAATCCTATTATCCTAGTTGTGTCGATAAATTTTGCTAATTACATTCTTAAGATGGCCATACATTGACGTGCACGTTCACAATGATTGATTGTGCTCGATTGTGCTTGTGATCTGCTAAAAAAAAAACACACAATCAAACAGGGTACCAACATGTTGGTAAACCCTATACAATTTCCATTACATTGGATGGGGACAGAGGGTGACATCATCACGCTGCACTCAAGAGTTCATCAATTGCATGGGTATCAACCCATGTAAGACCTGTAAATATTTTTGGGACTGGGAAGAATCTGTGCAACAGATGTTTCCTAGCCAATCAGGTGTTTTCCCAGAAGATAGATGAGTATTGTAGTTAGTCCTTATTTTTCTAAGAAAATTCCCTCCTGGGCACTGAGGAATAACATGAACTACTAATTTGTGGAATAAATGCACAGCTAGTCATTCACAATAGTGAATTTTGAGATTTAGTTTTCTGCATTGTCTGTGTCTGCACCTGTAGTTATTGTAGTGTAGTAAAAGGAAAGTTAGAAATAGTAAAGACCTACTTTGAGATTTAAGTAAACTGCCAACATCCCCATACATAAAATAACAAATAGTGAAAGCTGTAGGCCTCTGCCATCCTGCAGCTGCCTGAGAAGAAGGCAATGCGTAAGTCATTAAGGGCTAATTATCACAGTTAGATAGAAACAACACATTTTTAGTGACTAGCTCCATGAAAATCACTCCTGGAATCCATTAGGCATTTCTGGACTATCTTCTGGGGGTCACCAATTAGGGAAACATGGGGTGGGGGTTTCTGGGGGTGCCCATTAAAGGTGCCCATACACATAACGACAAATATAGCAAATCGACTTAAAACAATCGATTTATACGTCGATTGTAAGTTTATCAAATATGCTTTCAGTATTTAGATCGATTAAAAATAAAAGACATCGGACTGAATTTCGATCAGAACTGTATCTGTATCTGTATCTGTAAATTATGATTGATTGCACGGTAATAGAGATATGAATTTTACTAACCGATTGAGGAGGCATTCAAGGCATGCCTACCACTACAGCACTTCCATTTGAATTTGATGATTAACAGAGATCAATTGATTACTCATCATGTTGTATATTTATAAAAGATCGAGGTTCAACAAATCAATTTTTCAATATAAAAATCGAACTATTCAATCAAATCGAATATCAATTCTCTCAAAATCTTCACGTGTATGGCCACCTTAAGGATCCTTTTCCTGTAGGATGAGATTTAGAATTCTATAAAATAGTAACATACTTTCTCAAGAATGAATAAGACTTATGAACAATAGTGTAGGGTCAGGGGGGTGGAGCTCAGTCCCTGGTGTTGTAAAGGCCAGAAGTCATAGAGAAGTGGGGAAAAGTTAAAACTCTAAAGGCCCCCACACACGTACCGAGTGGGGGCCGACAGAGCAGGTCAGATCAGCTCTGGATTGCAGCATGATGACGTCATCACGCTGCTCTCCAGAGCTGACAGCATTGGCCGGCACCCTTTGTGTGCCGGCCGTTAGCTTCAATGAAGACACTGCTCTCCATTGAAACTAACTGCATCGGCTAGAGAATATCGGACATGTTCTCTGGCCGAGGTGTGGGGCAACAGGGACTTTAAGCCTGCCATACACGCATCGAGCGGCGGCCGATTTTGCCGCCGACTGATGGACGTGCTTGCTCGCCGCCGATCGGGGGGTGCCCACATGGGGCGACAGTTCCCTGTCGCCCCACAGCTCGGCCGGCCAAAGAACGGACATGTCCGATATTGTCTGGCTGATGCCGTTAGTTTCAATGGAGAGCGGTGCCTTCATTGATGCTAATGGCTGGCACACAAAGGGTCCTCCCCCACTCGGTACGTGTGTGGGGGCCTTTAGGGTAGAAAGGTTTTAAATTGTGGAGAGGACCGCAAAATGTACATCTAATAATCCTCACCCTTATCATATCTTTGTTTGTAGAGTTTAAATTGTTACTCTGTTGCCTAATAATACGATCAATGTATTTGTACAGGCGCCTCTTCCAGTTCTTATGTTGGGTAGATCATCGGACTTGAGACCAGGAGAATTTGTGGTCGCTCTGGGGAGCCCCTTTTCTCTACAAAACACAGTGACCACTGGGATCATCAGTACCACCCATCGAGGAGGGAAGGAACTGGGCCTGAAAGATTCTGATATGCAATACATCCAGACAGATGCTATAATTAATGTAAGTAATAAGAGAATTTTCCGGAATGTTTGTTTTTTGGAAAAGAATAACTGTACTAGGAAATAAATAAAATGATTTTGTAAAATTCTTCCCCTTACTTGAATCTTCCATAGTCCAGGTTGTCCTGTGTCCTAATGTCTGGGGTCCTTCTCTCTAGCTTCATGATCCCTAGTGATGTTCAAATATTTGTCTGTGATGGAGGAATTACTTTCAAATATGCAGCATTTTTAAAAAAGAATTACACCCATGTTCTTACAGGGGATGTGCTTGGTAAACATCTGATGTAGGAAACACTGCGGAGGGTTGGCAGTGATGGTATATGTAGAGTTATACAACTACTTGGCAGCAAAACCTTAAATTATAAAATACATTATTTAAAAGATCATCAATTTTTTTCTATTATAATTGTTCATTTGTAGTAATTCACATGGGTTGCTTTTATTTCTTACAGTATGGAAATTCTGGTGGACCCCTGGTGAATTTGGTGAGTACTCCAAACACATTCATGAACTACTAGTCAACTGTTTTTTATACCTGTGCTGAAGTAATGCAAAGAAATAGTTTGCCCCACCACTTGTATGTGTGTACTGTAGTAGTAGTACTCATTATTGTAAATCCAATCTGTGTTCTGCCCACAAAACTCCCCTAGCCCCTACATCTCTTCACACTCTCTTATCCAAGACATTTTCACAGCTTTCTGCTTTGTTTTGGATAATGTACCATGTACTCCTCCATTTCTATTTTTGTTTTTGAAGGTTCTCATTCATCCAGATCATAGTAAATCTACAGTAGAAAGTCAAAGCAACTGAACTTGATAGTTTTCAAAATGGGGTTAAGGTCTAGACTCTGTGGTGGCCAATCCATGTGTGACAATGATGTCTCATGCTCCCTGAACCACTCTTTCACAATCTGAGCCCGATGAATCCTGGCATTGTCATCTTGGAATATGCCCGCGCCATCAAAGAAAAAATCCATTGATGGAATAACCTGGTCATTCAGTATAGTCAGGTAGTCAGCTGACTTCATTCTTGGAGCACATACTGTTGCTGAACCTAGTCCTGACCAACTGCAGCAACCCCCCGATTTATCCAATAGGAGGCTGGTACCTATATGCTTAGTTACATCCAGGTGGCGACTTTATTTTGGGACAGGCAGTGTAGTTCTGTCATGTAGTGCGGTAATATGTTGTAGTGATGTGGCAGCATAATGAGGAATATGCTTTCTAACATTGCTACAATACTACAGTGATTGTTTTGTTTCATATGTTTATATGGTGTGTCTTGAAGGAATTACATTACATTGATGAATATATTATTTCAAAAAAAGAAAGGTTCTCTTTTAACTAAACTTTATTTACCGCTCTGTATAGTAAACTGACAATGGTAAATGTTTCTTGTGTAATTTAGTTTTTGGAGTCATTATCTATTGAAGACAACTGTTTAATTGTTTTCAGTACCATGGACAGAGCATGGTAGATGCCAGCCAGTACAGACACATTTGTTCTGTCATGTAGTATTATTTATTGGTAAAGGTGCCAGGTCTTCTCATTAAGTACACAATGTTTCAAGAAACACACATGTTGAGAATGAGATGTCATTGACCATGCATTGCCTCTGCACTGGCTCTTGGAAACTGCTGCAGAAGATAAAATATTAACATAAAAAATAAAAAAAGCGACAACCTTGTTCTTTAGGCCCTATTCTTCACCTCACCTCTAAAAGTATATGACAAAAGTCTATGAGCCAGGGGTGGTCCTAGGCAGATTGGTGACCTGGGTGAGACTTTTAAACTCAACAGCACTCCTCCAGAGACTAGCTTTTCTCTTCTCCCTGGGCGGCCGAGCACTTGATTGGTGGGTGCAATGGGGGGGGGGGGCATCTGATGCCATCCCTCCAGCATAATGCCGCCCTGGGAAACCACCCACATCAAGAGTAAAAAGAAAAAAAATGTAACCCCCCCCCCCATGAAGGGGCCACTGCGGTGTGTGCAAGGGAGTATTAAAGGTTAGACGTCACTGCTGATGTCTACCTTCCCATGTGCCTTGCGCCTGCAGCCAGCCACATCTGAATTAATGTAGAAAGTCCTGCTTAGGGGTTGGCAGCGGGCCCGTGTCTCCCGCTATGCGAAGTATGCGTGCACATAGGGCCCTGAGACTAGCACCACCCCCCGGCTTAGAGGGGGCCGTAGGCAACAATTTAGCATAGGGCCCCTCCAATTCTCGAACCTCCTCTGTTTGGCAGTGATGGGATAAGTATAAAGTCATACAACCACTGGCATGGACACTATGCATGTGAAAGGAAGCCTTTGAGTGCCTGTATATCTAGGAAGAGCATAGACATGGCTGTATAGACCATTATGGGTTCAATTAGAATAATAGCCCCTGTTTGGTGTAGTGGCTGTGCTTATGCTGTCAAACTTGGGAAATTATTTATAGCCACTAGAGCGCATGTTTCTTCTTGCACATTCCATCCCAGGTGTTTTCACTATTCCAGGTTACAGCATCAAACACTCTCACAAAACCGGCTTTACAACACAAGCCATTATATTACGACACAAGTACAGGCAGAGATTTGTACTCTGATGCGCCAAATGTCCAGGATGAGGCCCTTTTTCTGAAGAAATCTCCAAAAGCGAACATTTTGGTATCCATGGAGAGTATTTATCCCACCGGCATTTTACATTCTATTCCTGGAACTATCTTTTCTTCTAAGCCTCTCATGCTTAACTGTTTTGTCAGCAAAGCTGAAACCTCGATAAATATGCAGATCAAATACATACCCGTATATATGGGAGCTGTTTTACCATAAGAACGGATCCGTTTCCCAGAAAGTATTATCATTAGCGAATAAATTATACATTTTCTAAGCCTAGAAAATTGCATTTTCCTTTTCAAGAAATTTGTATTAAGATTTTCAAAAAACATTACGATACAAAATAATCCCTGCAAGCAAAACATATGTGAGACCTGTGCAGACAGAGTACCAGTACCACAGCTGGAGTATAGAGTACAGGGAACATTTTCCTGCAAATCCTCCATTGTGGTGTACCCAATATCTTGCAAAAAATGTCCTACATGTCCTATGTTTGGGAGACAGGTCAAACCCTTCACCAGTGAATGAATCTTCATAGGTACACTATCAAGAACAAGAAAACCAATGTCCCTGTAGGAGCCCATTTCTGCAGCACTGGCCACAACATAAGAGATCTCAGGGTTATGGCACTGATGGGGAATTTGCATTCCTATTCCAGCCTCTCCGTCTGTGATTTCAAATTCATACAAACATTCAAAACTATGAAATATGGTTTAAACAGGGACAACACACACAACTTCAAATGACTTCCTGAACCCTGAACCCCTCCCCTTTATGAAAACAGATGTCCCTGTAGGAGCTCATTTCTGCAGCACTGGCCACAGCATAAGAGATTTCAGGGTTATGGTACTGATGGGGAATTTTTAATCACAGAAAGAGAGACTGGAATGGAAATGTAAATTTATACAAACACTCTGAAATACGATTTAAACAGGGACAACATCTTTATGTGCCACTACAACTTCAACTGAATTCCTGAACACTCACAATAAACCAATAAAACTCTTCAGCACTGAACAATAAGTTAGTCTGGACTTCTGATACGTAAAGAATAAACACATATTCAAACATTAGTAAAGAATAAATATATATTCGTATATATACAAAGGAACATTACAATAAAAGAGGGGGAGGTAAAAACACTAAAAAACACTATGACAAAGAGAGAGACAGTGTGAAAAGCAAATACAACTTACATGGTAAAAGCAGTTCTGTCTAAACAAAATAAAAGAAACTAAACAAAGAAGCAACCATAACAACCACTTCCCTAGTTTTAAGGCCCCCATACACGTAGGGAGCCACGGCCGATTTTGCACGGACCATTCGTTTGAATGGGGATGACGTCATCACACTGCACTCCGTTGCTCGTCTGTCGGCCTCTGTGAGTCCTCTTCAATAAGAAGGGGAATCCAAACAAAAATAGAGGAAGAGAGGAAAGAGGGGCTAGAAAGAACAGGGAAGGAGAATAGGAGCAAGCATCCTGGGATAGGCACCTAGAAAATCAACTGCCAATTCGATTTTTTGTTCAATGTTGTTGTCGAACATTGTTCGTCCATTTATCAAATGTAACATTAGATTTTTCATTCGTCCATCCCAATATCGAATGAAAATACATTCGGGATTACAACGACAGATACAAATAACCAACATGTTCGATGTCCTTTCGAAATATTTTTTTTTGAGGCCGAGCAAAATGTATCCATCGAACAAATTGGCCATTCTAGATTTTTGTTCAACCAACCAAAAAATCATTCGTTCTTCATTGATTTAATGAAAAAATCTACATGTGTAAACCCACTTTTATTATATATTAGCAATGTTTCCAGTTTTCTCCTCGGCCTACCAATATCCACCCCCCCCCCCCCCACTCCCCCAGCAAAAAGAAAGGCCTTTCTCTAGAATACAGGTCCCGCACACGTAGCAAGCGCGGGGGGGGGGGGGGGGAGCCACAGATGAGCTGTGGAGTGCAACGTGATGAAGTCATCACGCTGCTCTCCATTGCTCACAGTATCGGTGGGCACCCTTTGTGTGCCAGAGGTTAGTTTAAACTGGGACACCGGTCCCCATTCACACTAATGGCATCGGCCAGAGATTTACGGACATGTCCGTTCTCTGGCCCGACGGAGCTTTGGGGCGACAGGGATCTGGATCAGGAAGTTACTGGTATAATCTCCAGATGAAAAGATAACTAATGCAAGAAACACGTCAACTATTAATAAACTGAGACTATTAATGTTTTCTAATTACCGTAATTTCCATTGTTTCTGTTTCCATTCCTCTATAGGACGGGGAAGTAATAGGAATTAATACGTTAAAAGTCACGGCGGGAATATCGTTTGCAATTCCATCTGACCGCATTCGCCAGTTTTTGGCTGAATCACATGACCGTCAGCTTAAAGGTATGGAGTCTATGCTTGTTCTTTTGTAGCTGCATGTACAGTATTGTATGCAACAGAGGATTAGGTTCTGACCTAACAGGAAAACCTACATTATAATTTATTGTTGGTATAAATACTGTATATACTCCAGTATAAGCCCCCTCGCATCAGGGTCAGAGTCAGGATCCCACTTACCTGTTTGGGATTTCACTGGTCTCCCTGCAGGTGCAGGTAGCTTCTTTGACTGGTCTGATATGTATCCGGTATTCTATATATGGTTTTCCTGAGATCGGCTGGTGAAATCTAAACAAACTTGGGTGACAGCGCCATCTTGTGGACATATTGTAAATTTTTATGGTGGAATTTCAATTAGAAAACTCCACTATCTGACTTTGCATTTCCCACACTCACAAGTTAATAAGTTTTACCAGTTTTTGTAGATAACATTTGGTACCTCAACTATTACCTAGACTATTACTTCATTGTAGGCCTGGCCATTTGTATCTATTTGACATTTATTTTATAATGCTTTGAATTACAATATATACTTGAGTATAAGCAGACCCGAATGTAAACATTTGGGTCTGCTCATACTCGAGTATATACGGTAATTCAAAGCCTTATAAAATAAATGTCAAATGGATACAAATGACCAGGCTTACAATTAAGTAGTCTAGTATAGACATAGTAAAGACATGGGAAAAGTATGGCCCATTAAGGGTATGGGCCACACTTTGCCTATATCTATACTGGGACCCACTACGCTAAGTGCTGTGCTTAGAGGGGGGGGGGTCCCGACAGATGTGGAACCCCCCCCCCCCCCCCCCTTAGTCTTTTAACCTGTCCCTTTGTCACTTTGGTATCAAGACACACTGACAACCCTCTCTGCTTGTGGAGATAATGCCTAGAAGATGATAGTTATGGTTTCCTCATAGAGGCCATCGTTTGCCCATGGCTGCAATACATGTTTAAGTTTAACTATCTAAAGCCTCTTTTTAAATATATGTTTATTTATTTTTAATGTATAATATAATGTATATAATGTATATTTTTGTTACCTCCCTGTCAGTATGCCTATTACTTTTTTTAAAGCGCTATGGAAAATATATCAATGTAATCTGTTTACATTACCTACCCAGACTGGGAGGGTTTTTTTTAAACCTATGAGACAAAATGTTTCCCCACCCATGGTCTAGTGCTATTGTAGGGGGCCCCATCTGATATCATTAAAGGGCCCCACATAATGTTCTTCATATGGAAAGGTTGAGCATAATGTGAACATGGTATGGAAACATGCGGCAGAAAACTAAAGATGTGTAATATGAGTACAACTAAAGATCTCTTCTGTTAACAAGCAGATGTCCCACAGACAGTTTGATGGCATCAAGGGACCATACAACAAACATTGAAGGCCCCATATCGTTCTCAGGGAGTCTGTTGTAATGTATATTCCACAAATACTTTTATCTTTATTTATAAAATGTCTCTCCATTGTACAGGAAAAGCTATTCAAAAAAAGAAATACATGGGAGTAAGAATGCTACAACTATCAACAAGGTTGGTCATTTTCTGTAATCTCTGAATGACTGTCAACTTTACATTTTGGGAAAATGCTTAGTTCCATATTAGACAACACAAGACATCTAAATGCCCGGACAACTTTCACAAACATGGGTCTTCTAAAGATTTTGTATATATAATAGAACAGCCTATTAATGGGGATACATGATTTAGGTTATGTTTACACTATATGTCGGGACCCGCTTCGCTAAGCGTATTGCTTGGCGGGAGCTCCCGACTGAGCACATAGACTTACCTGCTCAGTGGATGCTGTGTCTTCACTATGCCAAGCCATTCCGCCGATGCAAGGCTGAACGTAGTCAAGTACATTGAGCCTCTGCATCGCCGGATGTCTAAACCCAGAAGTAAGGTTTGTGTGCTCCATCGGGACCTCCCGCAAAGCGACACCCCTCCATGGATGTCATGCATGGAGGTCTATGGTGCCACCTACCCCCGCCCTCTTCTCGTCATCGGTGACGCGATCAGGGGCGGACACCGAAGCATCAGCATACACACAGATACGAGAAATCACAGGCAGAATCCGGGAACAGGTAAGTTTCCCCTCAGTTAACTCGGGTTGAGTTGCATGATGGATGAAACTCAACCCAAGTTTGACACGGGCAAAACATCCAGGTTCCACTGGCACGTGGCCTCATAAAGTTAATTCTATACAGTGCGTATCCACACTGGGGTGACACCATTTCACTCCCAGCAGATGGGTGACACAAAAAGTGTCATCATGCAGAAAATCCCTACCATCAGTAAGGTGACCAGTGATGGGGAATCTTCTCACTGATTCACCATATTCTATAGCTAGGGGAATGGTCAGGACTTTTTTTCTAACGTTGGTCATGAATGTGCTAATGAGATGTTTTAATAGTTAAGAAACAACATTTCCTTTACATTTTATTTATTTGTTTTCTAGTCTTATCCATGAACTCAAAATGCGAGATAAAGATTTCCCTGATGTCAATGCTGGGGTATATGTGTTTGAGGTCATTCCAGGAACTGCGGCGGCCAGGTAAGGAGGAGGATGTTGTAGGCTACATTGCATCACAGTGCATACTGTGTGTGTAGTCCATGTATGCCCCATCCCTGTGTGTACAGTGTGAGTAGTCCATGTATGCCCCATCCCTGTGTGTACAGTGTGTGTAGTCCATGTATGTCCCCCATCCCTGTGTGTACAGTGTGTGTAGTGGTGTGCCCCCAACTGTGTGTACAGGTGTAGTCCCATGTGTGCCCCCCATCCCTGTGTGTACAGTGTGTGTAGTCCATATATGTCCCCATCCCGTGTGTACAGTGTGTGTGTAGTTCAGGTTGCCCCCATCCCGGTGTGCACAGTGTGTGTAGCCCATGTATGCCCCATCCTTGTGTGTACAGTGTGTGTGTTCCATGTATGCCCCCATCCCAGTGTGCAACAGTGTGTGTAGTCCATGTATGTCCCCATCCCTGACTGTGTAGTCCATGTAGCCCCATCCCTGTGTGTACAGTGTGTGTATCCATGTGTGCCCCCATCCCAGTGTGTACAATGTATGTAAGTCCTGTATGCCCCTCCCTGTGTGTACAGTGTTATAGTCATGTATGCCCCCCATCCTGTGTGTACAGTGTGTTTAGTCCCTGTGTGCCCCCATCCCTGTGTGTACAGTGTGTTTAGTCTCTGTGTGCCCCCATCCCTGTGTGTACAATGTATGTATAGTCCATGTATGCCCCCATCCCTGTGTGTACAGTGTGTGTGCGTAGTTCATGTTTTAACCCATCCCTGTGTGTACACTGTGTATACGTTGCCTTCCCCCAGACCAATCCTGGTACCCCTCTCCCCAGCTCTGCCTTACCTACAGCCCCCTACCAGCTGCATTCACCACACTTCTGTCCACCAACTCTGGGAGTAGAGAACAATGGATCCCAGTTTACTCCATGCAGCCGGTTCTCACTGTGATGCTGAAACGCATCGCTGAGCACCTAGGACTCTTCATTCTCTACTCTCAGAGTGGAAGGATGGAGGGGTAGTAAGTGCAGATGGTAGGGGGGCTGTCGAGAAGTTATTTCTAGCAGACTTGCCACTCACCAACAATAAAGAAAATTTTACCCCATGTGTTAGATGATCTTGCTGTAGCTAATAGGAAATAGCTTAATTATGAATGAGGTAGGATGAGTGAATTTAAGTAGAGCAGTCATATTATGCCTGTTAAATTCATAATATATTTTAAAGATGAATTTAAAAGACTAAGGGTCCCCATACACCTTTTAGATTTCTCTGTGAGATTTCCTTTAGATCTCCTTTTGTTTTACTTAAACCATTTAATATGAGGGACTTTCTAAACCATCAAGCCTACCTGTGTTCAATCGAAGAGGACCCTATACTACATAGTTGTTGGTAGATCTAATGGATATCTGACAGAGAGATCTAAAGGTGTATGGCCAGCTTTAATAGTGCCAAATAAGAGGGATTCATTGCTAGGGTTTACACAAGTACACAAAACAAATGTAAGCCATAAAATTACACCTGGAGGTCAGACTAATGCCTTGTTGTGTTGTCCTATGCAGTGCGGGTATGAAGGACCACGATGTCATCATCAGCATCAATGGCAGAACAGTAGGCACCACCGAGGAGGTGAGTGAAGCAGTGAAAGGCAGTGAGACTCTCTCCATTGTGGTGCGAAGAGGAAATGAAGACATCATCCTCAACGTTGTACCTGAAGAGATGGGCTAGGACCCGCTTCTCAACAACTTCAGATGTTCAAGTTCTTCATCGGGATTGCTGACCTGCATTGCGCACAGAAGTTTTATACTCAGACTCTGAACTCCCATTGGCTGGGACAAGTCTCCTCCCCGGAATATTCTATTCTCACACTGGTTGTGGGGGAGGCTGACTGTATATAGTCATATATATATATGATTCTATACAAAAGAGAGATATAATGGATATGCAACTTCTGTTTTGCTAGAGACAGCCATACTAATTGTATAAAAACTGATATTAACAGAAGATAACCACAACTTGGATTTCCACCTACACCTCCCGACAGGGAATAACAGATAAAGCCATTCATATGAAGAATACTATGCCATCTCATAATCAAAACAGTGTCTCTATATGTTATATCATGTCTTTGACCTTGGTGTAAAAAAAATCCACAAAATGTAAAAGGTCCTACTATAAAGCCGCACAAGGCGGTATATTTTTATAGGTGTATTATATAGGTATTTTACTGTGTCTGACTGCTATCATATATTACCTGTTAGTATTAATATATAAGCATGTGCCATTCCTGAGCATAGAGGGATTCTGGGAATATATATAATTGCCTTAGTTTACATTTAAACATAAGGCCTAGCTCTTTTTATATCCTCAGGGGCGGTCCTAGGGAAAACGGGCCCTCTCTGGTTGCCGCCCCCCATGGGTTGACATCTCTGGTCAATCCCGGGGGGGGGGGGATGCTTGTGACTTTCTCCTTCTCTCTCCCCAGGTGGGCACACGGATAGTCGGGCGCACTGCGGGGGAGAGATCTGGGCATCTGCCAAAAATTTCCGATGCCACGTGATTGCCCATGACTAAAACTGCCGCTGTATATCCTACTGGAGTACATAAATCTGAAAAGATGGAAATCATCACCTCCCCAGTAAAGAAAGGAAATAGTAGCTAGGTGGAGTTAAGTGTAGGGATGAGATATAACATAGGTATGTATGATTTATATTCCAATATAGACAATGAACCTCACTGGCTCTAAAAAAAAACAGTACCACATGTTTCACTGCATAATTCCCAACCGCGGTTTTGGAGGAAATTAGAAAGAAGAAAAAAAGACACAGACGCAACCATTTACATATAATAATATACAAGTGTCTCTGCGTCCAGTCCCTGTGTCTGTGGGATTGGGCTACTGCAATGAGAACTACTCTATTCCCATATGTAAATAGTTGTTCATGGGTAAGTGGTTAGTGCCATATTGTAAAATGTGACTCTCCATAAGTTGGTCAATGGGTTCAGAGAATGGTATTACCAGTGTATAGACAAATACACCCACCCCGCACATTCCTGCTAGAAAATGTTGTGTCTCATGGCCCTGGCCACTTAACTGGAGGAAATAGAACAGAGGACTGCCTCCTGGCATGCTGTGTTTTTGATCTAGGGTAAAAGATTATGCCTTATTGAGCAAGGAATAAGTTATAATGTCAAGGTCCATCAAAATGACAGATGGGTCCTCTGTAGGTGTAGCTATCCTCGCATATACAGTATGTCATTCTCTCCCACAACCTCCCCCATTCACAAAGCTGTCCTAGCTATGGATATCTTTGCAGGCATCTGACATGTCAATACATCAAACTCTGTTTAAAGCCCCCCATACACATTAAGATTGTGACCCGATTTTTTTTTTGGGTCGATCGACCATGCGTGATGGCGTCAATTGGCCTAAAAATCTAGTCACAATCAGCAGGGCACCCTTTGTGTGCCAGCACTGTCCGTCGGGTCCCCCTATCTGCTCGGTCAGTGCCTGAGCAGCTAGGGGGACCCAGCGGACAGCATCTAGGGACGCCGGGTATGTATGGGGGGCTTAAAGTTTTGGATAGAGGGTAAGGGTAAAACATTCGTTATTTTTCCTGTCTGCATTCCCTATTGTTGTCACTGACCTGGAACGAGGGGAACTCACCCCAAGAGAGTCATATACACCAAATACTGGCTTCCAGAGGTATTATCTTTCCAATGACTGGGATTCAACTTTTTTATTTTAAATGGCACTAAACACATGGCACTTGGAATCTTACATAACTAGTTATGGATATATATATATATTACATATATTTCTTTTTGCTTTAATGTTGTCCCCATTAGTCTGATACTTTGGCACTTATTGGTTAGTTTTACTACCCAGTAGCTTTTTTTGTTGAGTATTTGCTGGCTCTGCTTCCTTTGTAATAGAAAATAAACATTCTACCAGTGAGATTCAGAGCCAAGAGCGTCACTGGTCAAGTAAGATATGTAACCTACATTCCTGTATAAGCTTTCTTTACTAAGGCCTGCAACATGAATATGGTCATTAGTAATGCCGGGTCTCATTGTGAGCCCAAATGTGCTTCTCCTGCTATTTTATCAGGACGAGAACTGTGTGTAAAGCTATTAAATCACATTATTTACTTTTCTGGATAATTGTAATTGTGTAAAGATATATGATCCAAATATGTGGCATTTGAGTTACAAGTTTACATTTATATATATTTGAATACTTTGTATTTTCTTATGCGAAATGACATATATACATGTAACTCTGCTGTATCATGGTGTAATTACGTTATACTAATACAATCACTTTTTGTTACATACTAGCTCATCTTTTTTTTTTTTAGAGGATCAACCATGAAGGTTATGGTGCAGTGGTGGGCAACTGAGTTGATATGGAGGGCCACAAGTGCGGCCCTCAGCATCACTAAAGGGTCGCACATAATATTTTCAATTTATACTGACTTGTAAAAGCATTTTATAATGTAAAAGTACAGCAGGCAGAGCAAGAAGACATTATTTTTCAATTTAATTAATTAATAAATAACAAAACCGGTGTAAATGATGCTTCAAGCATTAGGAAACACTGTAGTGTGGTAATGTACATTTGTCCATGTACATTGTCATATACATTGTCATAGGTTATGTGCTTCATAGACATCATCAAAGCCTTTAACCCTTAATGATATATATGGGGCACATGACCTTTGATTCAAATGTTATGTGCCGGGATATATATTATACAATCAATTGTTGGTTGGCTAGTGGGAGCATAGGGACTCACTTGCCCGGGGGGGGGGAGGGGGGCGGTGGACAGGTGAGTTCCTATGCCCCATACATAAACAGGTTCCGGGGGCCGCAAGTGGAGGACCAAGGTTGGGCACCTGGGATATGGTGAGTAGGGATTAACAGGGATAGCATAGTCAAGCCGTCTTAAAACAGAAGGTACATACATGATCCAATCTATCACAAATCCCAAAGGTTAGAAATTCTTGATTAGGCTTATAAAGAAAATCTCTATAGCCTAGACTCTACTCCATCAACTAGTCCGAACACACAATTTCCATTGACAAGAAACCAATTAAAAGAAAAAACAGGGCAGTTATGATAAATGATGTTAGTGCACCCCCACCCACCTATTTGAAGCCATAGTTTTCTTAGAGGATTTAAACATTTGTCCTGAACAGAATTTGTGAGGTCAGCCTCCGATGTTGGACGATGTCTCTTCACTGGAATTGGCTTAGTTAACTCCTTGAAAAACCAACCCCCATATCATTTTCCTCCACCACCAAACTTTACAGCAGGTGCAATGTCACCAAGGTATCAATCCCCTGGCACCCGTCAATCCCAGATTTATTGATCATTCCATCATACATAAGAAGTTTCATTACTCACAGAACATTTTATGTCAGAATCTAGTAACAACATGTGTTACACAATATTGGCCAACACTCAGCAATGTAACGCTTACATTCAGCTGCTAAGGCCTTGGGAACACATTCAAAAAAGTGGACCAGCCTCTGTGGTTATCCCAGAGCTCTTCTATTATACAGCAGTGGTCACTGTAATGCATTACATGCCACAGGACTGACAGAGCGAGGCTTTACATGGTCTCCAACGAATTTTTTCTGTTTTTATATTTTTATTGAATTTTTCATAGCATGTGAGCAAACAGCGCTCATAATACAATATTACATAAAAAAAATTAATAAGCATCTCCCACTTTCTTTCAAAATTTCCCTTGTGCCTAAATGCTTCCACCAAATTATCACCTACAGTTAATTTCTAGTAGGGTCGACATCTACACACACTGATCTGTTGCAAAGGTGAGGTCTTGACAACACCAATCTCCCTGGGACAACGCATTGTGTCACATGTTTGCAAATGCAGACTGAATGGCTAAAGGTGGCCATACTCACATTAACATCTTCTTGGTCAATCTTGGATTCGATTGACTTGTACAAGTGAAGGTATTCCAAGGGGGCCCAGGACCTCATGCTTAACATGTGTTTGAATAGAGAGAGGGGGCTCCAAAATGTTCCTAAAAAGAAAAGGGGGGCCCTGCAAGGAAAGTTTGGCAACCACTGGTCTAAAGGTAGCCATACATGGGTCGATTACTGTGCGATTTGATCGGTGAGTCGATCACATTGCTCAAAAAATTTTTTTATTACATTTACATCAGTCGAACACCAAGTGATTGTACCGCCACAGTGTTATAGATTCACAGACAACCAGCTCTTTATTTTAATATCGCAATTACCACTTTCTGCCACAAGGGGGCACCTGGAAATAAAAGAAACACCAAGTACATGTCAAATATCAAATGAAATAACCGACATGTCTCGATCGACTTAATGTTCGATTTCAATCACTTGAGGACGATCGTACCAGGTTGTTGTACGTTTTATATTTCTTTCTTTTGCTTGATCGTATAGACGAAATTCCAGAGCAACTTGGGTTCTCAGAGACAGTGGCCTGATTTATTGGAAGATTTACAGACCATATGCAGTAATGACAAGTACAGGTTATTGCATTAATCCTTCAGTCCAATTTCCAGAAGATATCTCCGTCTGTTCCAACTTCAAATATGTCTTTCTCTTTCAGAGATATCTCTCTGTATACATTCAAAGCTTCACCTTTTTTTACAAATCAAAAAAAACTTTGAGATCACAATTGACCTGAAAAAATAGATGTCTGTATATATATATATATATATATATATATATATATATGATAACACAGGTGGGCAGGAAATCGATGCCCGATCCATCAACTTAAAAATATTGATTTTGTGGTCGACCCATGCATGGCTTACATTGATCAATCGTACCATCACACAGTGTGATCGATTCAAAACTGATTGATTCATTTCCAATGCCCTGTGCCCATACTCCATATCAGGATCAGAAAACTCATTACACAGTAATACACCCCCATACACCAACATGTCCAATCACTGCTCAATTCCATTTTATGCTCTATTTCAATGATCAAATTGAAAAATCGAATCATGCATACCCACCTTGAGGCTAGCCCATTATTTTTTTTATGATTCAATTAGATTGTCGATCCGATTTAAAATCAATCATTTTACCTTCCTAGCGGTCATGATGAGCCCAGCTCGTCCAGAGTTTGTGTGAAGAACATGCATGAGCTGGGCTCACATAAAAGCCACATATCTACGATGCTGCTTCCAGCCAGTGACGCGGAAGGGGGCGCCATAGACCTAATGGAGGGATGTCGGCTTTCCAGCCCATTAATGACACCGGCTGTGTGGAGAGGGGAGGAAGAAAATGGCAGGCAGTGTACCTTGTACACTGCTGCGATTGCCCATACCACGCTGTTAAAAACGGCGCGGTGCGCTAGGGAGGTTAAAGGAGTCGATTCCTGTGGCACCGATTCCTTCATAGGAATCAGTTCCACTTGTACGATCGACAAAAATGTACCAACATGTCTGATCACTTTTCTATTGATTTTATGTTAAATTAAAAATTTCACTTAAAAATCGAACAGCGTATGAACACCTTTAATGTATACCTACCCTGTTTCTCCCGAAAACAAGGCACCCTTACATTTTTGCCTCACTCTGAAATATAAGGCATCCCCCCTGAAAATAAGACCCCCCCGAAGATACGGTACTGTAACTCTGGACAGGAGGAATCAGAGGGGGCAATCACAATGACACAGGAGGATCAGAAGGGGTTACTAAAATGGTAACCCCCCCCCCCCCCCCCCCCCCCCCCCCCCTCTGAGTCTCCTCTGCCATTTTGATTCCCCCCTCTGATCCCTCCATGTCATTTTAAGTGATCCCCCACCCTGATACCCCAGTGTCATATTCTTCTTCATGGAAAACTAAGACATCTCCTGAAAATAAGACATAGGGCATCTTTTGGAGCAGAAATTAATATAAGACATAAGACAAGTTTTATTTTCGGGGAAACACAGTAGTGGGAATGGGAGAAAAGATTTGAAAAAAAAAACACCAGAATACAGTCATCCAGAGAGAAAAGTACCAATACATGTGTCCATATCTTTGCAAAACCCTACATTTCCATTTAGTTCAATTCAGTGCATTGTTCTGTGGTTGAAGAAATAAAAGTTTCCCTAAAAGTCTAATGTTCACACAAAATACAACAACCTCTAAAAAGTGTACAATTCACCATCTGACTCTTTAAAATGTATTTATAACTTTCATGAAACTGAAAATCTGATGTTTAACTAAAATACATTTCTCATTTTCGCTTACTCATAGCGGGTCTGTGAAAGTGGAGAGAAACTTGAACGGCTGCCAGAGCTATTTATGTTAATGACACTGATGCCGCATTCATTTAATTTTAGATGCGTCAGATGACCTACCATAGTGTTGGGTCAAAGAAAAGACACAGACATAACAATTTTAATTACATTTATTACAGTTCCATTCCCATACATTATATCACATATTTACAAACTTTGCAGCATCGCCGTCAGTATATTGTACACCAATTGCTGCTGTCACTAGGCATGAGTCCTCCTGTGATGAGCAATATAAGATCGACAAACCACCAGATGCCGAGTCCTCCCAGAGTGAGAAGCTTGCCCACTGCGGTGCCCGTGTGTCCCAGGCAGAACCGATCTACGCCAAAGCAGCCCAAGAAGAAGGAGTACAGTAATGTGGTGATGAAGTAATGGCCCGTGTACCTGTGCAGGGACAACAAATGGGGGAGAAGAATGAAGACAAAGGGCAGTCACATAATAAACACAAAATCAAGAAATATATGACTGTATTAATCTACACTGCTCAAAAATATATAAAGGGAACACTGAAACAACACAATGTAACTCCAGTGAATTACACTGAAATCAAACTGTCCACTTAGGGTATGTTCCCACTTAATTAATCACCTGTGGAATCGCCGGCGAGCAATCAGGGAACATAGCCTTAGGGTCCCCATACACCTTTTCTCTGTCAGATTTCCCTTAGATCTCCTTTTGTTTTACCAAAACCATGTAATATGAGGGACTTCGTAAAACAATCAAGTCTACCTGTGTTCAATCGCAGAGGACCCGGCCCTACATAGTTGTTGGTAGATCTAAAGGATATCTGACAGAGAGATCTAAAGGTGTATGGCCAGCTTTAGGTAGCAACACTGATTGACAATCTCACATGATGCTGTGCAACTGGAATAGAGACCAGGTAGACGTTATAGGCAATTTCAAGACATTCCCAATGAAGGAGTGGTTCCGCAGGTGGTGGCCACAGACCACTTCTCAGTTCCTATACTTTCTGGCTGATGTTTTGGTCACTGAATGCTGGTGGTGCCTTTACTCTAGAGGTAGCATGAGACGGAGTGTACAACCCACACAAGTGGCCCAGGTAGTGCAGCTCATCCAGGATGGCACATCAATGCAAGCTGTGGCAAGAAGGATTGCTGTATCTTTCAGCGTAGTGTCCAGAGCATGGAGGCGCTACCAGAAGACAGGCCAGTACATCAGGAGACGTGGAAGAGGCCGTAGGAGAGCAACAACCCAGCATCAGGACCACTACCTCCACCTTTGTGCAAGGAGGAACAGGAGGAGCACTGCCAGAGACCTGCAAAATGACCTCCAGCGGGCCACAAATGTGCATGTGTCTGCTCAAATAGTCAGAAACAGACTCCATGATGGTGATATGACGGCCCTCTGTCACATTCCAACAGCATGCAGGACATTTAGCATTTGCCAGAGAACATCAAAATTGGTAAAATCACCACTGGCACCCTGTGCTCTTCACAGATGAAAGCAGGTTCACACTGAGCATATGTGATAAACGTGAAGAGTCTGGAGACCCCATGGAGAACGTTCTGCCGCCTGCCATATCCTGCAGCATGACCGGTTTGGCAGTGGGTCAGTAATAGTGTGGGGTTGACATTTCTTTTGGGAGACACACAGCCCTCTATGTGCCCGCCAGAGGTAGCCTGACTATCATTAGGTACTGAGAGGAGATCCTTAGACCCCTTGTGAGACCACATGCTGGTGCGGTTGGCCCTGGGTTCCTCCTAATGCAGGACAATGCTAGACCTCATGTGGCTGCAGTTCTTGCAAACAAAGCATTAGGGTGTGCACACTTATGCAACCACATTATTTTTGGTTTTTTTCTTCCATTCACCTAAAGTGGAGTTTCAGTTTGTTCCTCATGTGAGTGATACAGATTATAGGTCACATTAAAGGTGGAAAACGATCTGAAATTATTTATCTTTGTCTCAATTTTGTACAGCACAGGAACCTGACATTTTACATGGGGTGTGTTGACTTTTTATATCCACTGTAGTTGTTGGTATATCTAGAGGAAATTTTACAAAGTGATTGAAAGGTGTATGGGGGGGGGGGGGCATTAGGCCTAGTCTCCTTTGGCTTTGAATGTTAGCTTTCACAACGCATCCAAAGCACTCCAGGTAAATATCAATGTGGGGAATCAGGTTAACGTGTATAGGCGACTTAAAATGTTCGAATAGCTTCTCCGAATAAGCCCAAAAACAAGCCTAACAATTCCCCCCACCAGGGGAATCAATATATTTTGCTGTGTATACCTGCGTTTTTCAGTTGGACTTTCCTCCAGAGTGTGGAATCTCTATATCCAAGTGTGTGACAAGGTAATTGAATAAGCACTGAATGCATCAAAAATACATCTGTTATTTTTTGTGTTTCTACCATAAAACTTGATAGCCACTTTAACCGCAGCAATGCGTCCCTAGCGCCAAAATGGGGATCTAGTCTATCAAGTTTTCTGAAAATGCTCTTGATCTGTGTCACTGGCACTAAAACACACATTAGAACTCATGCTCTGAAGTTTTTAAGCAATTTGATTAACACGAGGGCCAGGCAAATAACACTTTTAGAAGAAGAGATCAGCAATAACAGCTTATATGATCACCCAGAGTATGTGCTAACTTTTTAACAGAAGCTGCAATAAACTAAAACCTCAGGGCCGGTAAATCAGAATAAAACATGCGCTGCTCAATCTAATCATATGTCATGCATCTTTACTTTCCAGCAGCTGAGGGTGTCCTTACTTCTGCACTTCAGTACAGTGCTACAAAGAGCATAGACTGTGCGATAAAGAGCAGAGGCCTGGTGACATCTAGTAGAGGAGTGCAATCACTGCAGTATGGAGGAAAGTTTTTTTTTTTTTTATTCTACATGTTCTAAATCAGTGGTGGGCAACTGAGTTGATATGGAGGGCCACAAGTGCGGCCCTCGGCATCACTAAAGGGCCGCATATAACATAGATCCAGACCCTCCCCCCATTGTCATATCTCAGCGTGGACCAGATCCCGCCAGGCAGTCAAACCTGACAGCACCCCCCCCCCCTCCTGCCCCTGGGTGCACCACCCACCCCCTCCTGACCTGGTTCCCCCAATCAACATTGCCAATGTTACTGATGTAGGACCACCTAAGGTGATTAGGGAAGCTGGGTCAGCGTGTGACCACTTCACAGGTGGGTTGATATGCCCTGTGCATTTACAGTTAGGTTTTGGGGGCAGCATGGGGAGGACCAAGGGGGGCCGCCGAACAACGCCCAAAGGGCCGCATGCGGCCCCCGGGCCACAGGTTGGGCACCTAGGTTCTAAATGATATTTCTATTAATAGAAAAGCTGGTTGTGTTTCAGGAGCAGTTGGATGTATATTTAAACAAACCACGATTACCAAAAAACACCACGTTAACCATCAGTGTTCTAAATGTCCTTACCTGGGTGGTTTCTTCTGTTAAAGGGCCCTTTCACACTATACAATGCTGTGTTGGGATTTGGTAAGTTACAGGCCTACATTTTACAAAACATTTTACCAGTATAGTCCATAGTGCGCTTTTAGTACAGAAATCTGGACCTCAGCAGAGCGCTAGGGCGGTTAACCTAAGGTTTTTTGTGCTTGACAAAGAACAGCTGACCCCCCCCCCAGCAGAACATTAACGCCCTTGTTTATCCCTTAGCACACTAGTGCTTCTTACATTCCAATTATTTTAATACTTAAATGACAGGTACATTTATTCTGTTTGCCCCTTCTCACACCAACATCACCCTAACTGCAGCCACAATTTGTTTGCAACCGGATCAGCACAAGTGGCACTGCTTTGGCCACGTCTGAAAGTTGCAACTATATAGATTTCTATTGGGCTGGAGAGATAGGGTCCCCATACACCTTACCATAGTTTTCTTCTACCAAAACCATGTAATATGAGGACCTTTCTAAACCTTCCAATCACTATG
>CM070034.1:23002886-23013528 GCA_036250615.1 Ptychadena robeensis
GGTAGAAGAAAAGTTGATTGTACAGAAATTGTATGGTAAGATTGTAAGGTGTATGGGAGGGTTTAGCGGTTATATTCAACCTATGGCTTAACCTCTTGGGCATTTGGCCCGAGTTAACTCATGTTTAGTTTCATCCATTGTGACTGAATAACTTACCTGTCCGACGGATTTCCCCTGCAATTCTGTGCAGCGCCATGAATGCCGATGCGTCCACCGGCGCTGATCGCATCACCAGTTACGCGAGGGGGGTGGGCGGCGCCATTTACCTCCATGTAAATGGAGGGGCACAGCTTTCCCCACTACGTCTCCAGCGTCACCAGTGACACAGGAATCGTGTAAGGCACCTCCAAATGGGCTTAAATCCCGTCCTTGCAATCGCCTGTGGCATGCTTTCGAATAAAACGCGCCACATGTGTAACGCCCAGGAAGTTAAGCTGGCCATACACAGCCAGATAATTGCAAGATTAATTGCAGCGCCGATCGATCTGTGCACTTATATCAATTGGGGGTCTGACATCGATCGCTGCAACCACCTCACAGCTTGATCGGTTAGGCTCCATGGATACTGGGATACATCGCACTGTATTTCCCTTTCTAAATTGTGGCTGCAGACTTTCCGAGGGAAGCTTGTCTGTATTTTTCATTTATAAAAGTGGTGAAAACTAAAATATGTATAAATTGATCCTATTTTTTGGGTAAAATAAAGATCTAACAAAATATCACAAATGTACCGGTATATATTTTTTTTCTTTGTTACAACCTTTATTAATGTAAAACGTGAGCGGACTTGTCAGTATTGCGTCAGTCTGCTTTCCTTAATATCATGTAGATGCATGTCCAATTGAATAAAATTTACGGACATGACTGATGATGGCTAGGAGGTTTTTTTTTCTTTTTTGTACTATTTTAACCACTTTTGGTTGATTGGACAATGTATGTGGGTATCTTTTTGGTAAGATCAACTTAAAAATATTGATTTTTAAGTTGCTCTGACTGGAAATCGACCCATGTGTGGACAGCTTTAGCCACTGACTGACAACAAATCAGTTGGTCAGAATCTCAATATTAGAGATTATCGAATTTTTTGGCTAGCTGACTTTGTGAGTTGATCGCAAAGCCCCTGAGCATGGTATCATCACCAAAATTGCTGGAGATGTAGAGAAAGGCTGTGGGGACATTGGGGAAAAAGTTTTGCTCTAGCACGTGTAGTTTTTGCATAATTTAGGTTTAAAGTCAAAATTTCGACTTGATTTTGAACTTCATTTATGCAAAAACTATTTGTGTTAAGCTGGCCATACACCTTCAGATTTTTCTGTCAGATTTCCTTCAGATCAGATTTTGTTTTACCAAAACCATGTAAAATGAGGACCTTTCTACACCTTCCAATCACTATGTATTCTATCAGGGAGGACACTATACTACATGGTACATGTGTTGATCTGAAGGAAATCTGACAGAGAAATCTGAAGGTGTATGGCCAGCTTTAGAGCCAAACTTTTTTTAGTAGTATACCCCAAACCCTTCTGTACATCTCCAGTCAGATTGGTGATGATACCATGTTCATAGGCTTTTAGCAATTAACTCGAAATCCTCAAAATATTCTACCATCTCTAGTCAATATCACTGGCTGTGATGAAAGCCAAGCAGTTACAGCTGGAGAGCACCTTCACATTGCGGACCTACCTACTCTACATTGAGTAAATTCCAAACTTTAACAGAGAGCTGACAGCTCTACCTTTTGCAGCACTGAAATTCCAGTTAAGTTAAAGCCCCCATACACATAGCGAGCCGCAGACGATTTTTCTGCCAACCGATGTGCGTGCACGCTCGCGGCCATCAATAAGTGGCAAAATCAATCACAGGTGCCCACATAGGGGCCAGAGAACGGACATGTCCGTAAATCTCTGGTGGATGCCATTAGCTTGAATGGGGACCGGCGTCCCCGTCCAAACTAATGGCCAGCACACAAAGAGTGCCCGCCGATACTCTGAGTGACCAAGAGCATTGTGATGACGTCATCTTGTTGCACTCGTCTTTCGGCCCCGGCTCGTCAGGTGTATGGGGGCCTTTATGCTCTGCTGTTCTACAGACCTCCTTTTCCATGTGTTATGGAGATGGGGACGGTGTTTTGTAACCCAGCACAATAATCATTGGGATTCCAGTGTT
Organism: Ptychadena robeensis; assembly: GCA_036250615.1. Taxonomy (NCBI): domain Eukaryota; kingdom Metazoa; phylum Chordata; class Amphibia; order Anura; family Ptychadenidae; genus Ptychadena; species Ptychadena robeensis. The sequence goes on from CM070034.1 coordinate 23,005,053, forward strand.
AAGCTAACCATACACGTATCGATTTTGCCTTGGCTACCGAATGATCAATCGGCATTTATGGTGATTGATAGGTGATAGTTTTTTCGGAAATCGCACGGAAAACCGTTTCAATCCCGCTCGAAGAAAATCGATTGAACAGAGAATGACCATGTCAGTAAATCACATTCTAACGCCATAACTTTAGATGGGGACCCTGGTTTACGGACATGGCCATTCTCTGTTCCAAAGTATTGAATTGATCGTGCAGGTGGTGTGTAGCGATTCGCCATTGGATCGATGAACGACATCACCACGCTGCAATCGATCGTTCGTTGATCGAACATTTATCGACCCGTGTACAGACATAGGAAGAGTTGTTGACTCAAAAAAGTGAATTCTGGTAGATCCACATTCATTTTTATTAATATGTTTTTATATAGCGCCAACATATTACGCAGCGCTGTACATTTTTTGGTATTTGGCTTTATCAACCTGAATCATGAAATGCTGTTGCTATCAGGTCCACCTAGAATGGGAATTTGAACCCAAAAAAAATTGTATACGGTATATACCCAAATTATAATTCTCATTTATTAATATAGCGCCAACATAGTACACCGCTTTTGTAGGGATGCATTTAGAAAGCCCCCACGAAAAAACCAACCGCGCTTCTGGATTGGCTGGAGCTTGACAGGCTCAACAGTGTTATAGTTATTAGATCCTAAGTGCCCAACCTGCGGCCCCCAAAACCGAACTGTTAATGCATAGGGCATAGCAACTTACCTGTGAAGTGGTCGCACACTGATCCAGCTTTCCTAATCAACTTTCGCTCAGACATCAGTAACATTGTCAATGTTGATCAGGGAAACCAGGTCTACATATGAGCGCTGCACCCAGGGGCAGGGGGGGGGGGGTGCTGTCAGGTTTTGGCTGCCTGTCAGGATCTGGTCCACCGTTCCATATGTTGACAAGGAGAGGGTCTGGATCGATGTTATGTGCGGCCCTTTAGTGATGCCGAGGGCCGCACGTGTGGCTCTTCATATTACCTCAGTTGCCCACCACTGTATTAGATGATATGTCCAGCAATTATTATTTAATTCATGTCATCTGAGCCTCAGCCAGGCATTTCATTCGGTAAGCCTGTGCTTTGTTAGGGTAGGGTGGGGTACTGCGGTGTTGACTACCAGAGCACGCAGGGAATCGTACTTTATTATCCTCGAACAATGGATTTTATTTTATCAGGCAGACCTTGTCTGTCAGCAGCCGCCAGAACAAAATGAGATACAAGTGAAGTCCGGCCTACGTTGTCACAAAGCACGCCATTATCATCGTGTGAGCGGCCAGAGATAAGGCAGGAATGCCAAGGAAGGATTTACCACCTGAATGACACAATTGTTATGGGAGTATGGATGGAGGAGAGGCAATCCTTTCTCTTCAAACTGACACGTTGACATTTCATAAATATTTTTGTACTAATTGGAGCAAAAGTAGTCATTAATTCAGCTTTACTAGAATGGCAAGGCAAAACTAAATTTAGAGTGGATAGTATAGATAGATTCTCATCCTGTGGGTTGGGACCCCCTTGGAGGGTCGAACGACCACTTCACAGGGGTCTCAGAGTTCACTGAAAGCATCAGAGTTGTGCTGATGCCCACAAGCGGAGTGAGAAGTTAGAAGGCAGAGTATTCAGAGCATGGAAGTGACCCCACACCCGCATTTACGCATTCCAGATACAGAAAGTGACACTTAAGCCTGCCATACACCCACCGACTGGGTGCCGATGAGCTCTGAAATGCAGCGTGATGACGTCCTCACGCTGCATTACCGGGCTGACTGAATCGGCTGGCACCCTTTGTGTGCCGGCTTTCACCTTCAATGAAGACGCCGGTCTTCATTGAAAGTGAGGGCATCAGCCAGAGAACATCGGACATGTCCGTTCTTTGGCCGGCCGAGCTGTGGGGCGACAGGGGTCTGACGCCCCATGTGGGCACACACAGATTAGCGGCCAATTTTGCCGTGACTGACGGGGGTCGGTCAGCGGCAAAATCGGCCGCTAATCGAGGTGTGTATGGCAGGCATTAGGGATGTCTTTTACGGGGTCGCGTATCTAAAAAGTTTGAGGACTACTGGCATAGATCATTCAAGGGTGTTCTTTCTATTAATATTTCTGATGACAACCATAACATTTAAAGATCTTCTAAAATTTTGTAGTGGTTTGGAGTGGTTCTCAAACTTTCTTTACAGGGCCCCCTTTTTCGATTAAAGAACATTTTCGAGTCCCCCCCCCCCCCCCCCCCCACCCCCGAATACTTTCATGCCCCCCAGTTTGGGAACCACTGGTCTAATGAATGGAAATATTCTCAGCGGTCCCATGGATGATATTATTTTTATACATTTATTTAGCTCCGACATACTATGCAATGTTTTAAAGGGTTTATACACTTAGAGAAACATCAGGCGGTGTGCACGCTTACATGCTCTAATCTGTTTCTTCATTTGAGCCATTCACGGTTCCTTTGAGCAAGATCAATGGATCCTGCTAGAAGGAACTCAACCGAACAGGTTTCCAACATGTTGGAAAACCTTGCTCGAAATCCATTACATTAAATGAGGACTGCGGGTCACCATCCAATGTAATGAACGGGCTGACAGCTGAGAAACCAAGAAACCCCCAACAGAAAGCACTTTTTATTCAGACTGTCAATGTAGCACTCTAGTAGAATCTATGTGCAATATCCTACAAAGCTTTCTTTGAGGTCAAATTGTTTGACAGGACTTGGGGTGCTCTTACTTAAGGTGGGTTTACACGTCAAGATTTTTTCGTCCGACAGATGGACGATTTTTTGGTTCGTTGTACAAAAATCTGAAACAGCCAAAATGGCCAATGGATTTTTTTTGTTCGATATCTGACAAAAAATCGTCCACAAGGTGATCGGACATGTTGGTAAACTTTCATCTGTCATTTTATTTTTCGTGTAAAAAACGAACGAATTTACAATGTATGATTTTGATTCGTCCATGATGTTTATATTTTCTTTCCGAGTAGAACTTTGAGAACGAAACAATTGCATTGTGGACGAACGTAACAACGTGGTGTCAATAGAAAAATATATTTCAACATATATTTCAATATTAGATGTTCGTTGTTAATAGCGATATGTATGTATGATTGTGAATGTATGCATGAATGTATGTGAGTGTGTGTACAGTGTGCTGCAGTGAGTATACAGGTGTGTGTACAGTATGCAGCAGTGAATATACAGGTGTGTGTGTAAAGTATGCAGCAGAATACTGCACAGAATACATCACTTCCTAAAAAATCTGAAAGATTATTCATTCGTGGTTCCACCGATTTTTTTTTTTTTTTTTCGATATTTGCGTCGGTTGTACAAAAATCTAAAAAAAATCTAATTACCTTCGAGAAATGGACGAACAAAATCCAAATAAAAACAAAAATCTTCACGTGTAAACCCACCTTAAGTGTCCATGGATTTTTGTTCTCTTTATATTGGCTTTGTATTCCCATCCAAGTTGATGGAGCTGCAAATCCAGCTGAACCCCGTTCACTGGTTAGCAGGTCACCTACGGGTCATATGTACCTGTCAACGAATTCTGAATGATCTCAGGAACAACTCAAAGTGATGGCATACACATGATTTAAAGTTGTTGAACCTGGACCATAAGGAGTCTCCACAGGCTAAACTAACAGAGGTGCTAAGCCTTATAGATGTAAATTAGATCCTGCCTAGGTTGTGTATGACGTCTTGGATATCTGACCAGTGATTAGACATTACAAAGTTAAAATTGTTACCAAAAACAACCAGCAAGGTCTTTAATTGCAATGCAATGGATTTGATTTCATTTTTCTGATTTGTCCCTAGCATTTCCGCTATTAAATTTCGACATTAACATGCAAATTGTATGCGGACTGAAACTCCACCTATTGAGCATAGCTGGGGTTGTGCTTGATCAGTCTCAGTCTGCATACAATTTGCATCTTATTGACCACCTCTAGTCATCATTTAAATGCTTTTTGCCTTCTCTGTGTGCAAAGTTTGCTCCTTGACGTCGCTTAGAATCCATCCATCAAGTGATTGCCTGGGAGTCAAAAATATATTGGTTTTCTGCAGAACAGCAGAGGAAGAGTTCCAAAGTGTTCCAGAGAGATAAAGTGAATTCTCTCCCTCACTGATCATGACTAAGCTATGTTGCCTTAAAGACGCTGTCTCCTGCTTGCTGTCACAATATAATTACTTGTATACACTGCTCAAAAAAATAAAAGGAACACAGAAATAAGACAACCTAGGCTGGAGTGTGTCAGCAGTTCCTGCAAGACGAAGGCATTGATGCTATGGACTGGCCGCCCATTCCCCAGACCCGAATCCAATTGTCATGTCTCGCTCCATCCATCCATAGACTGTCCAGGAGTTTGGGGATGCTTTAGTCCAGGGCTGGGGGATCCCTCAAAAGACCATCTGTCACCTCATCAGAAGCATACCCAGGCATTGTAGGTAGGTCATACAGGCATGTGGAGGCCACACACACTACTGAACCATACATTAAACACAATACTTACCTGACAGCAGTTCAGATCCTGGAAAACTGCTACACCAAAACCCCCCATTATACTTGCCTACTCTCCTTGCAGTTCTCACGCTGGCATCTTAGATCCTGGAGACCTGCAGCTACTTCTGCCCTCACTGCCCCCCTCTCCTCCCACCTCCTCCTGTCTCCTCTCTGTCGGAGCTGTAGAGACTTATAGGGGGGGGGGGTATGAAGGGGGGGGAATCAGCTGCTGACGAGTTCCGGCCTGGGAGAGATGTCCCAGACACCACTTTGGCTGCCTAGGCACTATGTAAGGCAGTGGTAGGGGCGCACTCATAACAAGCTCCCCTCCCGCAGTCAGAAAATGATTTTATTTCTACAATTAAGGATCTCAGCAGTATCGGGTGAGCTGCAGCTGATACTGCTGAGTGACCTCCTAGGTGGTAGGTCCCCTTTTAAGAACATTACATTGGATCAGCCTGTAGTGTTTTTACTTTAATTTTTAGTGTGACCTCCATGGGTTGATAAATGTGATTTCCAGTAATAATGTTTGTGTAATTTTGTGGTCAACACATTCGATTATGTAAAGAACAAAATATTTCATAAGAATATATCATTCATTCAGATCTATGATCAGTCTTATTTTTGTGTTAACTTTATTAAGCAGTGTATTATATATTATTATACAGAGAGTTTGGTGTTCCAGTGATACTGTTTATCGGCAAACTGAAGACATTCAAGAAGCAAGTTTTCGGGATGTCGCAGATCCCTTCTTCAGGTTTAGCCGTATTTCCTGTAAACTCGGACAGCTCTGCGGTTTTGCTGGCGGTTCAGGTCATTGCGATATTTGTGTTTTATTTGTCCCTCCGGAGTCCACTTAGAGTTGGCTATCACCTGCTCGACCTGTCTGCAGAGCAACTTGTATAAACATCTTTCCCTCTGAGAGTATGAAAGAATTATTTGTACGAGCGGCCTGGATTGGGCGAGTCACGTGGGTGTGCGGTTTGAGGTTCAGCAGAGTGGATTCTGTTCTAATCCAGGATGGCAGCTCATGTGAGCTTCTAAGTTCAGCAAGTCTCATGGAGGGGGAATAAAGTGTTTACCAAGATGGCCCGGAGGGATCAGAGTTCAGGAGCCGGTGACAGGTGACCACGGGCGTAACCTTAGTACGTCTCTAATGAAAGGACTACTGTATCCGAAATGAAAACTAAAGCTAGCCACACATGGTACAATTTATCATTCAATCGAGGTTCGATTAGATTTTGTACTTCGATTTAAAAAATCGAGCATCGATTGTCATTTAATCGAAGTTCTCCACATGGGAAGCACGATAATTGAACAATTTCGACTGAAATTAAATTGAAGTAATCCAAAAATCGTCGATTGAATTCCTCTCACGATTTTAGTTTCAATTGGAAGTAGCCTAAAAAATCGAGCCACAAAATCGAGCCACAAAATCGAGCCCAAAAAAAATCGACCAATCGAGCAAAATTTTCCAACTTGTCCGATCACCTTTCAATCGACGATTGTACCAAAAATCGTTCAACGATCGTCGATTGGACTATGTGGGAGTACATCGATTAATGTTCGATCGACGATTTTCGATTCGATTTTCGATCGAACGCTAAAATTGTACCATGTGTGGCTAGCTTAACATTACATTCACAGCAAAGTGCCAAATCTCAACCACGATCATATAAATTGGTCAAAGGTCAATATATAACTCATGTGAAGGCACCTGTTAAAAACTGGTACAAAAATATTACGTTTATTTTGCCAGAAGTGGTTTCCATTCTTGGCAATCTTTATAAAAAAAAATGGTGGTGACAAAATCTTCACATGCACTGGCAAAGCAGGTCAGGCTGGACTATGCAGTACTCACGTCAGCCTTAGCTGCATAGTCCAGCCTGACCTGCTTTGCTTTGTGTGCCAGAATCCCAATGCATAGAGGGCACACATGGACTACACACACCCTGTACATGGCGCAATGCTGGGTTACATTGTCCCACTTACCCCTTATCTATCCTGATACCTCTCTCCCCAGCTTGGGCTTTTTCGGCAGCCCTGCTACCTGCTGTACTCACTGCTCTTCTGTCCTCCTAGTCCAGGAGGAGAGAACCACGAATCCTGGATGGCTTAGGGCTGCAGTCACTCACAGTGATGTCACTGGCATGCACTGTTGGGATTTGTCCAGGGGTGGGATAAAAGAGGCATGGTGAGTGCAGCAGGTAAGGGGGCTTCGGAGAAGGCAGATCTATCAGATCTCTCGCATCTCCTGCGGGCCAAATTTTGATGCCTATGTTCTAGACCAGGGGTGGGCAAACTTTTTGACTCAAACATCTGGCCTCAGGCCTTAAGCCCCCCATACATGTCTAGATTTTCTGTTCAATCAAATTAAAAAGATACATTTTTGGATTGCCGATTGATTGTATGTTTGCTAAAGCTAGCCATACACGTGTCGGATTCCATGTCCAATCGATTCATCATCCGATCGATTCCGGCGATTCTGCCGGGAATCGCAGGTGTGATCAATCGGCCAATTAAGAGTATCCATCGCAGCATACCACCTTGTCCGAGCGGATTCCGGCACGATTCTGTGTGCGATTCCACCTCCGATTCCACCTCACAAATGGCAACTCCCCCTGATCTGGGCAGAATCGGATGAGAAAGACCAACATGTTGGTTCTCTGTCGGATCCGATTCTGGGCCCCTGAACGATCGGACCTGATCGATCGGACAAGTTGGGCTGCATGCGATTCCGGCACGATCGTTTCGCGTGCACGCGCCCGGAATCCGGTGCGAATCCGACACGTGTATGGGGGCCTTAACTGTAGTAACAGATATTTGATCAACTTTTTGGGGATCGACAAAGTATAATCAGTTCAATGCAACCAATTAAAATTTACCAGCACGTCCAATAATTTTTCAATCAATTTCTTTCCCAATTTTAAATAGTTTTAGGTTGATCTAACCATGTCGGCTGCCATAGATTTTCAATCAATCAACAAAAAAATTTATTGAATTAAGTTGATTAGATGAAAAATCTAGACGTGTATGGGGGCCTTTAGTTTGTCCTCCCTTGTTCTAGACAATAGTCGACTGAAGCAAATTTCTCAAATCTGCGCTGCTGTTGTGCGAGGTCAGGCAATGTTCCGTCCAGGCTGCCCGTTTCCCCATCTTCTCCATAGAACAGAATGATTGGTGTCTGTGATTCTCTAGTCGCTGGGGATGATTGGGAAAGAGCACGTCCAATCTATATATGGAGACCTTCGTTGTACCCCTGTCTCCGGTGGCTTTAAGGTGGTTGAAGCTTTGAGTTCAGGTAATGATCTCTGTAATGAGGTCCTCAGTCACTTGCTCATCAAATCGTTTTTCCTCGTCTGGTTTTGCTGCGGAGGAGCTGCCCTGAGGATGGTTGGATCTTGCCTCTGGGCAGCTTTAGGAAGGTATTCAAGATCTATGAGTGTACGCCTCATATTCCGGACATTACCTCCTGAACTCCTGACAGGCTGCAATATACAAAGAGCTGTGAGCGGCTTCCCGGCATCATTGTATCTGTCAGCATACTGACTGCCATGTGACTGAAGCATCCAGGGGAAGCCGCACAGTCTATTTTCGGTGATGCTGGCCACATTGTGTAATTGCGCCCGCGTCTCGTCCGCGTTGTGGTTTCATAATCTGTCCAGGAAATTTATATCCAAAGTGGAAAGGTGGCATAACGCGATTCAATATTTCCGTTTCATCAACTTAGGCCATGTTTCCACAGCGTTGTGTGATCCGCCTGGACCCCTACATTTCGGGCATTGGTTGGCGGAGGTCCCGATGGATCACATACACTTTAGCTGGCCAGCGGATGCTCTGTTCATACATTCGCCAATACAGGGGTTTACCTTCCTAATCACTATGTATTCTATCAGGGAGGACCCGGCACTGCATAGCAGTGATATATACC
>CM070034.1:23032562-23046783 GCA_036250615.1 Ptychadena robeensis
TGTAAGGAGGACAGGAGGTGTGGAGTGATTTAAAAGCAAGACACAGAACTTTGAATTTGACTCTCTGGACAATTGGAAGTCAGTGTAGTGATTTGCAGAGAGGAGCAGCAGATGAGGAGTAGTTAGAGGAGTAGATGAGTCTAGCAGCAGCATTCATGATGGACTGAAGAGGCGAAAGTCTAGTAAGAGAAAGACCAGAGAAGATGATGTTGCAGTAGTCCAATACATACATGCAAAGGAGGCTTCTGCTGCACAGGGAGCCCCTGATGGCTGAATCAAAGTGCAGTAAATGTTCGCTATATCCACAGACAGAAAGCCCCCTACCCCCACACACTGTCAACTTGTTATCTATTATTTCATGTAGAGAAGTGCAGATTTTGATAATATTGGTCTATTTTCTGTTACTGTAGTTGACTGGAAGGACCTAGAACAGTGGTGGGCAACTGAGTTGATATGGAGGGCCACAAGTGCGGCCCTCTGCACCACTAAAGGGCCGCACATAACATTTTCAATTTATACTGACTTGTATACACATTTAAAAAAAAATTACAGCAGGCATAACTGGAAGATATTAGAATATGAGAAGACAAACACATTTTTTTACATTTGGCCAGGGTCTCCACCCAAAGGAATGAACTGGAATTGGGCACCTAAAGTGGTGCTCCTTGATTCCCTTCCATCATGACGTCACCATGCTGCGCTTAAATGGGTCACCAATTGTGCGCCCATCTGTACATGTATGGAAGTAACAGATAAGATGAAGTAACAGATTAAAGGAACAATGGATCCTGCACAAAGGAACTTGACCAAACAGGTTCGTCAACCTTGGTCTGAATCCATTACATTGAATGGGGACCGCGAGTCTCCATCCAATGTAATGGACAGGCTGAGAGCTGAGCCGCACACACAGGCTGTTATAAGCTACAGCTGTGTGAAGGGGTGGGGCCAGCTCTGCCAGAGAGGGGGGGGGGCGTGCATACACGGGTAGATTCCTGTGCAATCGACGGGCAATCAATTACAGTGTGGTGACGTCACTACCCTGTGATTGATCATGGGTCATTCGTACGGTAATCAATGTGCACCACATGGGCACATGAATTACCGTACGAATGACCCGCGATCAGTTACAGCGTAGTGACGTCACCACACTGTAATTGATTGCCCGTCAATTGCACAGGAATCTACCCGTGTATGCCCAGCTTTAGGCTTAATTGTGAATTCCTTTGTACGCCACTGATTCTTATCATGTGGTCAGTGGGCTACATTATAACATGTCCTGTTGTTCTGTCAGACAGAAGGAACTGGTGATAAGATATAGACAGTAAAGGTCAGAGACACATGGCATAGGAAATGGGCCAGTCTCCAGTAATCTGAGTAATGAATACGGCTTTCCTGCTGCATTGATCATAAATCATTGGGCGGACACGGTTCCTTTCTGGGGTCATATAATGTAAAGCTGAGATAATGCACGGCTGGTTCATGGTAGACGGGATGTGAAGACTTCACTTTCCTGAAAGTACCCGATCGCTGTATTTGTGCATCTGACAAAAAAATCTACCATCACCTTCTATACAACGGGGGAAGACCTGTTATAGAACATGATAACATTGTCAGCAGAATTTTGGATCCCCCCACCACACTGCAAATGGTACAGCCAGGGGTTTAAACCGTGATGTGCATGTCTATGGCTGCTTCACCATGCAGATTATCCCCATGATTAGGAAGTAGCATTAAGGTAAGCAGTGCTAGGAATCTTGTCACTTATTCTCCATATGTCAAAAATAGTGGAATGGTCAGGACTGGGGTTAGGTGAAATGTGGCTGGTCAGCTGGGTGAACTGCAAGTCCCAGCATACCCAGGGGCAGTCTTCATCAGTGTTATGGCGGTGAATGGTTAATGCCTTCCAATACTGATGGCAAGTATGTGTGATGGAAGAGTTCTGCCCCATGGTAATTTGCATTTTATTTAATGGTTCAAAGACTGTCAGGCTGAGTGGTCAGCTCCCACACATCTCACTGTACATAACCCGACCCTCTTTGCAAAAAGTTTGGACACCCCTGGTCCAAATACTCAACGATATTTGTAATCATTAAAAAAAATGGTAAAAAAAAAGCAGAGTGTAAAGGTGGCCATAACCGCTCGATCAACCTGCGATCAATGGCAGCGTGGTGACTTCATTGTGCCATCACCACGCTGCGTTCAATCGGGGATTGAATCACCACTTGGCACATCAATTCCCGTGTGATACTTATGTATGGGGACCGCGGTCCTGTGTACTCCTGGTGTTGTGAGATGTTCCTATTATGAAGTGTAGGAAAATACCAGCTGAGAGCTGCTGACAGGCAGAGCTGAGAGAGGGCCACAGAATGGCTGCAAGGAGGGGGGCTCCCCCCACACTGTGCACAGCAGCCCATGCTCGGCTCCGCCCTCTTTCCTGTGTCCCGTCTCTGAGCTGTGTGTCAGGCAGCGCTGGCTGCAGGGAGGATGTATCCCTCTGCACTGTTTGTGTGGTCCCCAGCCACAATTGACCAGGATTTACCTGTTCGTGCAGACCTCACTGATTTTACCGACTGATTTCTGGGAAAAATACCTCATTAATGACATGGATAATGGGGGAGGGCTGTGTGTTCTGTGGTGCAGACCACACTGATGGCACGGGGGGGGGGGGGGGGGGAAACATTGGGGCAGTGGATATGACTGGAATTCAGTAACCGATATCTCTCCTCTTGTTTTTACCTTCTAGATACCCCTCCGTATCTAGGATGCCAACAAGGGTTCAATCCTCCCCAACTAAAGCTGGCCATACACCTTTAGATCTCTCTGTCAGATATCCGTTAGATCTACCAACAACTATGTAGTGCCGGGTCCTCTGCGATTGAACACGGGTAGACTGGATGGTTTAGAAAGTCCCTCATATTACATGGTTTTGATAAAACAAAAGGAGATCTAAAGGAAATCTGACAGAGAAATCTAAAGCTAGCCACACGGTTCGATTTTGGTTCAATCGATGCTCGATTAGATGAATTTTTTCATCGATTGAACAAAAATCGAGAAATGCCCACATGGTACGATCGACGATAATTGTTCGATGAAGGCAGAAAATCGAATCGAATTTTGATCAGACATGTTGGAAAATCATCGTCGATTGTGCCAAAATCTTTTTATAATCGTCGATGTTTGTGGTGTTTCTCCTGGATCGATTAGATTAGATATACATAACATAGACCATTTCAATCTGGAATTCAAACGTTTCCATACCAAAATCGACGATTCTAGTAATATTTTGGAATCGAAATCTCACCACAATCGCAAACTCAATGTGGGGTGTGTTGATGCGATTAAGATCGATTTTCGATTAGACGATTGAATTCCTCCATCTAATCGAGCATCGATTGAACCAAAATTTAACCATGTGTGGCTAGCTTAAAAGGTGTATGGGGGCCCTACAACAGGAGAAAAAAACAGGATAAATGTTGATCTCTGTCACTCCTAAACCCAGGTCAGTATCTTCCTCCATCCATTTAGCACAGACTACTTCACCCACATATAGGTAAATCATATTTACACAATATTTTCAGGAGAAATATCTGATCAGAAGTTATATCAACTTTTACATTATACAGATTTAAGGGTGTGCAGTCATTTTATTGTTCTTTTCTTTCTCTAGATGTTCTGCATCTTTTTTTCTTCATTAGACATAGTGCTGCTGCCCCATAACATCTGATGCAATGGTAATGGAGGCTTTGTACGCCCTCTAGTGGTCAGTGAGTGTGGTGCAGATCAGTCACTCCGTGCTGTGATACAGGAGCTGAACTTTGCTGTCACCCTGTATACTGCAGCATCATTATTATTATTGTTAACATTTTATTTATATTGCACCAGCGTATTACACAGCGCTGTATATTAAACTAGACTTGAGATGCAACACAAGATAACACACAGGTACGGGTTATAACACAGGAGGAGTTGAGGACCCTGCCAGATCAGGTTTACAATCTTGTTACTGACAATACCTGTTTGACCCAAGTCCAAACTTTGCAGCAATAAGGATGTATAAAAAGACTTTAATAACCGGTTTGAAGCTTAGAACTACATATAAGTGTGTTGTTAATCCTTTGGGTCCTGCCTCGAGGTGACAAACAAACAAATCCCTTGTGCATGAAGCTGCTTACTTATTAAATAAATGAAATGTTTCCAGCAGTCTGTCCCTGCTAATGCAATATGTCACTGAATTCAATAAAAGTGCGCCCGTGATTCCATTATATGCAGTAATAGGAGTGTGCAGAGGTCATAATTGGTGCCTGCATTTGTGTTCTCAGATAATATACTCTCTCATAACACACTTCTTGTCTATTTGGGTATACCCTCACTTCTCCATGATATCTACTGAACAGATGGGCACTTGGTTAATCAACACTTAACTAGATTGTTGTTTTTTAATCTAGCTTCTTGACTTTGTACCAGCCACTTATGCCTGGCATACACATGCCGATAAGCGGGCGATTTTTCACCTGACCGACGGGCGTGCGCGCTAGCGCCGTCGGTCAGCAGAAAAATCGGCCGCTTATCGGCGTGTGCCCACATGGGGTGACAGATCCCTGTCGCCCCACAGCTCGGCCGGCCAGAGAACGGACATGTCCGATATTCTCTGGCCGATGCAAGCCGATGCCATTAGCTTCAACGAAGACCGGTGTCTACATTGAAGCTAATGGCCAGCACACAAAGGGTGCCGGCGACTGAAGCAGCCCCATAATGCACCAGGATGCAAACGTGATGACATCATCACGTTTGCATTCCGGTGCATATCGGAGCATGTCTGTCGGCACCCATCTGTGGGTGTATGGCAGGCATTAGTATCTCTGAACAGCAGAGCTCAGACTTGGGAGAGGGTGAAAAAGAAGGAAATAAATTGTACTGCTGTTTTCATGTGCTTTCAAGGGATAGGAGGAATATTCTGGGTGCTTGATGGCATAAGCAGCACAGTGGTGAGCTCATCTCTCTGTCCATTCACAAGCAGCAGGAGGGACCAGAGCTTCACGAGTTTAAAGCAGGCCTTTAGATTCTGCCTTATGCGCTGCGTTAATGCAGAAGGTTGCAGAATGTTACCCGATTCAGAAGCCTGGAGGACTGGACAATCTAGGCATAGCGGCGCAGGAGCAAGCAGCCAGGAAAGGTAAGTATTTTCTTCTTTAACCTCCCTAGTGCTCTTGCAAGGTCCAGATTTCTGTACCAAAAGTGCACTATAGACTCTAATGGAAATTTTTTTGTGTTGTAGGCCTGTAACTTCCAAAAATCTGTCCGTACAAGGGTCTAATAGACATCCTGACTGTAATAATGTTTGAAACACACAATTATTATTAAAAAAAAGTACATTAAAAAAATTATAAAATGTATCATTTGAATGATAAAATCTCTTGAATACTTATTTGGTATGAAAGATTTCAAAACAGTATTTATGTTTGTTTATAATGAAATTTTTATTACAATTGGAAATGTGTTTTGTTTTACTTTGAACTGTATTGGATCTGTATCCAATACAAGCAATTTGGCACCCTCTGAAAGGGTTAACTTCAAAGAGCAAATGGGGATGACACTGGGGCTGATTTTCCAGATGTGCTCTTTATAGATAGCACAATCTGCATATGAATGTCCCGCGCCCCCCCCCCAGGTGCAGGGGGGGGCACGACATTCATATGCAAATTGGGCTGGGAGAGGGGTGACATCGGCCAGGTTAGAGCATCCCCCGGCAGCAGCACAGAACAGTGAGTATGTGCTGCTGCCGGGGGATCTGAGCTCGTCAAATGCAATACTGAGAAGAAAGTGCTGGACGAGATGGAGCCCTCAGAAGTGCTAGGGGGTTAAAGGGGTCGCTGTTCCTAGATGAAGACCCGACGTAGGTGAGTAACGTGCATATGTTTATTTTTTAATTTTAAATTTTTTTTTCTTTAATTTAATAAGTGTCTGTACACATTAGACACGTTTTCTTTTTTTGTAACATCCACTATAGTACGGAAATGGGCGTTTTGCTTGGAAATGGGTGTTTTGCCTATGCTGTATCCCTATAGACCAAACGTGTTAATAAGCATGGCGCGTTTTGTATATGTCATTTGGCACATCCATTGCCCACGACGACGTGATGCGCCAACGATGCAGACCCCATGTTGTTGTTCAGCTATAAAGTGTCTGTGGCCTATTTTAAATGTGTCAAAATCCCTGTGTTTGACCAATGAAAATCCAGACGTAATGGTCACTTATATCAAGATGTATTATTTTTGTATAAAAATTAAATCTCCATTTTGAGTTTCACCAACTGAGTTTTATTTATTTTTCAATTTTAGGACGAGTGCCAGTATCATGGATATGCGGATGGTGATCCAGAATCTCGGGTGGCGATCAGCACTTGCTCAGGCCTCCGGTAACCATCTTCACTTCTGTGGTTTACTAGCTTGAGATAGCGCTATAGTAAGAAGATGTAGATGTTTCTTATATTTTGGCCACGAATAAAAACTCACCAGATAGTAAATAGATGATGTCATCGATGTGGGCCGGAAAAGCGATGCCACTCCATTAACATGAAGGTCTATGGCGCAGTGGCCCACGCTTCTTCGGTGTCACCACTGATGACGCAGCGCCGAAAGCGAAGCAAGCTCTTCCCAAACTGGGTTCGGGCAAACCGCCAAGGAGTTTAAAACTCTGTACACTGGTGGGCCAGCTTTGTAAATAGAGTCTTTTATACAGGGTGGGTCATTTATATGGATACACCTTAACCTTCTGAGCGTCTAGCCCGAGTTAACTAGAGCCGCGCTCTAGGTATCGCCGTCTTCCTACCGCGGTCGGGAGCACCGGCATGTATGCCGATGCTTCCGGGTCCGCCCCCGATAGCGTCACCAGTGACGCAAAGGGGGCGGGGGTAGGCGGCGCCATAGACCTCCGTCAAACTGGAGGGGCGTCGCTTTTCATCAGCATAAGTCCGGCGTCTCCAGGGACGCCGGGCTTATGTTAATGACCTCCAGCTGAGCAGGCAATCACGGCGGAGCATATTGTGCTCCGCCGCGATTGCCCGTGGCACGGTTATGAAAAAACCGTGCCACGTGGGAAACGCTCAGAGGGTTAATAAAATGGAAATGGTTGGTGATATTAACTTCCTGTTTGTGGAACATTAGTATATGTGAGGGGGGAAACTTTTGAAGATGGGTGGTGACCATAGTGGCCATTTTGAATCCAACTTTTGTTTTTTCAATAGGAAGAGGGTCATGTGACACATCAAACTTATTGGCAATTGCACAAGAAAAACAATGGTGTGCTTGGTTTTAACGTATCTTCATTCATTTATAAGTTATTTACAAGTTTCTGTCCACTATAAAAATAAAATGTGTTCAATGTGCTGCCCATTGTGTTGGATTGTCAATGCAACCCTCTTCTCCCACTCTTCGCACACTGATAGCAACACCGCAGGAGAAATGCTAGCGCAGGCTTCCAGTATCCGTAGTTTTAGGTGCTGTATCTTCACAGCATAGACATTGCCTTCAGATAACCCCAAAGATAAAAGTCTAAGGGGGTCAGATCGGGAGACCTTGGGGGGGCCATTCAACTGGCCCATGACGGATAATCCACTTTGCACGTTCCCTGAGTTTTTCCAGCAAGATGGTGCACCACCACATTATGGGTGTCAGGTCCGAGCATTCCTAGATGAACAGTTTCCTGAAAAGTGGATTGCCGTTTGATGTGTCACATGACCCTCTTGCTATTGAAAAAATTAAAGTTGGATTCAAAATGGCTGCCATGGTCACCAACCATCTTGAAAAGTTTCTACCCTCACATATACTAATGTGCCACAAACAGGAAGTTAATATCGCCAACCATTCCCATTTTTATTAAGGTGTATCCATAGAAATGGCCCACCCTGTACATTGAATAGAATATGTGGTTTTCCATCATGTAGGGTTAGCACAGGGTTTATCCTATATTAGGATGAGTAGTCTGTGGTCAGCTTATAATACTTCTTGAATCTTATTTATATGCTTCCTGTGTGGAGTGTGGTTGACCAAGGTGGGAGGAGGAAGCAATTGGACAACATGGCTGCCATTTTTCTTCTAAATCCCAAACTTGTGTTTAGATAACTTACTGTATATCTATGATTCTGTCTCAGAGGTCTCCTTCACCTGAAGAGTGGAAGTTACGGCATTGAACCCGTGGAGTCTTCCTCTAAATCACACCACCTGATCTATCGCATGGAGGATGTGAAGTCGGAGCCTATGGTATGCGGGGTTTCCAGTCCTGACAAGGAACAGGAGGGAAGTCACCAGCATGCTCCAAGCATGACCCAGCTATTACGGGTAAGGCGATCAAAATAGCTGTTGTCAATACTTGTGAATAAAATTTTATTTGTAAAAAAAATTTGAACTATTTGAAGGATTAGTGAATCCAAAAATGACATTTCAAGGAACCCATTTAACGGCAAATAAACAATCCAACCCATGATGTCTCCTCAGGAGGATCTCTCACCTGAACTTTGCCATCACATAGGGAGTTGTTTTTTTGAGTGCCCCCTAACTTAGTTTTATAACCAGTTAATCATGCTACTAAATCCTTTGTAGATGAATAAATCAGAAGGTCTTCCAGCCAGACGTCCATATTGTGTTTTTTTTTTCATAGTTGCTTAATAACTGCAAAGTTCCAAACTTTCCTCTGTATACACCTTTTATCGAAATCTGGGTCCTGTGTGCTTCATGGAAAGGTGATCCATGGCCAAGCACCTACATACAAGTCTTACATTGCCAAATGCACTACCAGGCATTGTATGCAATGGTGCAAGACACACTGTGGTTCTGTGGAGGGATGAATGCTGCTTCTCTGATGGATTGCAGGATGCCAGGAGAAAGGTACATACCCACTTGCATTGTGCCAACTGTACAACTGAATTTTATGGAATTGGGTTGCTTTTTAACCCCCTTGGCGGTTATCCGGAGTGTCAGGGATCTTGTTTACCAAAAGTGGTCACCCAGAGCCACACTTTGGAATGATAAGCTTCTACAGGTTAAGTGGTGGCATCCCCCTGCAATGTCCGTCCAGAGCATTCTTCATCATCATCTATCCGTGATGACGCACGGATTGCCATTGCCTGCAAGACAGGCATAGGCATTCCTAGTGCTCACATCGCTTGCGTCATTGATGACACTTGAGGGGCTAGAGCGAGTGGGAAATTTAACCAGATTACATTGTTACATTCTCTTACCTCCTTTACACCAAAAAAAAACATAAACAATCGTCCCGCCAGTGGGGCTTCAGCATTAATTTTATGTCTACAACTTTATGGGAACAGTTTGGAGTAGGGTCTTTCCTCTTCTAGCATACTTGTGCCCTAGTTCACAATCCCTGACCTCAACCACCTTAAACAACATTCAATTAACTAAAATGGATTTAAATGCCAGGCTTCTTGTCCAACATCGGTGCCTGACTTTAAAAATGCTCCTAATGAATGGGTGAAAATATCTAAGAAACTTTATTATTAATATTATCATCATTTATTTATATAGAGGCAACATATTACGCAGCGCTGTACAATAAATTAGAGTTGAGACAAAACACAGATAACACACTGGTACAGGTATGACATAGGAGGAGTGGAGGACTCTGCCCAGTCAGGCTTACAATCTAATAAATTGGGGATCAGCTCTATAATCTATACAATAGGTGGGGGATGGGACTGGCATGCTGGTGATGTTAGGAATGAGAAGATGGGTAGGCGAGACTGATGAGGTTGGTTTTCAGGGCTTTTTTTTAAAAGTGGATAAGGTAGGAGCAAGGCTTATGGGGTGAGGGAGACAGTTCCAGAGAGCAGGAGCCCTGGAGAAGTCTTGAAGCTGGGAATGTGATAATGCTATTAGAGGGGATGGCATTAGTAGGTCACTGAAGGAGGTGTGGGGACAGTTAGGGGTATATTTATGTAACAGGTTGGAGATGTAAGGAGGACAGGAGGTGTGGGGACAGTTAGGGGTGTATTTGTGTACCAGGTTGGAGATGTAAGGAGGACAGGAGGTGTGGGGACAGTTAGGGGTGTATTTACATACCAGGTTGGAGATGTAAGGAGGACAGGAGGTGTGGGGACAGTTAGGGGTGTATTTCTGTACCAGGTTGGAGATGTAGGGAGGACAGGAGGTGTGGAGTGATTTAAAAGCAAGACACAGAACTTTGAAGAGTGAAAGCCATTATAGCTACAAAGGGTGTACACCTCCATATTGATGCCTATGGGATGTAATGGCCGGTGCACCAATACTATGGTCTATATACTGTATATGTGGGAGGTTTCTGGGGGGGAATTATAATAAGAGGCCATAGTTATACTTTTAATTCACTTTCATCCAAAACGGAAATGTCAATTGTAAGTAGACTAAGCATTTATTTCTAGATGGGACGTGCCTAGCAGATGGGAGGCTATGCTGCTTTTTATAGTGCCCCACAGGTGGTATGTGTCCCCCATTGCAGGCCTTTTACTGTATGTTAAATCTGACCACATTATTGGGAAATATTTGCAGCTAGTTTTGTGTTTCTCTTATTTTTTTATTTCATTGATCAATGTTCCCTCAAGAACAGAATGTCAGAGAAGAAAGAACATTGCAATGCCAGGAAGTAAATAGTTGGCTGTAATGGCTTCCTCTGAATTTTATTACTTTGATGTGATCAATTATTCATTATAAATATCTGCTGTATGCAGAAACGAGATTGCTGAGCATTAGATGGTAAATATCTCCCGGAGATGATGCAGTGTGCCCGGCGCAGACCTCTATTGTACAGTCAGCTGCTTTGTGGCAGTCTGAGGTCACTCGTCATTTTCTTTACATTCTTTCCCGAGGCTCCTGTCTGTTTTCCCGTCAGTCTCTACTATTTCTGTTTGTTCTTTAGCTTTGTGTAGTTCCTCATAAGGGTCAGCTGCCAAAGCTGGAACGTCTGTAAGGTTAAAGATGTGAAATGCAGTAATTTTTAAAAAATTACATTTACAGTATTTCAGCTGAAAAGCGTCATAGTTTTCCCACCAATACCTACGATGAAACAAGCTATCTGGTTTTTTAACGGCGGTAATTGGTGTTTATTTATTGGTGGGGGTATACGCTGTCTTTGGTGGGTAGGCTGTCTTCTGTAGGGCATAGTGTTGCTAACAATATTATTCACCTTAGTACTCTTTCACACTACACTTCCCTACATGCATTATGTTGTGCAGTTCTGCGCATTGACCTGAAGCCACTGAATGCCATTCCAATGGGATAGCTGTATACAATGCGAAGCACATAACGGGTGGTGGGTGTGCTGCCTCTGGTGGGTAGGGCTGCCTCTGGTGGGTAGGGCTGCCTCTGGTGGGTAGGGCTGCCTCTGGTGGCTGGGCTGCCTCTGGTGGGTAGGACTGCCTCTGGTGGGTAGTGCTGCCTCTGGTGGCTGTGTTGCCTCTGGTGGCTGGGCTGCCTCTGGTGGGCCTGCAGTCCATGCTGTGTGAAAGAGCCATTACTCCAGGGTGCACAATCTATTCTGATTATTGTTGTTATGAAAATGGCATCAACAATTATATTACAACTGAAGTTTAATCAGTGCAGGACCAGGATGACATGTACCTAACCGTTACACGATTGAGGCAAAATCTGATGGCAGGTTTGTGGAGTCAGGGTTACCTTCCATTTGTTGTCCTTAGGCTGCCCATTTACAGGTCAATAACCATTCGATCAAAGAATCACGGTGCGCTCGAGCTTTCGCTGATAGAACAACAAATTGATGAGCACCACTTTGTGCAATCGATCCACACTTTAGATGGGGACCTGAAACAAACACTATATAGAACATATTCAGCTTCTTCACCTGAAGATTCTATTCTACTGGATTGCCTGTCATGCTGATCCAGTGGCTTCTGACATACTCAGGAATTCTGAGTATGTCCCCATCCATATGCTTAGTGACACAATACTGAAGCCAGGGGATTGGCATGACAGCCAGGCAGCTAGCAGCATTTAGACAGAGATAAGCAGCTGCTACATCTATATTTACATTTTGTCAGACTTTTACAATGAAAGTGCATGAATTTGACTTTTTGTGTTTTCCATTCCTGTATGTAGAAGAAGAGAGCCGTCCTGCCTCAAACAAGATACGTGGAGCTCTTCTTGGTGGTGGACAAAGAAAGGGTAAGTCATGACTTCCATTCATAGCAAACTTCATTCAATGGGATATGTTTGTGTTTTGCATTGCACTTCATGGGTATAGTCCTTCCTGTGCTCGGTGGGAGAGTAAGATTTCATGGTGTTGCTCGATGTTCTCTTATCAGGAGGTTCTGACATGAGGAAGCAAAGCCCTGCCTTTACTAAGTCCCTTCTTCTGCAGGAAAATGGAGAGGATTTTCAACCTCACTACTTTCTTAATTAATACAAATCATAATGATATTGGACATAAAAAAAATAAATAAAAATACTGTATTTTTCGAACTATAAGACGCACCTTTTCACCTCTAAAATCGGGCCTGCCTGTGACTTATGGTCCGAATGAGTGACTCCGGCTGACACTCGGCGCCTTGGCTTCCCGCCAGCTCTCCCAGCAGATTAGCAGAGAAGCTGAAGGAGCTGTCAGATGACGTTGCGGCCGGTGTCCGGATCTCCCATCTGAACTGTATAATTGCTTATGCCAGTATTGCCCAAAGCCCTTCTGGTATAAGCAATGAAGAGAGAGATAGATGAACCGCCATCTATGCCTCCCTCCGTGTCTGTGGGATCTGCAATCACTCTGCAGCTTCAACGGACACAGGCACAGCCGAGAAAACGTACCCCCCCCCCCTCCTCCCAAACCGTGTGGAGAATGACGTGATGTGCTGTGAGTGTGCTGCTGCTAGTGACATCTACTGGTTGAATTTGCATTAATTGAATTCATTGATGTGAAAACTTTTTCCTGCTTTAAAAACTGGGTGCGTTATATGGTCTGGTGTCTAATAGTCTGAAAAATACGATACTGACATCTCCCATCCTTAGACTGTTCCTCAAAGTCACTCATTCCACAGCAGTGATGCAACATTGAACTATTGTGTCGATGAGAGACACACACTAACATTTTATATTAATGACAGCCGTATTATTGTTGGTGTAAGCATATTTTTCTTGAAAACCTAGAAATATAAATCCTTTTCAAATCCACCCTTTGACCTGATTCCAGCGAATGACACATCTTAAGAGTCCAGATAATGTTTAACAGGCTGTCTGTTTGCTGGCGCCACACCGCGTGCTTCAGAATAGTTTGTTTATTAAGGCTTTGTTTCCATTGTACGTCGGGAGCCCTCCGCTAAGCGTATACGCTAAGCAGAGGTCCCGGCGTATCCCATAGACTCAGCCTGCCGGCGGATGGTCTGTTTAGACATCCGCCGGTGTACAGGCTGAACGTACTCGACTACGTTCAGCCTGACACCGGCGGATCGGGTCGGCGCAATGAAGACAGACCCGTCCGCCGAGCAGGTAAGTCTATCTGCTACGTCGGGGACCCCCGCTAAGCGTGTACGCTTAGCGGAGGGCTCCCGACGTAATGGAAACAAGCCCTAAGTCGGACCTGAACTGTTGTGTTAAAAAACATGCAAGAAGAGGGCAAAGGGTTAGTCCCCAGTATTTTCCCAAAATCTGAACTTTTCTCAATGCTTATTGTTCCTGTTCTGCATTGCTCCTGCATGTTGAGACACCACTATGGTAGAGAAGAAAAATGTGGGTCCCCATTTCCATATCTCTCATTATTGGTGTCAGAAATGTGGACTGGATAACATTGTAGGTCCTCAGGTACAGCTTCCTCTCCGGCAAGAACAGTAAATGGCACACTAGAGCAATCACCATGTTGTACTTCAAATCTGGTGACACCAGCAGTGCTTTAGGCCTAGCATAAATCAAATGTTGAACACTTTAAGATTTGTTTTTGTTCTTTCATCATACACAAGGATTATTTTCACATGTCCTTTTACTAAGAGGAAATGGGTTTAGTGCATTTCACAAACCTATGCCAAATCAGGTGACCATCTATTTTCTATGGGTAACACAATACAACTAGGAATACATGTAATTTGGGAGCAGATTATTCAAACTTGTTTAATCACATTACTCAATCACTATTGTTTTCATCAACTGCTGTTCTGTGGATTTTGGGATTTCCCTCTTTCTACTGCTACTATGAACAGGAGACAGAATGTGGCTGTCCAGAAAAATATTTTAAGTCTATT
>CM070034.1:23058334-23073816 GCA_036250615.1 Ptychadena robeensis
TGGTGCGCTTTTGGTACAGAAATCTGTACCTATGCAGTGCGCTAGGGAGGTTAATAAAAATAATGAAAAAAACACTGATAATGATAAAATCACACCAGGGAAGAGAGGGTTACTGCAAATGGGCACATCTGGCGATGTTTATTACAGAGATGCACTTCGAAAGCAGTATTCTTCATAGAAAACAGCTTTCATGCAATTTACTGTTCAAATTTCCCGCCGCCTCCCCGAGTAACGTCATCACGTCACTTGGAGGAGGGGCGGGGGGGAAAGGGAGAGAAGAGACTGAGCTGGCTGCTAGCATGTCACATTGGGGACACTGGGACAGCGCAAAACTGTAAGTATGCACTCCCGGAGCCCCGATGTGTACTGGACGGCACCATCTCGTCCAGTGCTATAGTAGGAGTAGCAGTGCTGGACGAGCTGGTGCCGTCCCAACTGCTAGGGCGGTTAAGGTGGGCAACATTAGATTCACGAATGATCGCATGGCAATCAAATGCAAAGTCGACCCGTGTATGGCTGCCTTAAGACATATTATTGTGCACATGTTACTGCCTTCTATGTTATATGTCTCTCATTCTGTTTGTAGACTAATCTGATGTTGTTTTTACCTGTCTCTGGCAGTTTTCTCCTGGTGGCACCGTGTGCCGTGCTGTGGCCAATGAGTGTGACCTCCCAGAATACTGCAATGGCTCTTCTCCATACTGCCAGCCTGACGTATACATTCAGAATGGAAACCTGTGCCAAAACGGCCAAGCCTACTGCTACAATGGCATCTGCCAGTACTACGATGCCCAGTGCCAAGGAATTTTTGGACTCAGTAAGATCACGTTTGCTGGAGACTGGGTCCCATATACAGTCCTATCACTTACACTTACGTACTTAAAGTGGTTTGAAACTCAAAATAAAAAACAGACATACATTAAACAGACACAATACTTCCCTGTCAGGAGTTCAGATGCTTGGAAACTGCTACACAAAAAAAAAACCACACTATACTCACTTCACTTTGTTTGCTGTTCTCAAGCCTGCATCTTAGATCCTGGAGATCTGCAGACTTCCGCCCACACTGCCCCCCTCTCCTCCCCCCCTTCACTCCACCTCCTCCTCCTGTCTCTTCTCTATTGGAGCTGCAGAGACTCGTGGGGGAGGGGGAGTTTGTGAAGAGGGGGATCAGCTGCTGACGATTCCCTGCCTGGGAGTAATCTCCAAGACACCACTTTGGCTGCCTATGCGCGACGTAATGCAGTGGGAGGGGAGAACTCCCGCTCGAAAACAGGGATGGCCGCATTCGATATGGGCCAGATAGATGGCCGTGAGCGGGCACGGCGCTTGAAGCGCCCATCGATCTGACCCATATCTAATGCATGTGTTCCCTGCTTTAAAGTAGTTCCTTCCTCCACAAGAGGCATTGAGGACACAATGGCTGAGAATTTAAAGCTTTCTGTACATTGGCAAAGGTTTGCTTATGATGAATGTACATTTGTGAGTTATATTGAGGGGTGGTGTGAGGGCACATGTCATTTTAGTGTATATATATATATGTATAGATATTGGTTATTCAGCAACTAAATGTTTATTCTCTTTTATTTTTCAGAGGCAAAGGCAGCTGCTCCTATTTGTTTTCGAGAGGTTAACTCCAAAGGGGACAGATTCGGGAACTGCGGCTACCATGGCAATGTCTTCAAGTCATGTGATGCCAGGCAAGTCAACATGTTGGGGACTAAAATTTCTTTCATTAGGAGCCAAAGTGGCAACTACCGTATTTTTCGGACTATAAGACGCACCGGACCATAAGACGCACACAGTTTTTAGGGCAGGAAATCCAGAAAAAAAAATATTTATTACGTTTTCACATCAATTGACTTAATGCAGTGGATTTGGAAGGCAATATTCTTTTCAGCCAGCAGGGGTCACTAGCAGCAGTGACTCAGCACATGTCTTTACACTGATCACTCGGAAGCAGGAGGCAGGGGGGCACGATGCTGCAGCATTTGTCCTCTCACTCTCCTCGGCTCTAAACAGCTCAGCTGTGATTCTGCCCGTGTGTCAGTGGGAAGTGCCGAGTTATTGCGGTTCCCACTGACACTGAGAGAGGCAAAGATGACACTCCATCTCTCCCTCTCTCTAGCTTTTCTGACTTTTCTCTTTTCTGAGAATTTTACAGAACAGCTGAGAGAGCCGGCACCAGCCGGCATCTCTCAACTGACATTCCCTCCAGCTCCCCCGGCTAATCTCCGCGCCGGGGGAGTTGGCGGGCAGCCAAGATGCGACCACCAGCGGCCGAGTGGCCCCGGGGGTCGCACATTCGGACCATAAGACGCAGGCACTTTTTGCCCCCAATTTTGGGGGTGAAAAAGTGCGTCTTATGGTCCGAAAAATACGGTAGTTGTAGATTTGTATAAATGATCACAGAACATGTACATAGCACTCCTGGTGTTACCTGTCATTTCTCTATGTTACCTGTCCTATAGGAATGCTATGTGTGGAAAGCTTCAGTGTGAGAATGTGGACTCTATGCCTGTCTTTGGCATTGAACCTTCCATTATTAAGTCTACCATCCAGGGAACCGTGTGCTGGGGAGTTGATTTCCAGCTGGGCACTGACGTCCCAGATCCAGCTATGGTCAACGAGGGCACCAGGTGCAGCGATGGCAAAGTAAGGAGAGGACAGTCATCTTGTTTATCTGTTTATATGCCTCCCAAACCCAAGTGTAACCTGACAGGTGATACTTCTCACCTCCAAACTAATCTCTGTATATAACGTCAATGTGCAATCTATGTGTACCTCCAGAATCTCACTTTCCTTTTTAGTTTTAGTTTTTGTAATTTTATTTTTTCAGGTTTGCAAGAATTCCCAGTGTGTCAATGCATCAATACTGGGGTACGACTGTAATGTGCAGGAAAAATGTGGGGGCAATGGGGTAAGTTTTTTTCACATTGGACCTTGTGTTTTAGTCTACGTCCTGCTGTATGCCAACCTTTGCTGTGTACAAATATTGGCCGTATATAAGAGGCAAACTCCATTCTGTAGTAAGCTATGCTAGTATCCCCTTTCCCCTGGTTAAACATGTATTTGAGAATTTTACAGACACAGACAGAGAATCAGAATATCTCTGGCCAATGCAATTTTCTTTGAAAGGGGACTGGCGTTCCCCTTCCGGCACACAAAGGGTGCCTGTCGATACTCTGAGCGATGGCGTACAGCGTGATGGCGTCGGTCCCCGCTCGCTGCGTGTATGGGGGCCTTAAGTCCTGATTGTCTCGGGCAAATATCTAGCATGTGTCACAAGTACAAAATATATAGCAACGGTCACAATTGGCTGAAATCGGTCATGGCAGATCGCTATACAACCAACCCGCCCAACACCCTCTGTTTTCTATGGGGAGGAAACTACATGGTGCCGCTAGCTTTACCTCAGCACCTTTCCGTAGATCACAGGAACAAAAATTTCTGTTATTGTGTCCGTGGGAGCTGCAGAGTGATTGCAGTTTCCACGGAGGGAGAGAGGTATAGATGGCAGTTCATCTATGTCTCTCTTTATTGCTTATACCAGCAGGGCTCTGAGCCCTGCTGACATAGGCAATTATACAGTACAGATGGGAGAGCCGGACACCGGCTGGCATCTCTCAACTGACAGCTCCCCGGCTAATCTCCGTGCCGGGAGAGCTGGCGGGAAGCCAAGGCTCGGCCGAGTGACCGACGGGGTCTTGCATTTGGACCATAAGACGCAGGCACTCCCCCCCCCCCCCCAATTTTGGGGGTGAAAAAGTGCGTCTTATAGTCCGAAAAATATGGTATATTAAAACGCATACCTATGTGTTTTTGCCACATTCAATGCAATCTCTATGGGTGTGTTAACTCGCCCATACCTGCGTTGGGTTGCGTTTCAATAAATACAACCCAACGCAGGCAATCAATGCATGTGTGTACCAGTCCATTGATTTACACTGGATGCATCTGTCAAACGCAGGGAAATTGATGTAGTGGAAACAAAGCCTAATGTAGAAAACATTTCTACATCTCTGCACTTGCCAGAGGTTACATTGCTTAAAGTGAAATATGTTTTCTTTTTCAGATTTGCAACAGCAACAAGAACTGCCACTGTAATGACGGCTGGGCCTTCCCTAACTGCAAACAAAAGGGCTACGGGGGAAGCATTGACAGCGGCCCAACATATAACGGTATGATCATTTTACCTTTGATGAATGAACCCCGTCCCACCATCCTGCCACCCGTTTGTTGCTTTTTGCGTACCAAGTTCATCCGTCAGAGGTTTTTAATGTGCTGGAAGTAGCCCATTCCTGATCAATGTTACTTGATCAGAGCTGGTTGATAAGTTCACCTAGGCATGTAGTTAAGCAAATAAACCGTTTTTTCGGACCATAAGACCCCAAAATTGAGGGCAAAAAGTGCCTGCGTCTTATGGTCCTAATGCATGACCCCCCGCGGCCAGTACTTGCACCTTGGCTTCCCGCCAGCTCTCCCGGCACGGAGATTAGCCGGGGAGCTGGAGGAGCTGTCAGATGTGAGATGCCGGCCTGTGTCTGGCTCCCCCATCTGTACTGTGCCTATGCCAACAGAGCTCAGAGCCCTGAACTGGCATAGGCAATGAAGAGAGGGATATAGATGAACAGCCATTTATATCTCTCTCTCCTGTCCGTGGGAACTGCAACCTTCTGCAGCTCCCACGGGCACAGTAACATCGGCAGAGACTGTGAGCAGAGGAGAGTAGGAGACAGCCCGGTCCCCCTTCCTGCAGATCAGTGTGGAGAATGACGTTGTGCTGAGAGTGTACTGCTGCTAGTGACACCTACTGGCTAAATTAAATATTGCATTCATTGCATTAACCCAATTGACGTGAAAACGTATTAAATCTTTTTTTTCTGGTTTTCCTGCCCTAAAAACTGGGTGTGTCTTATGGTCCAGTGCGTCTTATAGTCCAAAAAATACAGTATATCTGGGGGGGTAATGATTGTTAATGTGATTTAAGCACACATCTACCAGTGTAATGATGGTGTAAAAGTTAAACACCTGATGCATATGGAGTCATTGCCCCCAATGGTGACCTCCTTTGTCTTTTCCTCACAGATAAGGACACGTCTCTCAGGGATGGTTTTCTAGTTTTCTTCTTCTTGATTGTCCCTCTTCTGACATTGGGAGCTTTCGTGTTTTTCAAAAGAAACAGCCTCAAACAGAGATTCTTGCGGAAGAAGAGGTCACGGGAGCAGGAGTGAGTACAACGCTAATTGTCTATTACAGTGAGACATGTACAGTGCAATAACAATGTACTGAGACACCCATCAACGTTTCCATGGTTTCCTGTAGTCACATCCTATCTCCTGTAAATGTCTCCATCCACGCAGGTAGTGCTGATGAGGAGTTGTAGTCCAGGTCATGGGAGTAGCCCTGGTTGACCATAGCTGCTACATACCATACCGAAAATAAGACAGTGTCTTCTATTATCTTTTGTTCCCAAAGATATCCTACGTCTTATATTCAGGGGACTTCTATGAAGAAGAATATGGCACGGGGTATAAGGGTGGAGGAATCACTTAAAATGACACATGGGGATCAGAGGGGGGGGAATCAAAATGGCACAGGAGACTCAGAGGGGGAGATTACCATGCTAGTAACCCCTTCTGATCCTCCTGTGTCATTGTGATTTCCCCCTCTGATCCCCCTGTCCTGCCCTGTGTTACAGTACCGTATCTTCAGGGGTGCCATATTTTCAGGGGGATGTCTTATATTTCAGCAGGAGGCAAAAATGTAAGGGTGCCTTATTTTCAGAGGATGCCTTATTTTTGGGGGAAACAGGGTAGATACAGTATAATGAGTGTTGTTGCTTGAGGACAAAAGGTATGTTATTAGAAAAACCACCAGTTCAAAAAAATAAGAAATGCAGTCCTCCCACTCTGCTTGAGAGGTGATATGACCCATATCTGGTGGGGTTGCCCCTTAATCCAACCCTTTTGGGATAAGATTTTCCACATTTATACTACAGGGTGGGCCATTTATATGGATACACCTTAATAAAATGGGAATGGTTGGTGATATTAACTTCCTGTTTGTGGCACATTAGTATATGTGAGGGGGGAAACTTTTCAAGATGGGTGGTGACCATGGCAGCCATTTTGAATCCAACTTTTTTCAATAGGAAGAGGGTCATGTGACACATCAAACTTATTGGGAATTTCACAAACAGGAAGTTAATATCACAAACCATTCCCAATTTTCAAGGTGTATCCATATAAATGGCCCACCCTGTACTATGCACTCCCTTTCCATCACTAACTGCCCAGCCATTGCCCTCTTCTTTATAAAATTTAGTTGACAAATACAGCAGACACAAACAATGTCAACAGGAATCACCCCTGCTGACACTTGCTTGGAGCTTATTCGTAGAGATCTGTTTGCTGTATTTGTCCACTAAATTAAATAAATAATTGGATTCTATTCCGGAGTGTCAGAGTGGTGTTACTATTAGAACATTGGACTACCGTAGTTCTCGGACTATAGGACACACTTTTTCACCCCCAAAATCGGGGGGAAATAGTGCATGCGTCCTATGGTCCGAATGTGCGACCCTCGCAGACGAGGTGGTCACATCTTGGCTTCCCGCCAGCTCTTCCCAGCTGTCAGATGAGCGATGTGGCGACAGCAAGATCACTCATCTGTACTGTTCTACTTCTACCAGCAGAGCGCTACTGAAAGAAGCAGTACAGCAGAGACACACATGGAAGCGGCCAGTCAGCAGCTTCCATGTATATGTCTGCCTGTCAGCTGCGTCCCTGTGCAGCTCACACTCTGGCAGAAAAAGGGAGACGAACATTGAAGAATCCCCCGTTCTCCCCCTCCTTCTGGCTGAAGTGTGCTCTCTAGCGGCACCATTTTTGTGGCTGAAATTAGGTACTGCATGATTTTTTTTTTACAACTGATAGGAACATTTCACTTTTTTTTTTAGTTTTTCCTGCTCTAAAAACAGGGTGCGTCTTATGGTCCGGTGCGTATTGATTTTCAGATCCTTATTCATTAAGCTATAATTCCAATACATTTTATTTGATTTTAACTGATAATCCAGGGTGGAAGTTGTGTGATTTTTTTACTGACACCTACAATCCGATCCCTACATGTCTGTGCAGAATATCAGTAATGTGTCTGTAAACTTTTAACATAGACAGTAGATTTAATAGTTTTGTTTTCAAAATTGACAGAACAAAACAAGATGGGGAAAGACCAGCACCACTGAATGCTCATGCTAGGAGTGGTCCTCCGGCTGGTCCGCCAAGGAACCCCCTGCCAAAAAAAGCAGGAGATAGGGATGGTCACCCATCAGGCCAGACTAGGAATCCTCCACATGGACAACCTCCCAGGATACCTCCAGCATCAGGGCCGCCAAGGAATCAACAGAACATTCCTCCAAGTGGTGGGCCAGCATCTAGTGGTCCTCCAAGAAATGTGCCACCAATGGGACCCAGCAGAAACATCCACCAACCAACTCATGAACCAGTAAGTGACCCAGCATGGGAATGACTACTGCTTAAATGTAGCTCCTTTCCGACCAGGAATGTGTATATAGCGTGTGTAAATGTTGATTTTTTATTTGTATAAGACCAATTCCTGCACAATAATCAGGTTCTATACATTTACATAGACATATAAAGTCCAGATGTGTTTGGACATTGTCCATTTACTCTGAGCAGAGGCTGTAACCAACAAAAGCATTGACTTTAAAGTTACGTTAGATAGTCCAGTTTAGCATCCTGTCAAAATGGCTCTGCAGGTCTAGAATATCATCTATAGAGCTTAATAATTATTTCAAATTCATTAAACAGTTTGGCTTATTCTTTTACAGTCGTACCCGCCGAATAGCTATCCTGTTCCTACATATGTGGGAAGGCAGCCTCAGCATACACCATCACGGTAAGTGCAGCCAGCTTTGGGTTCTTGAAAACCCAAATTTAGGGAGTTCTTCTTTCATGGGTAATATGTACCGTATTTTTCGGACCATAAGACACACTTTTTCACCCTCAAAATCGCAGGGAAATAGTGCCCCATGGCCGCGCCTTGGCTTCCTGTCAGCTCTCCCGAGCTGTCAGATGAGAGATGTGGCCACAGCCACATCCCTCATCTGCACTGTACTGTTCCTACCAGCAGAGTGCAGCAGAGAGACACATGGAAGCCGCCAGCTGACAGTTTCCATGTATGTCTGCCTGTAACTGCGATCTCTGTGCAGCTCACAGCTGACAAGAAGGGAGACGAACAGTGCAGAATCTCCCGCTCCCCTTCTGCCTGAAGTGTGCTCTCTAGTGACAGCATTGTTGTGGCTGAAATTGGGTACTGCAGGAAAAAGTTTTTCAAACTGAGAACTTTTTTTGGGCTTTTACTTCTCTAAAAACAGGGTGCGTCTTATGGTCCGAAAAATATGGTACATAGCAATGATGATCTCAATAGAGATAATCGTCAATGTTAAGTTAGTGTGCCCAGGTATCCTAGACTTACCAAGGCTCATACAACATGTGGAGGTTCTCTGCTACACCTAGAAAAGCATCTTGGGGGGTGGTAATAAAAAACGAGAATGAAAGATCTCCACTCCCCCCCCCCCCCCCCCCCCCCCCTCACCTTTGACATCTTACAAACAGCTGCAATCACTACACTGGCTTCCAATTGTCCAGAAAAGCAAATTCCAAGTTCTGAGCTTTGCTTTCAAATCACTCCACTCCTCCTGTCCTCCTTACATCTCCAACCCATTACATAATTATATCCGTAACTGCCCCCTCCGCTCCTCCAGTGACCTACTAATGACATCCCCACTCATAACATCATCACATGCGCGGCTCCAAGACTTCTCTAGGGTTGCTTCTACTCTCTGGAACTCTCTCCCACATCCCATTAGATTTTCCCACTTTTAACCCTTTATGCTGTTCCCCAACCTCTTAGATTGTAAGCCAGATTGGCTAGGGTACTCTTATATTCATGTGTCATAGCCAGCTTTGCGTAATACAGTGGTTCCCAAACTTTCCTTGCAGAGCCCCCCTCCCCTCCCTATTCAAACACAGGTTAAGAATGAGGGCCAGCGACCCCCAGTTTGGGAACCACTGGCATAATATGTGCCTCTGTATTCTGCCATTCAACCATGTTGGGGTTTTTTGTCAATTGACGTCAATGGACTAAAAATGAATCCAAAGCCAAATACAGTTGTGATTAGACTGCAGGTGATTTGCGACAAATGTGAATATCACCGAAATGTCCTTTATTTCAGTAATTCAACCTAAAAGATTTTAGTTTGAAATATGTTGGACCTTTAAAAAATTGAATCATGCATATGTACTCAGTAGTTGGTTTGGGCCCCTTCTGCATCAATTCCTGCCTCAGTGCAGCGTGGCATGGATGGTATTAGCCTGTGACGCTGTGGAGGTGTTATGGATGGCTAGGATGCTTTAATAGTGGCCTTCAGCTCTTCTGCATTGTTCCCTCTCATGTCTCTCATCTTTCTTTTGGCAATGTCCCAGAGATTCTCTATGGGGTTCAGATCAGGAGAGTTTGCTGGCCAACCAAACACAGTAATCCCATGGTCATTGAACCAGGTTTTGGTACTTTTGGCAGTGTGGGCCGGTGCCAAGTCCTGCTGGGTAATGAAGTCCGCTTCTCCATAAAACTCTGTGTCTGCAGAAGGAATCGTGAAGTGCTCCATGATCTCCCCAAAATAGAAAGGCTGAATAAATGAGGAGCAGCCCACCCTCCTGTATTCACTTACACTTGTATGGTAAAATAAAATAGTTTTGACACTGAAGCCATTACAAAATAATGTTTCATAAACGTTTGCCCATTACCCATAGGATTACAGTAGTGTTACTTGTCAAAATAAAAATAAAAAAAACTAGCACCTGCGTCTTATGATCCGAATGCGAGATAGGTGCGAGTAGGTGTCACCTACTGGTTGAATTTGATATTGCATTTACTTAATCAATTGCATTAACCCAGTTGATGTGAACACTTATATATCAAATATTTTTTTCCTGGTTTTCCTGCTTTAAAAACTGTGTGCGTCCTATAGTCCGAAAAATACAGTAGATGAAACTACCATTCACAAGCTCCGGAAAACTATAGGTCCTATGTATAATATTGTCCCTACCATACCAGATATAAGTGCAATGTTCATGTAGTAGAGCCGTCTGCCACCCACCCATTCACCCGAGACCCAGTCAAACATCAGAAGCTGGCCTCTGGAGGCGTAAGTAGTGCGGTAGAACGGCAGAGCAGCATTGACCAGGTCTTTCCAAGCCTGAAAGGTTGGTGGATGCCTACACGTCATAATTATGTTTGACATGTTCGTTCCAGAGTCAATGATCTCTGCTCACTAAACGTATATTGCAGCTCTGTCCATGCTGTTTCCAGTCAGTAATGTTATTTTCTCTCTTATTTTTCAGGCCCCCTCTGCCTCATCAAAGAGAACCCAATCCAAACATCACCCCAGCCCGCCCACCTCCTGCCCCGCCAGTATAACGCCTGTCCTCTGACTACAGTTAGCAATTTATCATGTGACTTTTTACACTGACTAGGTACACGCGTGTTTCTCAAAGACACAGACTTTTATCAACTGAGAAAAAGAGTAACAAGGAATGTCTTCATATGAACTGATTTTAATATATTTGGCCTGCGGTGCCCTTCCTTCAGCGTAGACCTCCTCGCCAGTGCTGGGGAAAGTGCTGCTCGCCAGTTATGGGCCTGAACAAAGATTCGTCTCACTCCTTCTGTGTGCGGGTCCCTGCTACCAGTCTGTCCGTGCTGCACATAATATGGATATTTCCTATAAATTCAGAATGCGCTAATGGAATGTGATATGATACAACATTTATATCCCCCCTCTTCTATGGGACAAAGATTTATAATGATAGTGATGTTTATTCAGGAGCCACCAATGGAAAGCAAGATCATTCATTTACCTGTTCAGGGTCTTTTTATTGTACTGTGAGATTGACTATGATACATCACCCTCTTCCTATAATGCAGTGGTTCCCAAACGGGGGGGCACAAAGGTAATCCAAGGGGCGCTGGCCCTCATTCTTAACCTGTGTTTGAATAGGGAGAAGGGGCTCAATAATGTTCCTAAATAGAAAAAGGGGGGCCCTGCAAGGAAAGTTTGGGAACCACTGCTACAATGAATTGTGATATTTAAGAAATATGGTTAAATCTTCTGGTGTAACCAGTCTAGTCACTTAGGGAAAAGCTTTCCAGTAAAAGTGAATTTCTGCAGCACAAGACCCACCTTGGTGACGCATCAGTTTCAGAGGAAGGATGGCATCATATTTGGCAATTTTTTGTGAAAAGCTAGCCATACACAGTCGGATTCCATGGCCGATCGATCACCTATCCGATCGATTCCGGTGATCTCAGCGGGAATCGGAGGTCCGATTGATCGGCCAATTAAGTGTGTCCGATCGCTACATACCATACATTGAGATCAGAAAGACCAACATGTTGGTTCTCTGTCCGATCCGATTCTGGGCCCCCGAATGATCGGACGGACAAGGTTGGCTTCACGCGATTGTGGGACGATCGTTTCGCGTGCACGCGCCCGGAATCGATCGTCCCGGAATCCGATGGGAAAGTGACCCGTGTATGGGGGCCTAAAGTCAAATTGATTTTTTTTGTTTAAATTGGCCAAATTCCTTTAAGAGATATAAAAGAGGGGAAAAAAAGTGTGCGGAGCCATGTGAATAATTTCCTTTATAGAGCAGCCACAGCCCGGTTAGAAAAACTGGTTCCCCGCCAGCATGCTGCGTCAGAGCAGTTGTCTGTCTATGTACACCATGTTCAACTATGTACACCATGCTGGCCAAGGACAGGCTTTTCTGCTCCAGTTATGTCTACCTTCCAAAATATCTATAAGGCTTGGCATGACTTGTGTATTGATGCACCAGGAATGTAATCATAATATTCAGTTACAATTGATAACCCTGGCAAGCTAACATGGGTATCGGTACCAAGTTGCGTTCACACAGACATTTCTAAAATTGATTGACACCTATGTGGGTCATAGAGATTAAAGCAGGGTACAGACGGCTGCTGTCAGATATCGGAGGCCGGGGTGAGCAGAACTGCCTCTCCCCGGCTCCTCAGCCGAGCTTTGCCTGGAAACCCAGGCAAAACATTAGACATCGGCCGTATTAACGGTCATGTCCGATAAGGCTGTTTTTGAGCGGGATTGATTTTGTCCCGCTCGAAAACAGATATAGGGGCAGATTATATTGGTCATATAGATGTGAGCGCGCACGGCGCTCGAAACGGCCATCGATTTGACCCATATCTCCACGTCTGTACCCTGCTTTGCTGTTATCAGTGAAATTCATGCACCCTGGCTCTGCAGTGTTGTGACTTTCTGTTATGATGTTTCGTTAGTTTTGTATAGATAGGTGAATATCCATGAGTGAAGCTCTGGGTGAGATTGTGGGGGATGCAAATTCACCTAGACTTACGCTACACTCGGGGCAAGCGTGAAGGTTAAGATATTCTGAATAGGAACAAGACAGTGATTAGCATGTAGCTCCTCTCTGTTGTACTAGAAGTAAAGCTCCCCATAGACGCATAAATATTCGCTAGATCGATGGGCTTTTTGAGCGCTGTGCCCATTCACAGCTATCTATCTAGCGCCCATCTAATGCGGCCACCCCTGTCTTTGAGCAGGATCAACCAAAGGTTTGTCGAACAGGTTGAGGGCATGTCCATTAATCCTGATGGTCTCCATCCAAAGGATTGACCGGGAATCTGACACCTTAAGTGGTGTGCCTTGATTCCAGTCCAATCAACTGGAGCCCAAGTGCAGCGATGTCACCTGACGTCACCACTCTGCGCTCGAACGGGTCATCTATTGAGCGCCCATTGCAGAGTGTATGGACACTTTTAAGGCCCCCATACACGTTTTGATTTTCCCATTCGATCGATTTTTTTATAGATCGACCAGAAAGCTATGCCTGCCCACATGGTTCAATCGATCAAAATTGACCAAAAAATCTATCGATCGGACATGTTGGAAAATTTTGAGCGATCGAGTATACATCGAATGTTATCTTGTTGTGCCTGACCGATTTTGGTTTGATCTAAATAATTATACATATGTTGGCAGACATTCTTCCTTCTTCTGATAGACCAACATTGATCAAATATCAGTTTCTCCATGTGGGAGTTATTTTGATCACCGTTCGATGGACCATTGTAAATTACGATCGAATCTTACATTGATCATAGGGATACCGAAACGTGTATGGGGGGCCGTTAGTGTCTCAGTTGGAGAGATTACACCTCACTTCCTGTACTATTGGCAATGGCCAAGAAGTAAAGGTGAAGCTCCCTTCCGCAGACACACTGTCCCCCCCTCTTTACTTCACGAGGTGTTTTACCTTTAAATACAAGCATGAGATATTTGGGAAGCTATCTACATGGTTGTGTCCTTGATAAATGCGGTTCATCATTTTATTGACTTTTCTGTGGCTCCTCCTCCTTTTCCAGATTCTACGATATTAAGTGTTCTCCTTGAAGTGAGCGTGTTGTCTGTGAAGGCCCAAATCTGGTGATATTGAAGTGGCCTTGGACTGTAATAATATAAAAGCAGGTCTGGGGGTGCACAGCACATGTGTCTTTTGCCCAAGTTTATTTTCTAGAACAAAGTTCAGCCAGAGAAACTGCGGCTATATTTTTTTCTGATTTGCCGTGTTTGACCTGTAGGATTTGTGGAATGAAGTTTGAGGTTCGGAACTTGTGGTCGATCTGATGATTTTATATTGTAGTAAGAATAATAATTAGACAATTTTACATTCATTTACTTTCAGAGTTCTATTTTAAACTGCACTCTCTCTGCTGTATCATACTCTCTCAAGCTCCCCATACACCTTAAGATCAATCCATACAATCTCCATTAAGCCCCCCATACACGTTCCGATTATTCTCCCGACCGATTTTTCGTCCGATCCTGTCACTCGATTTTCACCTAAAATGTTATGGTCGGTCGGTCGGCTGGCACGAAAAATCGGAATTCGAATTATCACCGATCCATCAGCCCGACCCTATTTATTAACAGCAAATCGACAAAAAATTTACGGACAGGTCCGATGCGGCACCGACCGATTTTTCAGCCGATTTTGAGAAATTGGGATCGGTCGAGTACATGATTCCGATTAATCTCCCGACCACATTGGTACAAACACATTCGTACAAAAAATCGGAACGTGTATGGGGGGCTTTAGATCTAGATTAGTATAGTGGCCTCCCTGATAGAATACATAGTGATTGGGAGGATGAGAAAGCTCCTCCTATTACATGGTTTTGGTAAAACAAAATTTGATTGTACAGAAATTGTATTGAAAGAATGTAAGGTGTATGGGGGCCTTTATACACTCCATGTGAACTCTTTATTTGCAGTAATATACTTGAATTTAGCACATAATGAAAACTTTTTGTTTGAAGAATGTATGTTTTGAAATTCACTCTTAACTTTTACCTTTAAACTCTTGTGTGTCACTTATTATGAAATATTTTGTTCAGTTTCCAGAAAACCAGGTTTGTTTACTTTCTGTGGCTGAGATATTTTATTAACCGGAGCGATGAAAACAGTGCTGTTGCCAAACGGAGATACGAGTCGTCATTCTTTAATTTGGCCGCACCATGGTGGTGTCCCTCATGACAGTTCTCTGACGTCAATGATCAGCTGGTTCAGAGGTGATGGTTTTCGGGATTCCACCTAAATATGGAAACTGCTATCCTTCCTATACATTATCTGCATTCTTGTCCTGGTCTGTGGTCTATTGTTAGAGATTAGAAAAGTCCAGCTGGTAACTTAACTTTAAGACAGTGGTTCCCAAACTGGGGGGCAGGTCCCCTGGGGGAGTGTGGTGGTATTCCGTGGGGGGGGGGGCAAGCTAGGGGATTGAGGCAGACGGTAGAGTAGAGTGCATGTAATGTTTGTGTGTGTGTGTGTGTGTGTGTTTGTGTGTGTGTCTCTCTATATGAATGATTGATGTCTCTGCATTAGTGTAGTGTGTCTCTGTATATGATGAATGTTTCTGTATGATTGGTGTGTGTATATATGATTCATGTCTCTGCATGAGTGTACTGTGTGTATCAGTATGTAAATGATGAATATTTCTGTATGATTGGTGTGTGTGTATATATGATTCATGTCTCTGCATGAGTGTAGTGTGTGTATCTCTATGTGAATGATAAATGTTTCGGTATGATTGGTATGTGTGTATATGGTTCATGTCTCTGCATGAGTGTAGTGTGTGTATCTCTATGTGAATGATGAATGTTTCGGTATGATTGGTATGTGTGTATATGGTTCATGTCTCTGCATAATTGGTGTGAAAACCTAAAAAAATTGTAAGAGCCATTTCACACTAGTACACGATACTGAAACATAAACACGGCTAGTGTGAAATGGTCCTCAATCTGAAACTGTGCAGTTTGAATGGGAGGGGGGGGCGAGTATT
>CM070034.1:23086850-23106782 GCA_036250615.1 Ptychadena robeensis
CCCCCCCTTTTCTCTAGCAAGACTTGGAATCTGCAGCTTTATAGGTTTGTGGCCTAGCCCCTCTAATATACGGTATTTAAAAACCCATTATCGTCCACGAGTCAAAACATTTGACCACCCCTGGTCTAGAGGGTAGAGATTTTTTTTGTGTATGTATTTTATAAATATTTATAGTATATAAATACCCAATGCACCCTCCAAAAAAATACCTGATGTCATCACCCTCATTGACTTTATATATTGCATGGGATTTTACCATAAAACTCTTAAACTTTGTTCTGTTGACTATCAATCATATAGGTCAGTGGTGGGCAACTGAGTTGCTATGGAGGGCCACAAGTGCGGCCTCTGCATCACTAAAGGGCCGCACATAACATTTGCACATTTTTAATCTATAATTGAAGGTACTCCATGTGGGCACTGCCCCCCCCCCCCCCCCCCCCCCATTCTTAACCTGTGTTTAAATAGGCTCGATAATGTTCGTAAATAGAAAAGGGGGATCTGCAAGAAAAGTTTGGGAACCACTGCTTTATGTTGACAATGTTCGATGTAAATTGCCCTACAATGTTCTATAACTGCTGTCTTCTCTCTATAGACGTCTCCTCCAGCAGAATGTTTCAAGATGCTCCTCCAGAATTACTCCGTGCTGTCTCTAGAGAGAACATAACTGCCAATTTCCATCATTTCGGCCTAACTCCAGAGGTGAGGAGATGCTAATATATTGATCTGTATCTGTGGACCATATGGACTTATCTTGTGTCGTTGGTTAATACTAGATGTCATACACAGGAAGTGAGGGAAAATCTTAAACAGCAAAAGAGTGTGGTCCTGTTCACACCTATTATCTTCAATGTGCATTTGGTGATGCATATCAATGCATGTGGAGGCTCATTTTATATAATAGGCCATTTCACATGGAAATTCTTAATATTAAAATGTATATAGTGTCTACATATATAAATGTTTAATATAAGCACTTTACTGACTATATTTATATTACTAAGTAATGACTAGGCGATGTTCGAATTTGCGATATTTCCCAAATACCCGCAATGATATTCGATATTCATAATCTCGAATATCCACATATGTGAACATGGGTCGCGATATAAAAATCGCAATGTGATTAAATACGCGCAATGCATGCAAGTCAATGGAGCTCAGATATTCGACTGTGAGAATATTCATCATTTCCGTCAAACAAATCACATCACAATCCATTGCAATGAAGGGGATTGCAAAAACCTGAAAAAAATTGCGATGTCGGTGCATATCTCATGATATATTTGCTAATTTCCGAAAATCGAATATTCAAGTTCAAAACTATTACCAAGCTTGCAGTCTATGCTCACGCTATGGTTAATATGCGTACATATAGGGCCCCGGGGGCCCCAAAGCTCTGCTCCATAAGCCCACCCATGCACAGGTCAATTCCAGATCGCGGCCGTTTGGGGATTCACAATCTTCCTCTTTTCCCTCTGCGCATGGCATTGGGGCTTTGGGTGCGATGTATCCTCACTTCCTTCTGCTGATCTGTCCTCTCTTCCCGGGGGATGTGGTGTGCCATGCAGTCTCACATAGCTAGAAACCGCACTGTATGCATGGTGATAGACATACACATAAAAGCGGTCTAATATTTCCCTGACCCACTTTACCTTGGTCCCACCTTTGCACATTCAATCCACAATGGAAAAATTAATTTGGTTGTATATGCAAAAAAGGAGTTGCACACTTTTCCTGATGGTGTCCAATGATGATTAGAAACAATGGCTCCTCTGTACTACTATTTCTCACATCACATCCATTGCTAGTTCCCTTATTCCCTTTCCTCTGCCTTTCAGGTATTTTTTGCCAACAAGAAGCTGTCTGACTTTTATCGGATTCTGTCCACAAACCGAGATCTCAATGGAGTGGAGTTTATTTCAACCTTTGAGGGTAAGTTGACGTGACCACATGACAAAGGTAACGGATACACAATATTCTGCAATGAGGTGATGGTTTGGGGCCAAAATCTGTTATATGGAACGTTCCCCAATTCGTTGCCTCAAATAAACCAACAATTTGACGAAATGACTAACCTAGCCCCTTACGTAGAATTTGGGGTTCACAGCAGCCATATTGTGCCATTGTGTTGTAGCTCTCAGATAAGTCATTTTTGGTATGTTGATATAGGATGGCATGTGCCCATCTTCTTATGCCATTTGTTTGGCAATGACTTGCCTCTTGGTCCCGCAATGGGCCAGAATTGATCCAAAGACATAAGTGATATTTGTGAACTTTGAGCATTTACCAAACTGTTTGGCAATGAAGTCAGCTAGGTACCAGAGTGCTCCGTTGCAGGAGGAGGTAAGAATAAGCTGCCTTTTTCATTCAATATGTATTGGGATTTTACAGCGTGCTTCATTATTTTATATTCTATCTGGAATGCATTATTTCGCACTATAAGTGCAAATAGCAAGTTTACACTACAAGTCTACTTTTTTTAAATGTTTACATTCAAGTTGTAATTGTGCTATTGTGCTCCATGTCACTCACGGTCAACCCCGATTATATGCAGGGGTGCACATAAGGGGTCAGTCAGTACGTCAAAACCTAGTTATGAGGACCTATACTGTTGTTACTGATCACATTTGCGTATAGAGGAATCTGACTGTCAAGGAGAAATTGTCGGCTTCCTCCCTCTCTTGTTCCTCCATGTCTGCGTGAGGAGCCAACGTGACAACAAGTGCTCACTAGCGACATACTGGCTGAAATTGGTATTGCAGGTCCACTGTATCATGCATGCACTACTTTAAAAGTTATATTTTTCAAATTGCCAAAATGATTTTAGTTTTATTGTTAAATGTATATAATTTATGTCACAGAGAAACATTAATAAAATTAATGGTTGCATTTAGGGGTGTCAATTTGGGAATGTAAATTACTAAAAAAAGATTGAACTTGTAAGGTATTTGGATATCTGGGGATTGAAAGTAAGAGTAGAGATATGTAAGCCCATGTGTCCACTGTTGTTTATCCTGTGATGGGCTAAAAATGATGCCCATTAGAACATTTGCTGGAGGAATCCCCACAGTTTACCCATGGCTTAGGGCCCTATAAATTTAGCATACCAAAGACCCTGAAAAACAGAGCCCGAACAGCATCAGGCGCTGCTTTTTCACTTCTTGGAGACATGTCAGCTTGTGACCTGTGGATGGAGACAGCTAATCAGATGCTTAATCAAGAAAGGGGAGGTCCAACTGCAGCAAAATCTACCATGCAGGAAGCTAACGCAGTGGACAGTCGGTGAGTACCAAAGAACATCTCCTGGTGCTCATCTGAGTAGCTCAGTAAACAATGTTTGTGCACCCCTGGTTATATAGCTGATCTGTTTTAAAAAAAAAAAAAAAGGTTGGACTGTGGTGGTGACTCTGGACAAGAAGCTTGGGCAGGGAGCATGACTTTTTTTCAAGTTCCCTTCCCAAACCTATGGAGATATGTTTTCAGCATTGATAACCACCTCCCACAAAACCACCCCATCCAATTTTGTAATGGCAATCATATATTTAAATTGTAGTATCAGGAAATGAGGTAGGAGAACTTCCTGTCTGTTAACGAATGAACATACAAGAATTTTTTTGCATACCAGGACTGAAATGATAATGTCTTAAAACGGCAAAAAAAAAAAAGATTTTTGTAAACATGAATTGCATGAAAAATAGATAAGTGTGTCTATATTTAAAGATAAACAATATTTATAGAGATTGGGGTGAACTGGAGTTGTTCTTTAATTAATTCTATCTGTCCTTAGCTTGGGATTACCCGATCTATGGCGTGCAGTGGCACCCAGAAGTGAATCGCTTTCAATGGAATAAAGATTATGCCTTTCCGCACTCTGAGCACGCCATATGGATATCGCAGTATACTGCCAACTTCTTTGTCAATGAAGGTAATGGGTTCACCTGACTCTACATAAATGATCTGCTGATATTTAGTCTTTAAAAGTTAAGCTAGCCATACATGGTTCAACTGACATCAAGATCGATCACATTCGATCGAAGTTTTCGATCATTAAAACGATGTCGATTGAATTGATCGAAGTACACACCACTATTGAGTATGCAATCACACCCGCCTCGATTGAATTTAACGGTGTTTTAAACGTGAGTAATAAAAGCGATGTTCACAGAGGGTGATCAAACAAGGGACCCATGAGGCACAGCGGGATCAAAACCCATAGGTCAATTCTTGGCATTTTTTAATCCTGAGTACATTATAACGTTGGGCAAAGGGACACAGGGGACACCATACATTAGGAGAGTATTCACGAGGAGCTGCCCATTTGTGCTTGTGTGTCAGTCGCCAGCAATGCATGCTGCATGGTGTTTAAATGACGTTGGATTGGCATTTCCTCTCCCAGAAGTTACACAGCGCATTGAGTTAACGAATCCAATTGGACGGGTCAAACCACAGTACAAAAATGAGACACAATTTGGGGACAATCAATAAATTTTCCAAACTGGTCCGGTCACATCGATCGAGCAAAATGACAATTAAATCGATTCTACCCGACGGGACCATGTGGACATGCTCAATTTCAACGACCGACTCTAAAAATCGATCGATACATGATGACGTCATCGACCATGTGGGCGAGCTTAACACGTCCGTAAAATGTAAATGTAGCGTTCGGTTAACACAGGGGGCACATAACTGGTCGCTGGTACGCATCCGGTCTAAAAACCTTGCTCTGCCGGACCTGGGTTGTCCTGTAAATGCTGTGGGACTACGATGGAAGATTGATAGAGTGCTGATTGACTGCAAGCAAGATCTGCCGGGGGGGTGTCAGGTAGGAGGAAGCTGATAGGGTCAGCTTGGAGTCCTTGTCTCCGCCTCCCTGTGTGTCCCGAGGTGAAGATGCTTATGCTTCTGTGATGTGTATGTGTTGGGGAGGAATGAGTAGAGGGGAGGGGGGGGGGGGGCATGGTGTTTAGGGTGGGAAGGGAATGATCAGGGGATCGTCGTCTGGGGGAAGGATTAGAGGGAGGGGGGGGGCAGTGTGGTTTAGGTGGGGAATGATCAGGGAGTCGGTCTGGGGAAGGATTAGAGGGGAGAGGAGTGTGTTGGGGGAATGATCAGGCTAGTCGTTGGGGGACTGATAGAGGGGGGGGGGGCATGGTGTTTAGGGGGTGAGGCTCAGGGCCGTCTTCTGGGGGAATGATAGCGGGGGGATGTGTGTTTAGGGGGGAATGATCCGGGGCTAGTCTGTCTGAGAGAATGCCAGGGGGAGAGAGGAGAGGGGGTGATATTGGGGGGACGGCTGTGGGGAGGGGGGGATGATAAAGGAGGTACTGTGGTGCCTGTGGGGGGGGGGTGGGAGTAATTAAGGGTAGTCTGTGTGGAGGGGTGAGATTATTAAGGGGTAGGCGGTTGTGTGTGGGGTGGGAGGAATGATAAGGAGGTATGTTTGTGCCTGTGGGGGGGGGGGTGGTGAATTAAGGGTAGTAGTCTGTGTGGAGGGGGATGATATTAAGGGGTAAGGGGTGTTGCTTGGGTGGGGGGTGGGCGGTGGGTGGGAGGAATGAAAGGAGGGGTAGTGTGTGCGTGGGGGGGTTAATAAGGGTGTCTGTGTTGGAGGGGGTATGTTATTAAGGGTAGGTGTGTTCTTGTGTGGGGGGTGGGGGGAATGATGGGGGGGGGGGGGGTAGGGTTAAACCTACTGTAATTGTTTTTTTTTTTTGAATTGTCAAAAAGGGGGGTTTTTTTGATTGGATATGTTCAACATAGAATTATGTCCCTGAAAACGCGGCAGGGAGCTTTGGCTAAGTTTACACTGGCTTTTTTACCGCCGGTAAAGGGACCGTTACGTGACGACGGCGGACGCACAGTGGCGTTCACCGGGCGGTTTGTGGGTGTGCCATAGGACCTCTATTCCTTAGACATCCTATAATTGCCTGCACTGTTTTGTAGCCGATCACAGGGAGTCGCTTATCCCGCTGATGCGGAAGCACACTGGCAGTTTCCGAGCTGAAAGCAGCTCGAGAACCTCCAGTGTAAACTTAGCCTAAATAACTATAAAAGGTTGCAGTTAGGGGTGTCAAATTGGGAATGCAAATTACTAATTCAAACACAGGTCACCTATAGATGGGGACAGCTAATTGGAGGATTAATGAGTAACAGGGAGGTCCAGAATCTACCATGCAGGAGGCTGACACAGAGGACAGTGAGTAGACCAAGCTACATATGGGGTGAGTACCAAACATTTTCTCCTGGTACTCATCTGAGGAACTCACTAAAAAAGTTATGTGCACCCCTGGTTATAAATACCTTTTACTAGGAGCAAACCCATTATTTCTGTGGACACATGCAAGGTCACAAGTTTACAACTCTAATTCACATCTTTAATGCATTTGGTTCAGCTAACTACAGCATTAGCTAGTTCTATATAGGCCCTCCTTATATTTTTTTTTCTGTCTGTGTCCTATTTTTGAGATTTTCCTTTACTTCCTGTACTGTACACCCACAACAGGAAGTGAGAGTAAATCACTCCCAGGTGAG
The DNA here is from genome assembly GCA_036250615.1 of Ptychadena robeensis. Classification (NCBI taxonomy): domain Eukaryota; kingdom Metazoa; phylum Chordata; class Amphibia; order Anura; family Ptychadenidae; genus Ptychadena; species Ptychadena robeensis. Next base: position 23,093,388 of record CM070034.1, read on the forward strand.
GTGTATCTCCTTTTGTTTACGCTTGCCTTAATTGTCAGGACGAATAGGAACGAATAGGAAAGGTCTCCTTTACCAGGACACGAACAGCAAGGGAAATATGTAACGATACTATTTCTAAAATGTATGTTTAGATATGCTTTAAAACTGAATAGGCAAAAATGATCTGAATACAATGAACATGGGTACTGGTAGTTGGGACTTATGTCATATGTATTTCTATGCAGTGAGTGTGCAGGAGCTTCTTGTAATGGGCCGCTATCAGAAATTTCGGGGCCCACTTGTTAGAGAACCTGGTTGCCATGACATCACCGCAACAACAGCAGTTGGCATGGCACCGACCTGGCAGGGGACCGATGGGCCCCCTTCATGGTCGGACCCAAGCTGGGGGGGGGGGCTGCTATAGTGAAGACCAATCACTGCTGCACTCTTTTTATGTACAAGGTGTCTAGTCTTATATCCGCCATCCTGTATAATTCTCTGCAGACAGGCTGGAGTCTGAGGACCCGATAGGCCCGATAACCACCACATTTACAAGGTAATATCTGGGTTTCCAAAAGCATTAGCCACAAATGGCAGCCAAGGTTAATATTCTAATAGGAATACTTATGCCCTACATACACTAAACTAAGTTGTATGGAGACATTTTATTTAGCTGCATTATTTTTGGGGGTTAAAAAAATAAGTTTGTATGAATTTGAACCATGTTTTGTTGTATTACAGCCAGGAAAAATTCAAACCATTTTCCAAATTCTAAAGAGGAGGAATCTGCTTTAATCTACAATTGGTCACCAATATACACTGGCAACATCAGCGGCTATGAGCTGGTCTATTTTTTCTAGTTAACATCAGAAGTTTTAAATCAGGGGTGTCAAACTCAAACACACGGGGCAAAAGTTTTAAACTTGGACAAAGTCACTGGCCAACTTAGTTATTTATTGATACAATGTCTTTAATTATGGAGGTTTTCTTCCGTCTCGTCAGTTATATCGGTGAACCTTTTCATATGGAAACAAACTTACTATATTTTTCACCTCATGCATCTCACTTAAACTTGCATGCAGCTCCTCAGAAATGGATACTTATTCCATTAACCCCCATTTCATAGATTTGGAACACTGCAGTTATAGAACATATAAATTGAAAACCACAAAAATAAATAAAGTATATATAGTATATAATAAAGTATATAGTGTATATTTGATAAAGTCAAGCTGTGTATATAGTTACTCGAAGTGTTAAAGTTACAAGCAATAAACCATATTATTATATTTGGGGAAAAAATACACCTTCAGTACAGTCTTTTGCCACAAGATGCCCTCGGTGCACCCTTTCCATTTCATTCCTTCATCGTTATGCATAATAATTTGTGAGGAACACACATCATCTGCACAAACGGGTTGGGAGCTTTAGAGGGAGATAAAAGCCCACTCCCTCTTAAGTTACCTTGATTTCAAAATCTCAGGATTTGGTCAGGAAAGGCACATAAAAAACTTGACTTTCCCAGCCCAAACGTGATGCTTGACAGGTATGCTAGACACAAATATAACTGATCTTTCTAGCTCATCTCCTGCAATACCATCTTTTGCCACAAGATGCCCTTGGTGCATCTTTACCATTTCTGTATATCACAGCTCTAGCTTTCTCTATAAAGCAGGGTACAGACGTGGAGATATGGGTCAAATCAATGGCCGTTTCGAGCGCCGTGCACACTCACGGCCATATATCTGACCCATATAATCTGCGCCCACCGCTGAAAACAGCTTTATCGGACATGACCGTAATTACGGCCAATGTCCGATGCTTTGCCTAGAGACCGCTGGTCTCCAAGCAAAGCTTCAGCTGAGCCAGGGAGAGCAGAGCTGTCTCTCCCCAGCCAGCCGATATCTGACAGCTGTGTGATGACGTCATCGCGCTGCTGCAGGGTACATCGGATGGCTCCAATATCGAGCTGTCTGTACCCTGCCTAAGCTCCAGCTTTCTGACAGCTCAAAAATATTGAAGTGATTATACATAATAATTGCTGAGGGACATTTAAATAAGCAATAAAACTATCACTGATAAACTTGGCACTCAACAGTGCAATATTTGAATAAACTGTGTGATTTCATAGTATGACCAAATAACATCTTGTACTGACATACTAGACACAAATAAAAAGTATCTCTCGATTTCATCTCCTGCAATACTATCTTTTGCCACAAGATGCCCTCGGTGCATCTTTACCATTTCTGTATATCATATTTACATGTGATGGATACCAGTGATAGATAATTATGAAACTAAGGGGTTAGGGATGTAAAAAAATGAAAAAAGGATGCCCTATCTGTATAATGTAAAATTCAAAACCTTTCCCTAACAATGAGGTATATGCATATACATTGTGCAATGTTAATTTACTAGATTAGAGGGTATTTTTATACCTCATTGTTAGGAAAAGGTTTTGATCTACCACTGATAAATTTGGCATTCAACAGTGAACTATTTTAATAAAATACCAAAATAACATCTTGCTGAACCCTACAAAATTGTGTGCCTCTACCAGAATGGTTTTGGTTATTTTCTTTGCATGTCCTTAATAGGGGATTATTAGGAACAAATGTATTATTTTACGTGTCAGGTTGCTTTAACTGACATTGTTAATTTATTCCATTCATTTGCATGAAACATACTAACTACAAATAAAACTGATTTCTCGATCTTGTCTACTGCAATACCATCTTTTGCCACAAGACGCCCTCTGTGCATCTTTACCATCTCTGTATATGACAGCTCCTGATTTCTGACAGCTCAAAAATATTGGAGTGATTATATATAATAATTGGTGAGGAACATTTAAATAAGTGATAACACGACCACTGAACGCATGAACTTCATGAAACATACTAGACACAAATATAACGTATCACTCTCATGTCAGAAGTTCCATCCATTAACCTCCTTGGCGTTCTGCCAACTCAACCTGAGATAACTGTCGGCAGACTCAGCCGTCTGCAGGATTGCCCTGGCGGTTCTCTGGATCAGTGTATACACCGATCGGCCGGGTCTGCCCTGATCACATCACTGGTAAAATGCATAGCACGTCACTTCCTGCCAGCACGATTCCGGCGTCATGGGTGCCTTCGGAATTGTGCTCGTGACCTCCCCAAGAGCTAAAATCTTGGCGCCATTAAATATGCTCCGCCGCAATCACCCATTCAGGATGTTAAAGAAGCAATTTTTTAAGTGATTTTTATTTTAATAACCAAAAAAACAAGGAAATATCCATCTGACCATATTGTTTGGGGTTTTTTGTTGTATCATTTTTATGATTCCTTTGCTTCTTTTCTGATGATGATCCACCCCCAGCTCAACAACTCGGCTGGCTGAACGATAGCACATCTGCTAAGATTTTATTTGGCAAAGGACCGAAAGGCTAGAAATGGGCCTGGACTTAGCAACCAACTTCAAGGCTTATTACAGACCTGAAGAATGATATTGACGTCAGAGGTGGAACTGTCACATTCAACCAGTTTTTCAAGACAAAAATACAATTTCCTTCAAAGTTTGGTGCATTCTCTGATATCATTCCAAAAAGTCTTCACAATGTCTCTAAAGTGAGATTATGAATATTCAAGGTTACTACACAAATCAGCTGGATGGGCGTAGTCATGGGTTGGAAGGTGTTAGGAGTTGATTAATGAAAAACTACGTCCATTGAAAGGGACGTTGATAAGAAAATGATGAAGTTAGAGACTTGGTGAACAAAAAGTATGGAAACCATGGTAAATGAAGTAGAACCTAAATTTTTCTAAAGACAAGGTGAACTTGTGATAGAAACTGGGATCTTACTTTGTGTACCAAGGAAGCCATGCAGTCATGAAGGAAGATAAGGATTAAAATAATTTAAGCAAAACATAGACTGATATTGTGCCAGTTAATTTTGTTCCCTAATAATAACTGTGTCAACTGCACTCCCTGGTGTATATATTATGATCCCGGGTGTGCCAGATACAATTACAATGTGTACTACTAATTAATGATGATTGTTATATATAATTTGAGAAATCCTCCGAGATGCATTAGCAAGACAAGAGAAAAACATAATGGTAATAAATACACAGAGGTTATGGAATGAGGTTAGCTTGATCGATGTATGTATATTTAATTCTATTGATACACAATATATTCCATATAAACAAACATCATCGGTACTGTTGGCTTTGATGTAAAAAAAGGGGTAAATAAGACCTTGAGATGGCCTTGAAATTTTGACTAGCTGACTTTGTGAGTAACTTGCAAATCCACTGAACATGGTATCCTCACCAGATTGTTGGGGATGCAAGGAAGGGTTGTAGGATTTGGTTCCCAACTTTTTTTTTATTAACCTCCCTAGTGTTTGCAACTAGCCTAGCTCATCCAGCTCTGATCAGAGCCCCACGGCACTCACTGACCTGTCCATGGGTCTGCAGTTGCCCCGATACGCTGGATAATGCTTCCTGTACAGAAGCGGATGCCCTCCCCCCCAGGTGTCACATACATAATGAAGTTTTAACGTTGCTTCCGGATAAGGAAGGGGATCCCTCCACCCCTGGTGGGATATACCTAATGACATCAAATGGGGGGTGGCTGGATTTTTTAAATTCATACAGCACATCGGTTTCCCGGCCACTATTGGGTCCATCGACCCCCCCCCCCCATTGCTCTAAGGGCATTCCTTGGGGGGATGTCTACGTACTAGATCCACTTACCTGCCCGCAGCACTGGATGTTCCCATGGTGCTCTGCCTAAACTGGGAACCCCCTGTGCAGTTTGTATTAAAAAATCCCGGTGGAATGCACCTAATGATGTCACACCGGGAGGCGGCAGGGTTTTTTTAAATTCAAACTGCACGACAAGATTGCGCTGAATACAGCTTTCTGCTTAGAAAGCTGTATTCAGTTCAATTTCAAAGAAATTAGAGTGTGGTCCTCTCCCTCCCGGTGTGAGGACCTGGTGACATCACACTAGGGGTGGGGCCGCCAAATTTAAAGGGGAATTGTACTGGTTACAGTGATAGCATTACAAATTATATTTTATATTATTATCATTTTTTTTACGTAATTTTTTGTTTTAAACATTTTTATATTCAGGATGTCTACTAGACACTTGTACAGACATATTTTGGGAAGTTACAGGCCTATAACATAAAAGGTAATGTCCCCTCCTAACTTGCATGCACAATTCCAGCAATTGTGAGGACTAGGCCATTTCAATATGCAGACCCCAGTGGTCCCTGCCGCCCTCCCCGACACAAGTGGCGTTCCCGTACAATTAGGGGTGAGATCTATGCGGGCACGCCGTGTCATGAGAGAGTTTCGGTGATCACTCTGATCTGTCCACGGCGGGGGGTGTTATGTGGGTTGCATTGGTGAGGAGAATGAGCAGCATGCTCGTTCAGTTTGCCATCTCATCTATACCAAACTGCTTATGTCTCTGTGAATGCAGCACGATCTGCAGGCGGGTTGGGTGGTGTGGTGTTGGATGTGGGATTGGTATTGGTGAGGAGGAGCAGCCAATATCATCCCCCAGGGGGCCCCTAAAAGTCTAGAAACAGCACTGTGTTGGGATGATACTGTATGAAATCTCAAGGATGTCAGTGTTGTACTGGGAGGGTTACATGTGACCCAAAGCCAGCTGGTGACCTGTGGATGGAGGCAGCTAATTGGAGGCTCAATCAGGAACAGGGATGTCCATCTGCAGCACAATCTACTATGCAGGAGGCTGATGCAGAGGACAGTGAGGGAGACAGTAAGGAAGACCAACCTACATATGGAGTACCAACTCCTGGTACTCATCTGAGGAGCTCACTATAAAAGTTATGTGCACCCCTGAGTATCTACTCAAACTAAATATCATTAGATTTTTATTTTGATCGGAAGTGCTGAGGTATAGCGCTGTAGCCAAAAACACTTCAGGTCGTTCACTATACAAATTATACACAAACGAACATAACATGAACGAACATAATGTGAATGAACATAACACAAACTAACGTGTGCACATTCCATATCTACACATAAAACAGGAAGTAGCTTAATGCTAATTTTTTAGATAGAAAAAATAACGATCGAATTACATTATGACTTGTTTAACAGATGGATTAAAATTTACCAACATGTTCGATCACTGTCAGTTTTTCGTTTGATATCAATAACTTTTGAGCGATTGAACAAGTGGTTCAGTTTTTGATTTTCGTTCGATCAATAGAAAAAATTATTAAATGGAAATATTGAACCATGTATGGCCACCTTTTAGGTCCCCACACACATATCGAGTGGGGACTGACAGATGAGCTGCAGAGAGCAATGTGATGATGTCATCACGCTGGTCTCCATCGCTCATAATATCGGCTGGCCATTAGTTTGAATGGGGACATCGGACACCATTGAAACTAATGGCATTGGCCAGAGATTTACAGACATGTTTGTTTTCTGGCCAAATGAGCTTGTCGCCCCATGTGGGCACCCCCATTCCTAGTGTGTAGGAATCTGATTAAGATCTTTATTAAACCATGTGTTACAAACAAAGGTGCATGGCTCCATAAAGATCTGGATTAAATTCCTTTGTATTCAGTATCAAAGCTTAACATCAGCTCTAACCCCTCAGACCTAAGAAAAAAAAATGTTCAATCCAAGAGGCATTCCTGGGCAGTTTCCTAGATTTCATAGTAATTTCCTGCCCTCCTCTAGACCCAGAACATGCCCCCGGCATCCCCGTTGATGCCGGAGGTGTGCTCTATAAAGGCTAATCCTCCTCCATTACATGGAGGTCAATGGCACTGCCTACCCCCACCCCTCCAGTGTCATATATGACGTCATCAGGGCGAACCTGGAACCCGTTGTGTGTATGTCAGAGAATCACCTGAGGACTTCAGCGGGCAGGTGAGTTTGCCCACAGTTAGCTTGGGGTGAGTTTTATAAGCAAAGAAACTAACCCTGAGTTTACTGGCTAAACACCCGGGAGGTTAAGCATCCTAGCCATACTGGTGCGAAGCCCTGAGAAAGGGAGCTGCTGAGTCCCCGAAATACGTTGGCTTTTCACTCATTCATAAAATATTGGACTATTTAAACACTGTGGATTGGCATTTTTGATTTCAGGATTTTCTTTATAATTATAAAGTCTTCTGACCAGATACCAAGGTGAAAAAGGCATTACCCTATGTCCATAGTTTATGAACTTTCATGGTAAAAACAATAAAATATTGTACATCTCATGTATATCTCATGTACACTTTATAAATACACACAAAGACCTTAATGATCAAAACAACTGGGGAATTGTACCAATGACAATTTGTATACAACAGCTGGTCCCTAAAGAGAAACGCTGCGGGCTAATCACCTCTGGTCCTATGAGAGATGAAGACCTGACATAGCTGAGAGGGTATAAAACAACCTCAGGATGCGTGTCTGTCTGAGAGGTCTCCTCTCATTGCCAAGAGGTCAACCTCTTTATATACAACTGGGAATTTTTCAGGTATATTTTAACAGGGGTTCAGAGATGATAGCATTCTGCAGAATTCCATTCTACTCTACCAAGAAAATGTTATCACCCCGGCAGAATTTAGATTTAAAGTAGAATTTTCAAATTTGAAATTTCTACTTAATGAAAAAAATCCATGTTTATATGTAAAAATTACACAAATTTTGACATATGACAATGGAATGAGTATGGGGATCTCCCGGAGCTCTTTCCTATTCCTTAAGGCAGTGGTTCCCAAACTTTCCTTGCAGGGCCCCCCTTTTCTGTATAGGGACATCATCGGGCCCCCCTCCCTATTCAAACACAGGTAAAGAATGAGGGCCAGCGCCCCCCTGAAACATCTTCGCGCCCCCCAGTTTGGGAACCACTGCCTTAAGGATTTTACATGAAAGTTCTAGAAAAAAATATTTTATTAAAATTCTGCACTTCAACAGACCTACCTGCACAGTTGTAAAAATGTCCTCTGCTGTATTCCATTCTGGGCAGTTGTCTCTGAAGTCTCAGATGCTGATGTACTACAGATTCCAGGTCAGGGCTGAGCAGCAGCACTTGCACTTAGCCCTGGCCGGGTATCGACCTGTAAATGTCAATATGTACTCAAGTAACCTGTTGGGCATGTGCAGTCTGCTCAGCCCTGGCCTGGGATCTGTACTGCACCCAGCATGGAGATATCAGCGCAGAATCGATTCCAGCGGAGGACATTGTTTGTAGGTATGTTTTTTCATTTGAATAATCTATTTACTTTTTATTTAAATAGTTGAGTAGTTGAGAAAGATGAGTCTGTTTCACATTATGTTATTATTATAAATGTAAATACACAACTCCTCATCTAAATAGCTTTAATTCATCCAGCTATTACACAGTGTTTTACATATGGGTTGTGTCACATTAAATAATTACAACAACAGACTGAGCTCACAACAGTAATAGCTGAGGGAATAGTGAGTGAGTTGATGCTATTATATTTGCATGAGTTGTGTATTTACATTAACATTCTACATTGCAGTAAAATAATTATGTGACACATGCTAATCTCATCTTTTTACATATTCAGACTATAAGACACACAGACATTTTGCCCATCTTACAGTCTAAAAAATAGGTTCATTCTTTTTTTTTTACCTATTACAGATGGGTAAGAGGTCAGGAGGACCTCTATACTCAGTCCATTGGGTAGGGGATTATATATATTTTATATTTAATATTGGTTTTAGTTTATAAATATAAACATTTATATTTTTAAAGCTGAAGTTTCAAATTGTCGAAATTTCACAGCAAACATTTGACAAATCATTCTGCAGAATTTCAACAGGATTTCAACTGAATTTCCAACACTTCCGATAATATTTAATACAGTGGTGGCCAACTAAGTTGATATGGAGGGCCACAAGTGCGGCCCTCAGCATCACTAAAGGGCCGCATATAACAATTTCAATGTATACTGAAATTTTTTAATAAAGAAATAACAGCAGGCAGAGCTAGAAGACAATATTTTTCATTTTTAAATAACAAAACTTGTTTTAAATGATACTTTAGGGAACACTGTAGTGTGGTAATGCACATTTTGTGTCATATACATTGTCAAAGGTTATGTGTACCAATATATATATTACAATCACCCCCTGTTCATTGGTGGAATTCCAGACTAGGACCTGTCAGCGGACAGGTGAGTTCCTATGCCCTATGCACTAACAGTTAGGTTTCTGGGGCCACAAGTGGAGGACGGAAGGGGGCCTCCAAAAAATGCCCAAGGTATGTGGCCCCCGAGCCACAGGTTGGGCACCTGGGATTTAATACCTGGTGGAAGTTTCTTTTTTTATGCACAGTGACAAACTAATGAAAGTATTTTTGAAAGATATAGTTTAATGAAAAAATAAGGACTAGTAACCTTGAAAAAAACAATCCGTTTTCATTTTATTTTATCGTCTGTTTAAAATTTCTTTTGCTGAACTTTTATTTTACACTGTATAAAAATGAAAAAATAAACCAATATACTTAATTGCAAGCTCTGACAGTTGCCACCTATAGTCCTGGCAACTTATTTTCTGTCACTCTTCTGGGAACACGTATCTGCAGTACCACAAATGATCACTAGATGGCCCATGATACTTATTTTAATGCTGAAAACATAATTAAGTTAGTTGTATACTTTTCCATGTAAAAGAAGAGGGGTGGCCGTGGCCTGATGAGGGGAGGAGTGACGAGGGACAATCAGGATTCACAGATTACAGGTAAGGTTTATGTATGTTTATGTTTTAAATGATGAAGGGTTTGACTGCGAGGGACATGGAGTACAGGTGAGTTTAGGTCCACTATATATACATATAGGACTGTCCTTAAAGGAACCAGAGACCATCCTATTACATTCTTTTATCTTGAGGAATTGTTTCATCTCGTGGCCAGGACGCAACGAAACATGCTGATGTTTTACCCTATATGTGACTCTTTTGTTTGATACATTTTTGAAACTTCAACAGGCCCCTCAACAAAAGCCTTTCCTTTTTCTGGGTATCACGCAACATATATAATTAAATACTTTTTTTCCCGCTGTATATAATGAATGACCTGACTTATCTAATTCCATTACCCTATTATTAGTCCCAACTTCTGGGTCTGTTGACCAATGGAGAAAAGGGTATAATTGGTGATACTGTAAGAGAGTGATTCTTCCCTCTCTGGCTTATGGCAATTCTCACTCACTGACTCATTGGCTGTCTGTGATAGGTTCGGGCCACCCGCCAGCGTGAGTGCAGCTTTCCCATGCACAGCTCTGCATTGCCTATATCAGCACAGCTCTGCTGATATAAACAATACAGTTCAGATGGGAGTTCCGCCCGTGGGTGAATCTCCGGTCTGACAGCTTCTGCACCTGCCGGGCTAATCTTCTTGCTGGGAGAGTTAGGATGCTGGCAGGGAGACAAGGCGCAAGTGGCCGTGGGCGGTCGCGCATTCAGAAGAGATGCAGGCACTTTTTCTTCCCAATTTGGAATCGTTCGAAAAAAAATGGTATGCTTTGTTTTGTCTTTAGTTTTTATACCCATTGACATTGACTCTGTCCTTCAGGAAGGTTAATGGCTGGTGAAGGGGCCACAACATCTGTATCATTTGAAGCTCCACCAATAAAATCACATTTATCGGCTACCCCTTTAACTACATATAACCCCCCGCTTTGTATAGATATTTTATATCAATAGATCAGCAAACGGATCTTCTCTTTAAACTCAGTTTTCTTTTTTTTCTTTCCTTTTAGAAGTCATATAAACAGTCTAATGGATAACAACACGTATGACTTTCACCTAACAGCATTTGCCAATATTGAAGGAAACCCCGTTGGTCTCTTCTTTGTGTTTCTATTGCTCTATTTAACTGGGATATTGGGAAATACCATTATTGTGACCTCTGTCATCGTTGACACTCGTCTCCATACTCCTATGTACATCTTCCTTTGTAATCTCTCTTCCGTTGATATGATTTTCAACTCATCTACTCTACCCAAGCTGATGAACATTCTGCTTTCTGGAAATGACTCAATATCATTGACACAATGCTTCACACAACTTTATTTTTATATGTTGGCAGCCAGCACAGAGGACATTCTGCTGTCATTGATGGCGTACGACCGGTATGTGGCTGTGTGCAAACCTTTACACTATCACCTGATCATGACTAAAGCCAAATATGTCCCCCTGTTACTGGGCACTTGGGCTGTCGGATGTCTCAACTCTTTATTCTTGACTCTTTCAATGTACCAGTTGGATCTCTGTCCTGTTAATGAAATCCAGCATTTCTTCTGTGACATTAAAGCTCTGGCAAAGATAACCTGTAGCCATACCCAGTTTTATATACTCCTCTACATTGAAAGTGTTGTCCTTGGACTCTCCCCGTTTTTACTCAGCTTAACCTCCTACATTAAGATAATTCTCGTCATCCTCGGCATTAGGTCCACAAGTGGCAGGAAGAAGGCCTTCTCCACCTGCACGTCCCACCTTGCTGTGCTCATTATCTTCTATGGTGTTGCTCTATGCATGTATGTCAAACCTCCTTCTGTTCACTTTGAGAAATCAGACATTTTCTTCTCCATCATGTACACAGCCGTGACTCCCATGCTCAATCCATTAATCTACAGCTTGAGGAATGAAGAGGTTAAATCATCTCTGAAAAGGATTTTTAGAATAAGGAAAGAAAATAATATAAAGTAACTGCCATGGTCTGTCCAGTAATGACAAAGGACGTGTACGGTTGAGGCCAAAATTATTAGAGTAGTTCTTTACTAGGTTGGCACAGGTCTCCTGAAAGATTTTGGTCCATTTTTTTTAATTGCAACAGATTCTCAATAGGATTGAGGTCTGGGCTCTGTGAGGATCTGGGTTTTGGTACACTTGAGGAACTGTTGGACTAATTTTGATGTATGATTTGGGTCATTGTCTTGTTGGACAGCCTACACTACAAGCAGATCTCTGCATATTCTTCCGATACCAAAACCAAGATCCTGACACAGACACAGAGACACAGAGCCCAGACCTCAATCACATTGAGAATCTGTGATGGGTGCTCAAAGTGCCCTTTGGAAGTGCTGGAAAACCATGCAATTTGGATCAACTAGAACAATTTGCAATGGAATAGTGGGAAAAAAACCTAATTAAATTTAATGGACATTATCCAAAATAACAAACACTTGTTGTTAATGGTCATTTTGGGGACGGGGCATGGGGAAATGAAGTGTTGAATCATTTCATAAGGGGGATTATACTTTTAGCCTCAACTGTATAGAGCAGGGGTGTCAAATTCAAGAGGGTGCCATAAATAAAGTGGAGATAGTCACTGGTCAACCTTGATATTTATTGAAAAGATATCTACAATTGTGAAAGTTTTTCAGTTTCATCAGATAATGAGGAATCTTTTCATATGGAAAGAAACTTTAAAATCTGGAACAAGCAGTGCAATTTTAGAACACTTGTGAAAATTTGAAATAAATCACACATCTGTGCCATTCATTTCTGAATTTCAGAATTATTAAAAAATATAGTTATGTAGTTATTAAAAAATATAGTTGCTCTGTGGGCCAGATTTGCCCCCAGGGCCGGAGTTTGACACTCCTGGTATAGGGGGTCTACAAGTTGTAAACTTTGTTAAGAAACAGTATGAAATAATATATTTTTACCTGCCTCTCCTATTTATGTTATATTTCCTCTTCTGCTCCTCTACAATATCTGTGGACAACACTTCTTTAATGTGAATCATGTCATTTCATGCTATCTCCCATCATCCTGCTGTTCAGTAAAAGGCTCTCTTTAATCCCAAAAAATAGTATGGCAGGGGTGTGCTCTCCACACGGTGAAAGCAAAAATTGAAGTTCATCAGCAGCAAGGAGATCAGAGGTCCCAGTACATTATTTGGGGCACCTAGCTTTGAAAGTTCAATTCCTCAGGAACGATCATAATTGGTTGATAATGCTCAATGGATCCCAGTGCTCGCATTCAGATGGTCGGTCGGGAAAGCTTTTTTTCCACCACCAAGGAATGTAAGTTTAGGGAATGCCTTATAGCTGTACATGGTGTTATATAAGAGTGCAATACTCACAATTTCAACAATGTAATTAACCTTCAGTGCATATTTATTATATTATACAAATACCTTGGTTTACATACAGCAGGAATGACTCAATTTGATTGTTTTTTTGAAGTTTTTATATCAGTGTTTTTAAGGAGGTTTACCATTTGTAATACTTTTTCCTCAACAACAGTTTTTTCATAGAAAATGGGTGGTAGTTTGCGAAGTCTGTCCCTGTACCCACAATAAAAACTGTGCTGGTATTACCACATTACTGTCATGGTCTTACTAAAGCTAGCCACACATGGTTCAATTGACTGTACAATCAATGTAATTCGATCAATT
>CM070034.1:23112422-23128476 GCA_036250615.1 Ptychadena robeensis
AACCTTGTATTTTAACAAAGATTCTACACCTGGGCACTACCAGGACCGCCAAGCTGTGACGAGACCTGCACCCTAGCAAAATTAAGACAACCTGGAAATACGGGCGGCCGGGTGGGATGATTCCTTTGTGATGAAGAGGCCGATCCTCTTCCGTTTTCCACTTTAAACTTCGCGCGGCCACGCCGCGTCACTTCCGGTGGGCGGACATCACTAGCCCATTCTTCCAGCCCTCCCTGTCAGGTGCCCTCACGCTGAATGCGCCGGGCTTTAGGACCACTGATCTGTGGTGATGTCCTCTTCCTCTCTCCCGGGGGGAATGGGAAAAATTTGGAAGCTGCATTGCTTTGTTTATTGTTTTTAAGAGAAGAAGGCGGCTGCCATTCAGTTGTGAATGGCTAATGTATTTTATTGTTACCAAGAAATAAATGAAAATACTTTTAGGAAAAACTTTTTGTCAAACAGTTTGTCAACAAACACACCTCAGAAACCCCCGCTACATATATTGTAAAATATATGACCCCCCCTTGTTCTACTTACTACAATTCAGAAAGTTAGAAGTAAGCTTTGGTGACGTCACACAGTCCAGCTCATCGTTCTTTTTTTGCTGGAGGTTCTAACATGAGGAAGCAAAGCCCTGCCTCTATCAAGATGGTTTCTTTTACAGAGCAAGGCATGGTTAGTCTATAGTGGAGGGGATAGGCAGTACCGCTAACCAGCCATTAGCTCAGGGGTGGGTACGTTTTGGAACGTTTTGACTTGTAGGCTAAAACCCATGGGAACATGTTTGTGTTTTTGGGCAGCTGTCCATTAGAATTACATGGGGGCTGATGTCAGTATTGTTCAATCACCATTACAGCACCCGCATACAAGCCTCACTAAATTAAGACAGTGAAGTGTAAAAAAAATGGAAATAAGTGATTAAAACAAATGAATATATCAGAAAATGAATAACAATTGTGGATAAAGTTTATCCACAATCCAGAAAAGTATAAAAAAAAAACCCTTTTTTAAAATATTTAAAATATTTAAATTAACATTTGCCCAATCACACTTAAATAAGTAATTGTTTCTTTTCCATGTGTATTTCTGTATATCTGTAAGTTTTGGCCCTCTGCTCGTTCCCTGCCACGAGCACACAACGGTGTGTAGTCCTCATGGTGATGTTCAGGCGCTTCTTGGCATCTTGTTCCTTGCAGGGGAGACAGCATCTACTCCTCAAGGTGACAACAGGCCGGGTCAAAAACTAAATGGGCCAGGTATGGTCTGCAGGCCACAGTTTAGCCATATCTACCTTAACCCCTTATCTTTCAGCTTCTAACATCCTTTTTAACTGTTCGAAAGTTTTTGCCAATCTGTAAACCAATTTAATACCTGTTTCTTTAATGATTCCTCATGAGAAGCCAACACTCAACACTTATAATGTTACATAGACTGGAACTGAAGGAGAATCTTCTCAATGTAAAAGGCTCATAGAGTAAATTCATCTCCACTCCTCTGACATAATTATATGTCAGAATGGTGTTCAGTGTCGGTTGGCAAAGGCTAGCCAGGCAAGGCTAGCAAGGCTAGCCAGGAGGGACCCTGACTCAAGTGGGATTTTTTCAGGAAATGTTCTGTGCTGAAAAACTCGGCCTATACTCGAGTATATACAGTAATCCTATCCCTTTAAACTACTTGCTTTTCAACGCAAACATTTAAACAACTAAAGCCCCCCGTACATGCTTAGATTTTATGGCCGACCAAATCGATCTAAGCCATTACAGACATGTCTGTAAAGGTGGGTTTACACGTGTAGATTTTTTCTTCAATCAACTGCCAATTCGATTTTTGTTGAATGTTGTTGAGGAACATCGTTCGTCCACTTATCGAATGTAACATTAGATTTTTAGGTTCGCTCATCCCGATATCGAATGAAAATACATTCGGAATTACAACAGATACAAATTTACCAACATGTTGGTTGATGACCTTTTGATCGATTTTTAGTTCGAGATCGAACAAAGCATATCCATCAAACAAATTGGCCATTCTAGATATTTGTTCAATCAACCAAAAAATCGTTCGTTCTTCATGGATTGTAAAAAAAATCTACACGTGTAAACCCACCTTAATTCTTAGATCGTGTGATACTTTAGAAGGGGACACAATGTCCCTGTCTAAAGTATGTCTTCTCCTCAGCTCCGTGCTGAGGAATCAGCTGCCTGCTTCTGAGGGGGGAAGGGGGGAGCAGCTACCTTCCCTCTAGGCTGACACACAACACAGCCGGCTAAATGCTGTCTGCCGGGTCTCCCTATCTGACGGCAGGAGAAGCTAGAGAGACCCACAGGACAGCGCTGGCACACAAAGGGTGCCTGGGCTGATTGTGCTGATGACATCATCACGATCGTCCAAAACATTGGGTCACAATCTATACCTGTATGGGGGGCTTAAGTCAGCGTTATAATCTTAATATGTATTTCTTTGTTTGAATAAAAAAAATTTGATTTCCTGTAACCTTTGGTTCCTTTGTCTGTAGGTAATCAGAAATAACCATACAACTATCCATGCTTCATGGTTTAAGATGCTTTATGGGTAAAGATGAGAATACAATGACATTCATACTCTGAGGGGTTTAATGGTCCATCAGAATGGTAATATTAATGGCAGCTCAATAAGGGAAGAGTTGGCCAATCACCTCTGGTGTTCATATGGATAACCAAACGCTCATTAAAGATTTCTTTCAAATTGTTGCCTTTTCAGATTTGGGGAAACTTCATTATTTATTTTTCATTGCGTTTGCCCTGATCTACCTGACGGGATTATTGGGGAACATCTTACTGATTACCTGTGTGGTGACTGATGTCCATTTACATGTTCCAATGTACGTCTTCCTCAGCAATCTGTCTTCGGTAGATGTCCTCCTTACCACGTCCACTCTTCCCAAACTGATGGATATTTTATTGTCTGGGAATAACTTAATATCGTTCATCGGGTGTTTCACACAGTTGTGCTTCTACTTGTTTGCGGCCGGCACCGAGGACATCTTGTTGTCCTGTATGGCGTACGACCGGTACGTGGCCGTCTGTAAACCTTTACATTACCAGCTGATTATGAATCGGACAAAATATGTTCTTCTAATTCTCAGCACTTGGGTGTTTGCGTCCGTCAATTCCTTATTTTTCACTTTGTCCATTTACCAAATGAATGTCTGCAACTCGAATAAAATCCAGCACTTCTTCTGTGACCTGAAAGCGTTCGATAGAATAGCTTGTTCCCACAATATGTTCCGTATTATAATCTACTTTGAGATCGTTGTACTCGGACTCTTCCCGTTTATGCTGAGTCTAGCGTCCTATGTGAAAATTATTCTGATTATCACCAACATACAGACCATCAATGGTAGGATGAAGGCCTTCTCCACCTGCTCCTCCTATCTGACCATCCTCATCACGTTCTATGGAGCCGGGTTGTGTATGTATGTGGTGCCTCCGTCAGGAGACTTTGAGATTAAGGACTTGGTCTTCTCTGCTATGTACACCGCAGTCACCCCCATGTTAAACCCTCTTATTTATAGCTTGAGGAACGCAGAGGTCAAGCAAGCTGTCATTAGGATTTTTAGGCAAAAATTGTTTTTAGTGGGATATTTTTTACTGTCAAAAATAAAGAAAGTTCTATAAACTCTGCATCTCTTTCCTTCAACCCAAATGTCTGAACTGTACAAAGATGTATAAGAATATTTTTTATGCAATATCCATTATCCATAAACATTATCATTATGTCCAAACTCTGTACGGTCACAGATTATGCCCGCGCCGGGATCGGGCATAACCGCCGGCGCTCCGTGATTCTTTTCTGGCTCACGAATTCCTTCCAGTCCCAAGTCTTTGGCATCATTGGTGCCACCGAAAGGGCATGTGCGGCGCCATAGACCTCCATGTTAATGAAGGTGTGCCCCTTTTCTTTGCACACATCGCCTGCGTCTTATTGACATCAACGTTGAGAGTCGGGGGGAGAGCAATCACGGCCAAGCACAGAGAGTATGCCGTGATTGCCCATATGGCAGCTTTTCGCACCATTTTTTGTGCCTGTAAGGCCAGGGAGGTTAACCCCACTGCCGTTCCTTATGGCACCATCTTGTCCAGCGCTATCCAGTTAGTACTGCACTGGGGGAGATGGAGCCATCTGGCAAAGATCGAAGGCCCGGCAGCGCAGATTTAACATTGCACGCTGCTACAGTGGCTCCGATCTGAAGAAGAAGCTGCTGGAGGAAAGCGAAGTTACAGGCCTATAAAAAAAATCCATTTAGGTCTATGGTGTGCTTTTGGTACAGAAAGCTGGACCTCAGCAGTGTGTTAGGGAGGTTAATGCCACTGTTTATGTTAGATACCCCAAATCAATTACAGCAGACCCATGAGTTACAATTGACCTAATTTAAAGTTTAAACTTGAGTTACAACCAAAGTCTTGATTTACAACCCTTATTTTGGCAGAGGCCAATGATGTTTCTGCAGGAATGTCAGAGAAGCATGTGTAAGCTGCACTCCCAGATATATGTTAGTTACAGACAGTGCAAGATATCTAGAAAAGACAGAAGACAGGAAGAAAGAGAAGGTAAAGAAAGCCAATAAAAATAAAAAAAAATGTAAATGAATGTGAAGAAATACGAGAGTGGCGATCGTGTGACCAATCTCACTGATAAGTCCAGTGTGTCATAATGGACCATCTCTCCAATCTCCAAAAGTCTACAGACTCCTCCAAGGAGAGAAAGGACACCAGAGAGCCGGATGTCCTTCCCAACAATACCCACCATCATCCTCTCTTCCTGAAAGACAGACATGTCAACTTGATTACACATTTTTGTTTCAGGTTGGCTTAGCTCATTGTAACGTTTTGGTGAGAACAACAGGAAAATTATTGGTGTCTCTGGTAAATGACACATATTATACAACACGTTTTATTAGGAAAAGGTCAGGTAAGGGGTGTATAGGGAGGTTCGGAGCACATTATGGGTCTTCATCATTCTTAAGCAAAAACAGTCTTGACTTACAAGAAACCCAACTGATATACATACAAGCTTCCAAGTGAAGGGTCCACTGTATGACATGTCCAATGACATTCTCTCTCCATCAGATATCCTTTAGATCTACCAACAACTATGTAGTGCCGGGTCCTCTGTGATTGAACACAGGTAGACGTGATTGTTTAGAAAGTCCCTCATATTACATGGTTTTGGTAAAACAAAAGGAAATCTGACAGAGAAATCTAAAGGTGTATGGTGATCCTTAAAAGGAATGTGAGGTTAGTTTTTGTCCATAGATGGACTTTAAGACTAAACTCCAGCCAAATAAAGGAGAACTCTATAGTAAGTCTTAACAACACACACTACAATGTCTTCAATAGAGATGGTCAGTCTACAGTGACTTTTTTTTTAACTCAGCAGTCACAGACTAGTCCAATTCCATCTGTTTAAAGTCCCTGCATCCTACTTTTGACTGTCAATGGGCTTCAAACACAACGTTTTTGTAAATGAGAGATGAGGCAACTCTAGGACAAGGTAATTTGCACCCAAGTTGAGGACAAAGAGCTCTATTTTCCATTTACAATGACATTGGGAATCAAAACATCTAAATTAGTGGTTCTTAACCTTTTTAGATTTGCGTCCCGGAAGTGTCATCACAAAGTGTCACTTCCTGTATCTGGAACACGGACGTGCAGGTGCAGCGTCACACTTCGCGACATCACTTCCAGCACAATCAGATAAGTCTAATGTCCCCTCCCTCATATTTTCCCACCCAGCGTGTGCAAATAATGTATGCGGTAGGAAGTTGGGAGGAGTTATAATATCCCATCACTCCTGAGTTTGAAGGGAGGGGGCATTACTCTCCGTCATATCTTCCCATTCCGCTTGCAGGCTCGTTTGGAGCAACAATGATGCTTCCAGAGAACTTGGCGAACCCTGTTAAATGGTTGTTCGACCCCCAAGAACCACTGATCTAAAGAGACCCAATAGCAACACTGAGAGCAATAAAATCCTGATTCCAACCTTTCGCCATTTTATTCATAAGTAAAAAATGTTGATTGTGAATCTTCTAATCAAAATAATTTTGCGAATATCGGCACTTTGAGAATTCACACAGATCTTGAATATAGAGCTATATCTTCGTAATCACAAGTATCTGTGATTTTTTATACATCAGTACCCG
Organism: Ptychadena robeensis; assembly: GCA_036250615.1. Classification (NCBI taxonomy): domain Eukaryota; kingdom Metazoa; phylum Chordata; class Amphibia; order Anura; family Ptychadenidae; genus Ptychadena; species Ptychadena robeensis. The sequence continues at coordinate 23,118,604 of CM070034.1, forward strand.
GAACTACCCTGCATTGAGTTTGCAATATGTGCATGTACAATTTGCGCAATGAAGGCAATAATGACTGGAGATCACAGATTTACTAATTTATTGTGTCTTTAAAGCTTTGTAAGTTCGCAAATTTTTCTCCCCTATCGACTGCAATACTGTTCACAGTTTTAGTGTAATAATGCACCTCCATTTTGCGAATTCCTTATAATAATAGTTTATAAGATAACCAGGAAATAAAGGAAATGTTTGATGAAAATAAAGCCATTGAAATTATTCCCTGGACTATGCTGGGTCCCTGTAGACAGCCCAGCTGATGTATAAACAAGGACAATATAAGTTATATAAACCTCTCTGGATATGTCTCGTAGATCGAGGCCACTATTCCACAACAAGGTAACGTAATGTATATAAATCTATAGGAAATGTATTGCTTTCATGCTCATATGCTTTACTAAGCACTATGGTACATTGTCTCATACACCAGATGCTGAATGTTAAATTAAATAAAGTTGATTTCCTAGTATGATTATGTAGATACAGACGTCTGCAGGGTGTATTTTTTATCTTTATTAACTACATTTAATTGGCATCTTCTGTTTACTTTTTTACTTAACCTCCCTGGCGGTTCACGGAGGTCCAGATTTCTGTACCAAAAGTGATACAGTGTTTTCCGCCCCTCATCAGCGTCATGGTGATCCGATGGGGGCGTAAGGCTCTGTGTGCCTGCATCTTTGTAGAATGCTGCAGGCACACAGAGAGCCCGCGGTTGCGCCTGATTCCGGCACGGGGGCAGTGTTTTGATTTCACGATCAGCCTGCCCGCCAGTAACTTGCTTCGGGCGTAACGCGAGGAGGGTAAACACGACCATAGACACGATGCTTGGCAGGCGTTTATTTATCGACAATCGCCCGCAGCATGATGACATCATGATGCCATGGTCCACTCGTTTCGAATACATCATTTTACGATTCGACAACCAATACTTTGGATGGGGACCCTTGTCCCCATTCAAAGTACTGGTGATCGACCAGAGAAAAACGTTTGTTCTCTGGCTGATCAAAAGTTTTGTGGCGAGTACGAACGGTTGCTCCAGTGGAGCGTTCATTTTTGCGATTGATTACCAGCCTATCACCCCGACGCACATGGTGATTAATCGGCAAATCGACTACCCGCAGATTGAAGCGCGATGGCGGCTTTAGAGGTCATAATTTTTTTTTTTTTTTTATCAAGTTTACACTTGTTTTCTTTTCTTTTGATTTGGATTGGATAAAACATTTATCAAAATAAAAAACCAATGTAAAAAAAAATAAAAAAAAAATCTAAGAACATTTTTTTTTTCTGTACCTTTTAATCTCCCGCCCGGCGCGTGACGTCATCAGGACACGAGTGCCGATCACGGAAATAGCCGGAGAGATCGGCTATTTCCGGAGACACTCGGGTGCAGCCGGAGGTAGATCCAACTATCAGAAACGCTCAGCGGGAGCGTTTCTGCTAGTTGGATCCACTTTTGAACTGGATTATAGAAAGACATTTCTCTGATCCAGTCCAAAAGTAAAAAAAAAAAAGGAACATCACTCGGGTACCCGGAAGAAGCCGGCGAGGATGAAGATGGAGGCGGTGGCCGGACCAGGTGAGCTCCCAGTTCGGGCGTATCGATTGTTGCTGTGTCCCTTTGCCCGAACTGGGTTCAGGCATATCGCTAGGGAGGTTAATTTCATTTGTTATCATCGAATTTAAGAATCACAAATGAAGAGCAAATGTATTTTTTTATTTTGCTCACACATCTGCGATTACAATCAATAGGTTTTCTTCAACAAAGAAAAAATGTTTGAGGGGTACTTCTTCAAAACAATTACTAGTGCCACACCACCAGTTAATTAAGAGGAAAATATTGATGTAAACACAGTACTTATATATTCAGATAGCTATGTATCCTGAGTAAGGATAATCCTACTCTAGAAACACCATCCACAAGGTGTGGTTGTCCTACATGTTTCGCCCAAGTATGGGCTTCATTCGGGACTTCAAGGTGTACAGGTATGCATTATTATCAGGGGTGCACATAACATTTTTAGTGAGTTCCTCAGATGAGTACCAGGAGATGGTGTTTGGTACTCACCCCATATGTAGGGTGGTCTTTCTCACTGTTCTCTGTGTCAGCCTCCTGCATGGAAGATTCTGCTGCAGATGGACCTCCCTGTTCCTGATTGAGCCTCTGATTAGCGGCCTCCATCCACAGGTCACCAACTGGCTTTGGGTCAAATATAACTCTCATAGTATGACACCATTTGAACCCCCCAGATCTCATTATATTTCTCTGACTTTCCCCCAGATCTCCAACACTCTTAGAAGTCCAATAATTTTTTGAATTAGTAAATTACATTCCCCGTTTGACACCCCCCGAACTGCAACCTTTCATAGTTATTAAAGCTTCCCTGCGGTTTTTCAGGTGACATAAATGTTATATGTTTAACAATGAAAATTGCCAAAGAATTTTGGCAATAAAAAAAAACCCATTTACAGTAGTGTTTCAATGATAGTAATGTGAGGAGCTGTAATCTCAACTCAGCTGCAATATCAGCTTCAGCCACCAGGTGTCACTACAGAGCGCTTGCCATCAGAGCACACAGCAACACAGGCTCCTCACACAGCAGGAAGGAGGGGGAGGAGGGTATGGAAACTCCGTGAAATTGTCCTCTGTAGTCTGCAGATGCAATCAGGAAGGACAAAACAGGTACGCAGAGCGGGTTTTTAGACCCATATGCGTACCAGCGGACCAGTTATGTGCATCCCTGATTATTATCATGAACTCAACAAAATCTTTTTGGCCCCAGATCTCACAACAAAGGGTGGATAGATGTCTAGATATTGCTCCAATAGGGGGTCCCTCACGATCACCCGTCTCACAAGGACCGCATGTTTTCGCTGATGCACAGAAAACAGCGTACAAGTAGGTTTTACAGGTTATCTACCCTGAATCCTAAAGCAGGGAGATTTTTTAGTTGGTCAGCTGTATAAGAGGAGAAGCAGCCCCTTCATGGGGCATAGCCAGATGTCAGTTAGCCAGTTTCAGCAGTGATGTTCCCCTCTGCGAGCACACCAAACAACCTGTGACCCCCCACCACAGCCAGTGCCTCTGACACAAATCTCATACCTTTACAATAGTGCACCTTTGACACTACTGTGGTTTCTCTTTCCACCCCCATTTCTTTAAATATATGAACTAATTATGGGATCAGTCGCCTGGACAGTTGGGGTCACAAGACCAGCAATCTACACAGTATACCTACCCCCTACCCAAATATAGATTCGCCCTTTGAAGTTAACCCTTTCTCCTTTGGTGTGATGTCACCAGGTCCATCACACCAGACAGAGGGTGCCAAAGGATACAGTGATAACTGTATCCAATACAATTCAAAGTAAAAATAAAGCACATTTCTAAATGTAATAAAAATGTTATCATAAACAAAATTATCATTCAAATTATACCTTTTATTGTTTTTTTTCTATGTAATTGTTTTTACATAATTGTGTTTCAAACATTATTATATTCAGGTTGTCTATTAGATCCTTGTATGGACATATTTTGGGAAGTGACAGGCCTACAACATTAAAAATAAAAATGTAATTTAAGTCTATGGTGTGCTTTTGGTATAGAAATCTGGACCTTGCAGGAGCGCTAGGGAGGGTAAACTTCTTAGGTGTCTGGTCCAATGCCACGGCGGATGTCTCTGCTTATCCCAGAGATTGTTAAAGGCATTGGATCCACACGACAGCCCAACAACTAGCATTTTCAGGAGTGATTAGACATGGCAATCCAACACTTCCAAATGTTTTTCATTGTTCTTTATCAATTAAATGGACTGTACTGCTTTTACAGATCTACATAACATGGATAACCAAACCTATATCAAGACCTTCCAGATTTTGGCATTCTCGGACTTCACCGGGAGCTCTGATCTTCTCTTTGTAGTGTTTCTCTTTATTTATATGACAGGTATACTCGGTAATATAATAATCGTTTCAGCGGTGATCCTTAATGTCCGCTTACACATTCCTATGTACATTTTCCTCTGTCATCTGTCCTTAGTAGACATCATGTTCACATCGTCCACTCTTCCGAAACTGATGGACATCTTGCTGTCTGGGAATAACTCGATCACGTTCCAGCAGTGTTTCACACAAGTCTACTTCTTTATGTTTGCTGCTGGGACGGAAGACATTCTGCTGTCTTGTATGGCTTATGATCGCTATGTGGCCGTCTGTAAGCCTCTACACTATCACCTTATCATGAGGAAGGAAAAGTATGTGCTCCTCTTGTTGGCCACCCTGCTCTCCGGCTCCCTTAACTCCGCTTTTATGACCCTCTTCATCTACCAGTTTGACTTTTGTCATTCTAAGGTGATCCAGAATTTTTTTTGTGACATTAAAGCCCTTCAGAAGATATCATGCAACGACACGGGATTCCACATCATTCTGATTGTAGAAACCCTGCTGCTGGCTCTCTGTCCGTTCCTGCTTAGTGTGACGTCATACGTTAAAATCGTCCGAACGGTTCTGGGTATCAAGTCACCGCACGGTAGAAGCAAGGCCTTCTCCACCTGTACATCCCACCTCACCGTATTAATGCTTTTTTATGGCACAGGTGTCTGTATGTATATGAATCCTGCCTCAGATCACGTAGAGGAGCAAGACTTGGTGTTCTCTGTACTGTACACTGCGGTCACTCCCATGCTGAACCCTCTCATATACAGCCTCAGGAATAAGGAGGTCAAAGGAGCCCTAAAGAGGATCATGCGTGTTAAGCTAGCCACACATGGTTCGATTTAAGCGTTTAATCGAAGTTTTTCAATGAAAAAAGCGATCAATTGTAAAACAAAAAAATAAATGTGCTGCCCACATAGTACAATCGACGATCATTGATCGATTTTTGTCAAATCATCGTTTCAAAAGTGATCGGACAGGTTGAAATATTTTGCTCGATTGTAGAGCTCGACTGTTGCAGCTTTTTTTTGGTCGAGTCAATGATACTCGATGTGTGTGGCTACTTCCCTTTAACTTCCGATTGAAACTAAAATCGAAAGAGCAATTTAAATCGACGATTTTGGATTACTTCAATTAATATTTCAGTCAAAATTGAACAATAATCGCACTCCCCGTGTAAACATCGATGAAATTTAAATCGAGTTTTTGATCGAACTTCAAAATCTAATCGAGCATTGATTGAACGCTAAATTGAACCATGTGTGGCTAGCTTTAGAATACAACATTACAATGTAGAGTTGTGAATTTATTTTATGCAATATATTCATTAATGATACAAAAGTTCACATTATGGGGTAGAGATCACAGTTCTCAAAGATAAAAGGGCTCTCTAAAGCCCCCCCCCCCCCCATACACCTTTGGATCATGCCATACAATTTCTATTAGATCTACCAACAACTATGTAGTGCTGGGTCCTCCCTGATAGAATACATAGTGATTGGAAGAAGAAAAGTGGTTTTGGTAGAAGAAAAGTTGATTGTACAGAAATTGTATGGTATGATTGTAAAGCCCCCCACGTCTAGATTTTTCATCCAATCAACTTAATTCAATACATTTTTTTGTTGATTGATTGAAAATCTATGGCAGCCCACATAGTTAGATCAACCTAAAACAATTAAAATTGGGAAAAAAAATTATTGAAAAATTATTGGACATGCTGGAAAATTTTAATTGGTTGTATTGAAATTGATTACACTTTCAGTCGGTCCCAAAAAAGTTGATCAAATATCTGTTACTACAGTTGGCAAACATACACCCAATCACCAATTCCCCTGACCCCCAAAATGTATCTTTTTAAGTTGATTGAACAGAAAATCTATGGCAGCCCACATGGTTAGATTGACCTAAAACCCATAAAATTGGGAAAATTTTCGATGGAAAAATTATGGAACATGCTGGAAAACTTTAATCTGTTGTATTGAAATTGAAGCTTAATTCAATTCCGCTTTCAGTCAATCCAAAAACATTTGATCAAAAATCTGTTACTACAGTTGGCATACATTACAATCACCAATTTTCCTGACCCCCCAAAATTATTCTTTTTAAATTGATTGAATGGAAAATCTAGACATGTATGGGGGGCCTTTAAGGAAGCCATCATATTGTGCAATTAAAAAAAAAAATGCCAGTTGAACATTTATTATTTGTACCGCTACACAATGTTCTTGAATAACAGGTTCTTTAGAATTTTTGTAAAGCGTCTTTACCTCTTTCTGCCACAAGAGAGCACTAGAAATAAAAAAACACATGATAACGTAAACCAGTGTTTTTCAACCTTTTTTGGGCAAAGGCACACTTGTTTCATGAAAAAAATGACGAGGCACACCACCATTAGAAAATGTTAAAAATTTTTACTGTATAAGAGGCAGCTAGATAGGAGGGTCGAGGGTGGGGTCAAAAACCCACGGCACACCAGGCAACATCCGAACAGTGGTTGAAAAACACGGACGTAAAACAGGACATCGCACACGATAAACATCAGTGTGTGGTGGCACCCATTACCAGCGGACATATATGTCTCGCCGGTACACCTAGAGATGGGACTTTTAAACGGCAAATAGGGTCATTATACGGTTTATTCACCTTAGTATGACAAAGAGGTTAACTTTAACTAAGTACAAATCAAGCGTAAAGCAAGTACAAAATAATCACAGTTTCAAAAAATTGAGCAGCATATACATCTCATATAACAGGTATTGTACGTTACTATCAGAACATCATCGATACATATATTCTTCTCTACGCGTTTCGCGGTTGTTAGCCGCTTCTTCAGGAGAGTTCGGTGATTTCTATGAATATGGAATTAACGAAAAACGACATGACAGCTGGTCATTGGTTACAGCAGAGGTAGCTGTTGACCCATAAATCAATTTCTACGGGTATTTAAATAAGTTGTAAAGGTTTGCATACCTTTAGTATACTGGTACGTCTGTCATGAGGGGTGTATCCTATACCTCGCACTGGAGGGAAGGAGGGGGTGGCCCGCCAGAGACGGGGCAAGGGACTCCCTGGATCCGGGGGTGGGGACCCGGGGCCTTTTCCGGGGAACGGGGAGTTCCTTATGCAGCACTGGACTCCTGTTACCCGACCATATTCACCATATAGATGGTTGTTGATCGATCTAGAAGATTATATATATTATATTGTTTATGAATATTGCTGTCATGATAAGTGGGCTTAATGGTATGGCCTTCTATCTATTGTTACCCCTTTTGTAATCTTGGGTGCCGTGTATGTATAAATGATTGCTGTGAAGGGTAGTTGTGAGGACCTATGGGATACCGTGGTGTCTGGAAACAAATATGTGTGTGAAAAATAGATGGATCCTTGATATATCAGTGCACATGGATGGATATATCATCCGTGTCTCGTGATAGTCAAATAACACACATAAATAGCAAAATTCATAATGTTTGTATATAAATCAATAATAAATAATAAACTCAAAAATTCCAGAAACTTATTGTACTGGTAATACAGTGATAGCACGCTGAGATCCGTGTGTGAAACATCGTCAAACAAAAAAAAAACAGGGAGGAGAGAGAATGATCTACTATCTTTTCTTCTCCCCTCCTTGTTTTTTTTTGTTTGACGATGTTTCACACACGGATCTCAGCGTGCTATCACTGTATTACCAGTACAATAAGTAATCTCTACACTGGCTTCCAATTGTCCAGAGAATAAAACTCAAAGTTCTGTCTCTTGTTTTTAAATCACTCCACACCTCCTGTCCTCTACACCTCCTGTCCTCCTTACATCTCCAACCTGGTACACAAATACACCCCTAACCACCCCCTCCACTTCTCCAGTGACCTACTAATGACATTAACATCATCACATGCCCGGCTACAGGACTTCTCTAGGGCCACTCCTACTCTCTGGAATTCTCTCCCTCATCCCATTAAACTTGCTCCTTCTTTTAACTTTTCCTGAAAAACCCCCTCTTTAGTCTGGCCTACCCACCTTCTCACTCCTAACATCCCCACTGTGCCAGTCCCTCCCCACTCACAGTATTGTATACTCTGTTCCAGCGCACTCTAGATCGATTACTTTTATGTTAAAAAAAGAAAAAAGCAGAGATCGTTTAAAAATAAATGTATTTAATAAATAGAATGCACACAAACAAACTGCTGTTTATAATCACAGCGGGTTACAGTGTTTTTTAAATGTATTACAAGTTTACCATATTATTATAAATATAATAACTAGAAATGAAGGTAAGTGCAAACGCAGCACATAAGGCATAGAATTTGCATGCTGTGGAAGAACACAAGGAGAAGAAGTTCTATAGAGTATTGCATTGTGCTTCATAACAAGCCGAGTGGTGTCTAATGTCCGGGGTGGAAGGGCTGTACTGGCTGAGACACACAGGATGATACTATGATCGGGTGGTCTACACGTGGCTGGAGCAGACATCATTATACACAGTTTGTACCTGCGCAGGGATTTATGACCTTCACTCTAGTGGCGTTCAAATCTCTATTCACAGATCATCATTAGGAAATATAGAATGTTTATTTCTGTCGTCCCCAGTGTCTGAACGGTCTCAGGAGTGTCTGAGAAAATTATATCTGGGAGTTAGCAATAGAAACCAATGAAAGGATCTAAAACTAAAAGATCTATATACATTGCCTGGCCCAAAAAAGTTAAAGTCACCACCTGGATTTAACTAAGCAAATAGGTATGAGCCTCCTATTGGATAAATCTAAGGTTTCTGCAGTTGGTCAGGTCTAGGTTTAGCAACAGTATGTGCTCCAAGAATGAGGTCAGCTGACTACCTGACTATCCTCAATGACCAGGTTATTCCATCAATGGGTTTTTTTCCCCCATATTCCAAGATGACAATGCCAGGATTCATCGGGCTCAAATAGTGAAAGAGGGTTCAGGGAACATGAGACATCATTGTCATACATGGATTGGCCACCAGAGTCCAGACCTTAACCCCATTGAGAATCTGTGGGATATGCTGGAGAGGGCTTTGCACAGCGGTCAGACTCTACCACCATCCATGAAAGATATTGGTGATAAATGAATACAACACTGGATGGAAATAAATCTTGTGCAGAAGCTTATCGAAACAATGCCACAGCGAATGCTGTAATCAACGCGGAAGGCGGTCCCAAAAAATATTAGAGCATGTGACCTTTTTTTTGGTGGTGACTTTTTTTTGGACAGGCAGTGTATTTTTGCATACAACCTTTACCCAGGATTCACATAGAATAACCCAATTAGAAGCCACATCTGGCTTTAGGACAGTCAAGTTAGAAATTAGCACTCTAAATATTACACCATGCCCCTTTCTCAAAGAAAACACATTTTGGGTCTTCTACAGAACCGACCGAGATGACAATTCTGCTTAAACTTGTTTTATTAAGAATTGGCACTTTATACATTTTCCTGACACTTGCCTATCGCTAATCATGTTATCACAACAAAACCTGGTTGTCCATTTGTTTGAAAACAAATACATTTAAGGCGGCCACACATGCACCGCAAAAATCGGCTGCCGAACGGTGGTACCCACATGGGGCAACATATGCCTATCACCCGAAAGCTTGGTCGGCCAGAGAACGGGCATTTAACCTCCCTAGCGGTTGAGATGAGCCCAGCTCATCCGCTGTTCAGGCTCGCCTCAACCGCAGGGGAACTGGGCAACGGGTAGACCCGATGCCTCCCTGGAAAGCTGCAGCGATTGTCTTCATTGCTGCAGCATTCCGGGGTTTTGGCACCGCCCGATCGCGTCACGGTGACGCGGAAGGGGGCGGAGCCATAGACCTTCATGTTAATGGAGGAGTGCCGGCTTTCCCGCTCACGCAGCTGGTGTCAATAATGACACCG
>CM070034.1:23168661-23186023 GCA_036250615.1 Ptychadena robeensis
GGTGAGTATTGTGTCTGTTTAATGTATGTCTGTTTTTTATTGTGAGTTTAAAACCGCTTTAATGCAACTCCTAAGTGAATCAACAGTTAATCTAACCCACAATGCAAACATGGATGTGACATCTCCAGGCTGAACTAAAGCAAAGCTAAAAAGATCGGCGACTATTTCCTGCCATGTTTCCCATTTGGTCATAGATGACCTCTCTGTAGATTTATCATGTGGCCACGTTAGCAGAATCCGATGTGCTTACCCTGCCAGTGGTGCTTGTAGTCACAGGTCCGCGACAAGGCGATGGCGATTGCACACAGCAGCGGGAACAAGAAGGTGCACAGCCTCCAGGAATGTCCTCTTCCACTGGGGGAAAAACTTCCCAGCTTCCCGGCAATATAAAGAGCTGTGAAACCCAGCCCAGCAAATGCAACTATAAAAACAGAAGTCAAAAGTATAAGAAAGTATAAAAAGTACACAAATAAGCATTTACATCTGTTCAGCTTCATCTGAATATCCCAACCAAAGAAAGAGGTTCACAAAGGTTCGCACAGAACCGCAACACAGCGCAGGTACACAGGTTTCCAAAGGAATCGGGGTACCTTAGCTGTCCCAGGCGAGGTGGGGAACGCAAACAGATCTGTTTAGATTTCCTGTACCGATTCTTTAAAAACAGGAGTCAATGGAAGAAACCGATACTAAGAGGGTTAACGCAGATTTAATTGCACTTGCAACGGGCCGCTTGCCAATAATTACAGACTGTAATGTGAAAGGACATTCAGGCCTCTTTAGCAACTACAGCCTTCTCCTCTGAGTGTCTTTCTTCTTGTTCTATATGGTCTTGTTTTTTTATTTCATAAGTTATACTGCCACCTAGTGTTGTGACTCATATAGGCACATTGTGATTACCAGTCTAAATTAATCCCGAATAGTACCAGACAGCTGTATGTGCCAATCATGGCAAAATTAATACTTTCAAACCAAGCAGAAGAATATAGAGAGAAGCTTTTATATGTGGTATTCATATGTCTGGAACCAGTACATGTCCAATGTACTGAATTTCCTTGACTTGCAGAAATATGGCTCCTCATACACGCAGCGATGGCTGTGGGATTCTCGGAAGACGTCATCACGCTGCAGCCAGTCGCCCAGAGGATTGGTGGGCACCCTTTGTGTGCCAGCCAATACTTTGGATGGGGACACCAAAGGTATAGGATCGGCCAGAGAAATCAAGTCATGTCTGTACTCTGGCTGATTGAGATCTGTCACTTCATGTGGGCAGCAGCCATCCATGGCCAATGGATTGCTGCAATCGAGCTTTGGTCGGCCGCAAAATCGGATGTGAATCGCTGCGTGTAAACTTATCTGAAACTAAATTACTTATTGCTCACATGAGGAGTGGCCACTGGGAAAGCTCTTCCGCCCTTCAGTCACCACTTCCGGGTCCCCTGTACACTCCAGTCCTGGCAATTCCCTTCCATCTGGAAAGCAGCGATGCAGGAAGTCAGGACGTGGTCTAAAGAGAGAAGGAAAGGAGAGATCATCATAAATTGTCAGGACTAGTTCAGAAGCCACGATCTCACGGCGCATGATATCAGCGCTACGCAGCATTAGTGGATTAGCACTGTATATGTTCAACAATTTTTATGTATAATGGCTGCTCTCTTAGATAGATTTCTACACATGGCAGACATGGCCCATTGTTTACAAGGACTATCTCTGGAGGAGTCATGAGTCAATAACAACGCAGGTCCATTTTAAAGCAATAGATGGGTCACATCATCAATGGGTCAAACTCACCAATTGTAATCCATCTGCTTCTATTTGCCTATGGGTTAGATGTTTGTTGTTTGATGTAGAAGGGTCTTGTTAAAAGCCATGTTAAAGCACCCATAGGGTACCATGGACCCATCATGCAGATGGACACCAATTGGAGACTAGGCCTTAGGGCAGAAGTGGGCAAACTACGTCCCGGCGGGCATAACTGCCCCGTTTAGTCTAAGAGGATGATTGTTATGGCCTTCTAGAGGCAATCAATTTATCAAAAATGTCATGTCATCAGTTTAAATTTCCTACACAGGCTGGATGAGGACTTGGGACCTGGCGGCCCTTATAGGTTCTTTGCCCGGCCCCTCTGTCAAATTGAAAAACCCATTGTGGCCCACAAGTGAAAAAGTTTGCCCACCCCTATCTCGGGGAAACACCGATTGGGTTGGGTAGACCTTCACAAATATAGGGTTATCTATAATTTTAACCACTTGTATACCAATGTTCTACTAGTTGTACCCTATAGAGGGTCAGTTCAATCCACAGGGTGCATCTAGAATCTCACAGGGGACAGAAATACTAAAATGTCTCCAGATGAGATCCTAGTGTCTGCCAATTTAATGGTTAATGTAAATCATCACTAGAAGGGCCACGAGCAGTAGGAAGGGGGTTCCAATTCTCCAAAACTTTGACAATCAAAAGCAGAAAGATGAAAATCACAGCATTCGTGGGTGGATTTTGTGAATTAATTGCAAAGCCCTTCAAAAAGCCATCATTGTCAAATTGGTTGAAGATGTAGAAGGATTGTGGGAAAAAAAAACTATATATTGCCCAAGCACATGTGGTTTTTGCAAAAAAATTAGGATCAAAGTCAAACGATTACGCTGCCTTAAAACATGCTAGAACAGGGCTGGCAAACTTTTTGACTTGTGGGCCACGATGGGTTCAGGCCGTAGTTTGCCCATCTCTGCGCTGGAACAATATTTATTTATTTACAATGTTCCCACAGCCCTTCTATACAACTATTGCAATTTTGGTGATCATGTTCAATGAATTATGTTTGCAATGAATTCACAAATTGCATCGTTGAAATAGTGACATCCCGATACAAAAGCACATTCGCTGTGCGTTTCTGCGCCTTAGCGTCTGCATTTCCCACACTAGGCTTATATTCAAGTTAATTAGGTTTTCCTCCCAATTTTTTTCAGAATTAGAATTATATTTGGGTCAGCTTATACTTGAGTATATATGGTAAATGTCCTCAATGGTTTTCCTGTAGTCTGATGCAATGCTAATTTCTCACCACTAGAGGGAGCCAGTACACCCCACAGGTATACAATAACCTGGAGAGCTTTCAGGGTCCTTTTACACTATACACGGCAGTGTTTCTGGCAGGTAACAGACATACTAGCGGTTTTGGACTGTGTTGCGCTTGTGACTCCCATACAAGTGTATAGGAGATGCTTGCTCTGCATCTGCCAAACTGCATGCAACAGCATTAATGGTAATGCACAGCATTGCGAAACCTGTGTACCTTAACCTCCCTAGCGCACTGCTGAGGTCCAGATTTCTGTACCAGAAGCGCACCATAGACTTTAATGGAATTTTTTGTGTTGTAGGCTTGTAACTTCCAAAAATCTGTCTGTACAAGGGTCTAATAGACATCCTGACTATAATAATGTTTGAAACACTCAATTATTATTAAAAAAAGTACATAAAAAAATTTGGAAATGTATCTTTTGAATGCTTAAATTGCTTGAATACTTATTTGGTATAAAAGATTTCAAAACAGTATTTATTGATTTCAAAACAGTATTTATGTTTGTTCATAATAACATTTTTATTTAGTTTTTGTTTTGAATTGTATTGGATACAGTTATCCCTGTATCCAATACAATGGCATTCTCTGAAAGGGTTAACTTCCAAGACCACATCTGCAATGACAATGGGGGTGATATTCCAGTTGTTCCACTGATATTCCAGTTGTTCCACTGATATTCCAATTTGCATATGAATGTCCCGCGCGGCGGGGGGCCGCGGGACATTCATGTGCAAATTGCAATATTCATATGCAAATCGGGAATTCATTTGCAGATTAGGCTTGAAGAGAGGTGTCACAGCCTGCTTCCATAACATCGCACACACAGACAGCACTCAGAGCAGAGTGAGCAGCTGGAGGATCTGCTGGACGGCTCCCTCTCGTCAGCTGCAATAGTGCATTAGCAAGTGCAGGACGAGGTACTGCCGTCAGAAACGCTAGGAAGGTTAAGTGAATGATGGCCACGCTGCATTGAGGTACTCTAGCGCACTGCAGATGCAGCGTGGCTTTTGTGATAGGGCCATTAAAAATATAGGACGAGTCTTTCAGATAGTCTTGTTAAAGCACAAAGTGTCATGTTTTAAAAGCATCTTCCCATTATAATAATTCCACATACAAAACTATTTCTGCTGCTGGCTTTCTAAGCAAAAGAAAACAAAAATGTCTTACCTTCCAACAATGAGTTTAATTGTATTAGTGAAGATGCCATTGAGGGCTAAAGCCAGACTGGCAGCTGTAGAGACAAAAGAAAGAAGTTTTTTTTTCTTATATACCAGGCAAAACTGCTCTTAAATATGGTTTAAAGAGCTCAGCACAGCTACTTGATACTTCAAGGTAAAGAGCAACTAAATATCAGCCATGTTTGCATTGGGCTGGCCAAAGTGACAATGCAGGGACTGAGTGCACGCAGACGGTCAGAACTTATCCCAGGCAAACAGTATATTTTAGACCAATGCCAGCAGTGGCACAGGATCAATATATTAGGCTTGCCAATACATATAAACTCTAAGGTGTGCTTAAACATGCTAAAGGCAATATTATTTTCTCTGTACACACAGAGGCATCATTAACCTCATAAAAGGTGTATATCTGGGAGTCAAATTGTGCGATTGTCCTTTGCGCTCCACTACCTGCCTCTCACATCTCCCCCCACAGTTGTATATCTGAACCAGGGGGAGATGTGAGAGGCAGGTAGTAAGAGCTCTCCTTTCCTTCCAATATTTTAAAACTAAGGAGGAAGCCTCACTTTAGTTAATTTTGTTTAATTTGTAAAGCAACACATTTTGCATTAGACAAGGTTGGAAGAAACATGTGATCAGAACCCAAGCAGTGGTGATCCAGTCCTTGGCTAAAGATGTTAGACTACCAACAGTAGGTGTCTGGCATACAATACCCCGGCCTTAGATTCTCCAAGAAATGTGTTGGCTGGTGAAGAATCTAGGAGGGGGGCTGGCTAGACACTAGCGTATTACTATTCTTCTTTAAAAGTTTTTTTTCTTCAAAAACTCACTTTAAGCACATTCCTGTCTTGTTTGATAAGAATGTTCCCCTTCCCCCACTCATTACACAAGTAGTATTACCACATGCCATAATATCTCATAGGAAACTTAATTCTATTAACTTCAGTTGGAGTTTTAATATTTAGCTATGTGTTTATGTATCAGAAGAACTGATAAATCTTATACCATGTACAGCTTGTTATGTACCTGTGTGTTATCTTGTGTTGCAGCTCGACTCTCATTGAATGTAAATCTCTGAGTAATATGTCGGCGCTATATAATAAAAGTTAATACTAAATTATAAAAGCTGATAAATCGGGGACCATTAGCAGTTGTTATCTTACAGAAAGTTTGGAGTTCAAGTGATACCATTTATTGGCTAACTGAAGTCATAGGAGAAGAAAGCTTTCAGATGTCTCCGATCCCTTCTTCAGGCTAATACTATTGTGGTTTTAGAAGCTCACATCACATATAATAAAGTCCAAGTGTCTCTGCGTCTAGTCCGTGTCCGTGGGATTGCGCTACTGCGCATGTGACCCATGGACAGCCATTGGGACTTGGAGCGCAGAGACTTCGGGCGGCCGGGGCCAACAGAGCAGGTCAGATCAGCACAGGAACATAGACTGGGGGCATACACAGGAAACATAGACTGGGGGCATACACAGGAAACATAGACTGGGGGCATACACAGGAAACATAGACTGGGGGCATACACAGGTAACATAGACTGGGGACATACACAGGTAACATAGACTGGGGACATACACAGGTAACATAGACTGGGGACATACACAGGAAACATAGACTGGGGACATACACAGGGGACATACACAGGAAACATAGACCGGGGACATACACAGGAAACATAGACCGGGGACATACACAGGAAACATAGACCGGGGACATACACAGGAAACATAGACCGAGGACATACACAGGAAACAGACTGGGGGCATACACAGCAACAAAGACTTCCTTCCACCACATATGTTCTAGCGCTCGTTAATTTAACAGGCTTAATGTCTAGTTTATACATCAAGTTACAAGGACATAACATTCTAACAAATACAACTGTTTTCTCTAGACACACATGACATGATTGAGGTGAGAATGAATGGTTGGAGGAGATAGCGATCAATTGTTATCTTGTATCATTGAGTATCTTACGTAAAGAGGATTGGAGCACATGATATCAAAAGCATAGACAATTGAGTGTCACACTAAATAAGTAGAGGAACAACCATGAAGGTTATGGTGAGAAGGGATTAAAGGAATTCTTTTATGCCTTCTCACCATAACCTTCATGATTGTTCCCCTATATTCAGCCCCAAGCCCCACACCATAGAGACAAGGTGCCCATGCACTGCACTGATGATGGCCAATGAGTCTGACATAGCCATGTGCTGGCTAGACACTAACATATTACTATTCTTCTTCAAAAACTCACTAAAAGCACATTCCTGGCTTGTATGATAAGAATGCCCCCCACTCCCCCACTCATTACACAAGCAGTATTACTACATGACATACTATCTCATAGGAACCTAAATTCTATTAACTTCAGAGGGGTTTTTAATATTTAGCCATGTGGTAATGTATCAGAAGAACTGATAAATCTTATACCAAGTATAGCTTCCCGTGCGTCCGTGCGATCTGCTCTGCGACAAAGGCGGGCCAAGACCACAACCGAAATGGGAGTCAAGAAAGAGATCAGCTTGAAAAACAAAAGAGAGATACGTTAGTGGTGGTCCTGTACAGAGCTTAGACTAGATCAATGATGGCGAACCTTTGATCTTTTATCTCAAAGTGCCAGCATGGCGATATAACCTGAAACACAACTCATATACACAAACAAAACATGTAAACACACACTCTACTGTCTTAGATAGACTAGGGTGGGTATGGGGCACTATGTGCAATCAGAAGAGAGGGGAAGAGAACTGACATCATTAAGAGGCAATAGGCTGCAGTTTTTCCTCTGTGCTGGCTGACAGCATGTGTGCCCGCAGAGAGGGCTCTGAGTGCCACCTCTGGCACCCATGCCATAGGTTCACCATCATTGGACTAGAAGGGTAAAGGATAATGACCAATTATCGCTGTTTCTTACAATACAAGTCTATGAGGTCAGCTCACTACCTGAGCGGCTGCAGCGTTCACACATAGGAACCATAGGATTTTACTCAGTCTACGATGCTTTGTGTTTACCACACGAAAAAAAACTGTATGAAAATAACTTGATATTTTAACCTCCCTAGCGGTTGAGACGCACCCTGTTCGTTAGCCGTTCAGGGTCATCTCAACCGCAGGGGAAGCCGGCATTGGGTACACCCGATGCCTCCCTGGAAAGCTGCAGCAATTGTCTTAATTGCTGCAGCATTTCCGGGGTTTCAGCACTGCCCCGATTGCGTCATGGTGACACGGAAGGGGGCGGCGCCATAGACCTCCATGTTAATGGAGGAGCACCGGCTTTCCCTCTCACGCCTTTTTCCCTCAATAATGACACCAGCTGTGTGAAGAGCAGCGGCGCGAGGCAGGAAATGACAGGCAGTGTACTTTGTACATTGCCTCGATTGCCTGTACCACGCCATTGTAAACGGCGCGATACGGGCAGTGCGCTAGGGAGGTTAAAAATGATATTTTTTACATCTAGTGTAGACTGTTTATACAAAGATTTCACGTTAACATGCATGAAGAGCAGAGAGTGTCTAGTGAATTTAATATCCAATTAAAAATCTGGTGGCTCATAATAAATCAGGGAATGCCAATTCACTTAAAATAAACAATACTGGAGAACTTCAGTTGCAAATGTGGAATTTGACCAACTAGCGATTCACAGTTCACCGACTGGCTGCTTGGTTCATTTGAACTTGCCATAATATTTCTGGGTCCACCAAAGTAGGACCAGCCAAACAAGCTGATCATATGCGTCTCCATGGGTTAATGTATAAAACCTCTTTCTCTACATTCGCACTGAGGAGCTGCATGCAGCCTCTGCCTCCGATTGGCAGGAACTAGTAGGGTCAGCAATGGCCGACATATTGTCTAGTAATGTTTCCTTGGAAATACCTGACTTTCCAGCTAATAAGAATACTGACAGGCATATGAAGACACAGGGTACTTACAAACATACTGTTAGTGGGGACCCGATCAGAGACCACATATGGGTTTCTATAAAGCCACATCTCCTCTGGCTGAATCACTCGCTGGAAGGGATGCATTATCTCTGTAAGCCTGCAAAAGGTGAAAAGGAAATGATTATTTAACCCTTAACACATTCACATGACCTAGCACATGTATCTGAAATGGTTTCTTCACCAGCCTACAGTTATTCTCTGCCTAAAAGACTCGGACAGGATAACACAACTGTGCACAGTGCGGAATATCCTATAGAAGGTGACAAATCACAGGCTCGGAGGGATCCTGCAACAGGCGGAACAGAAACTGTCTGAATAAAATTAGAAATACACATAGCTATAGGGTGCATGAAGCTCTAACATTACTATCCATCCCAAGCGGCAGTGCTTGTGCCCGGGCCCTTCACTAGGAAAACTCGGGAAGAAGTCTTGTAACCTGCGATGTCCAGGAGGCCAGGCTGTGACCTTCATACTGTTGCAGTAATCCAAGGGGATGAAGCATATAGGCAAAGTTCCTGCCCATCACATCACAAGTTGGGGTGTACCTCAATGCTGTTTGAGCCCAATGCCACCATTGCAGAAGTAATATCATGGGGGCCAAAGCTTGCACTTTAGCTGGGAACTCAATCAGATTTTTACAAACTTTTATGCTCAGATACCCAGTGGGAGGTTTTCAAACCCTCTGCAAGCTCCTCGGAGGACCTTCATGTCACCTCTGTGATCAAGCTAAGCAAGAGGCGGAATGAAAGGTAAAAATAAGAATCTACTAGGTCCAGGACTAAAAAGGAAATCATATTTATATATTTTTTTATTTTATTTTAAAGGACCACTTGTAAGGGGTCCTGCATTCATTATGTAGTCAGGCGTTGTATCCTGGAAAGAAGTCTGGGATACAAGACAGTAACAACTGGTTGCTGGTATTTTTGTTTCATTTCGGTGACAGTGTCCTGGACTCTGGAACAAGCAGAAAGGAACTATATGGGCCTTCCCACTTATGGCTGCTGCTTTGTAGGCTGGAGCCGTGGACTGGCGGTAGGGTAACCCCATCTGATGGATAACCTCTAATGAATTGTCCAGGACTTTTGAACACCAAAAGGACTTTCACAATTCAGAGTTATGCTCAAGACAATATAAATGCAGTAAGTTATCAAAGAATGCTGGGGGGAAATTTGCACTCAACAGCCTGGATGGGTCGCACTTGGACATTCCAACATGACAAATATACAAAACACAAGGCCAAGTCCACCGGTCATTGGCTACAGAAAAATAAAGTGAATGATCTGGAGTGGCCATCTCCGTCTCCTGACCTCAATATCATTGAGCCACTCTGGGAGACCTGCAGTTCAGGCAACACAGCCCAAGAATTTACCAGAACTGGAGGCTTCTTGTCAGGAAGAATGGTGAGCTTTACTGTCTGAGAAGATAATAAGCCTCATCCACAACGACCACAAAACACTTCAAGCTGTCAGTGATGTTAAAAGGGGATAATACACGGTATTAAGAACTGTGTGCTTTCCTGTTTTTTTGCACCAAGGGGCACTCACTATGAAATATTTTTCACTGAATATAGCAACATGACTGCCAGGAGGAAGGACCTCTATATATAAGCAAACCCAATATCTAAGGTATTTAAATGCGATCCAAACCATGTGCAGGTGTTTATCCGAAATTAACCTTTGACATCCTCAATATCAATTGTATTGCTGTGTCCTCCACTTTTAGGCCACCTCTTCAAAGGAATCTGACTGGGAACCTCCTTATCCCCTTAGAGTGGACCTTCCAGCCAGCTCAAGTGACTACTTGGCTTCCTTCGGGGGGGTTGCCAGAATTTATTATGAAATACCATCACCTTTTTAGCACTTGCATTCTTAACAATCTAGATATACTGGAAAAATTGTCATCGAGAAATAAGAAATGCTTTAACAGTTATACTTTGGGCATTTGCTGAAGATGCAGGTTCTATTGCTAAAGTACATGTTTTCTATTTTTGTAGAGTATGCACAAGCACTTTAGATCCATGAAGAAGCCACTAATAGGGCGAAACACTTAGGAATTTTAAAGAAACGCTACCAAAGGGTATTTGCTGCACATCTTACTAATATGCTGGGGAGGTCTTCTTCCCTTTTCTCCTCGTGTTGTTTCAGTTTTCACGTATGATTAATTTTTAAATCACATACCAAGAAAGAGTCATGTTTTTTAATAAATTCAACTAGTTCTTGCTATATGCAATGAATGAGATATGTGCTTTAACCTCCCTGGCGTTAGGGGCTTTTCGCACCATTTTTTTTTACACTGTACTCCACTGTGATTACTCGCTCTCCCCCTGGCTTTCTACACATCTCCATAAGATGCCGGCGGTGTGTGCGGGGAAGAGCGACGCCCCCCTCCCTTAACATGGAGGTTAAGGACTATGGCCCCCTCCCCCGACCCCTTCGGTGTCATCAGTGACGAGGTGGGAAGAACTCGGTGAGCCTGCAGCTAAGCAGAAATATTGCAGGCTTATGGAGAACCACCGATTGTGACCAATCCCGGCACAGACGCAGTTTGATCCAAAATCAAACTGTGCCCATACTGCTTTGGGCACAAGCCAGGGAGGTTAAAAAAACATTTTATACCAGTGGTGGGCCAAAAGTGCGGCCCTCGGCATCACTAAAGGGCCGCACATAACATCGATTCAGACTCTCCCCCATCAACATATACCAGCTGGTGGACCAGATCCTGACAGGCAGTCAAAACCAGATTGCACCCCCCCCCTCCTGCCCCTGGGTGCAGCGCTCATATGTAGACCTGGTTTCCCCAATCAACATTGACAATTTTACTGATGTAGGAGTGTAAAAGTTGCTAGGAAAGCTGGGTCAGTGTGTGACCACTTTACAGTTAAATTGCTTTGCCCTATGCATTAACAGTTAGGTTTTGGGGGCCGCATGTGGAGGACCAAGGGGGGCTGCCGGACAAGGCTCAAAGGGCCGCATGCGGTCCCCGGGCCACAGGTTGGGCACCTAGGTTTTAGACATATATATCTAATCTGGATTTTTTTGTCTCTTGATTTGACTGAGGCACTCATTCTCATTAAAGTGATAGGTGACCATCCATTCCTACCTGTATTTCTAGAACTAGGGAGTGTAAACCTTTGATCAGGGTCAAGCGGGTAGTTTGTATCGTGATATAAAACAGTAAACACATTTGTGCGACAATAAATGGCTACAGCCAACCACTAACCATGAGTGACAGAAAAGTGTGTTACTATTCATATTCTCCAAAGTGTGTGTGCATGTGTGTGTGTGTATATATATACACACACACATACATACACACACTTATTATATACACATATACACACACTTCCAACCGGTACAAAGGACACGAGATAACAAGAAATCATACATTTTCCATATCTTTGCTGAGAGATTGCTGAGTACTCACATGAATATACCGAGCAGCAGGACTCTGATAAAGAACTCGGCTGCAAACCCTTCCAGGATCCTCTTCTCCATCCTGGTGCACGTCCTACAGAGATGAGTGACGAGTGAACAGAAGAAGGTTTCTACACGCGCTGTTCCTCCCTGTGTAATTGTCACTATTTTAAACCCTTGTGTGTTGTAATGAGGTCAGCCGTGAACAAACCAACATTCTACAAAGAGACTTATGCTAAATACCTTCCAGCTATATAGAGACTGTCTGTGTATACCAGCCAAGGGTGCAACCATCAGCTGGTCACCAAACATCACAATGTCTAAACGATGTTCTTTCCTCCTAACCATATATATTCTAACATGTGTGGATTGTTTATTATTATTTCTAGATAGCAAATACTACTACTGTGTTTCCCCAAAAATAAGGCATCCTCCGAAGATAAGGCACCCTTAAATTTTTGCCTTATGCTGAAATAGAAGGCAGATATGGTACTGTAACTCTGGACAGGGGGGGATCAAAGGGGGCAGCCATAGTAATCCCCCTGAGTCTCCTGTGCCATTTTGATTCCCCCCTCTGGTCCCCTGTGTCATTTAAGCGATGCCCCAGTGCCGTATTCTTCTTCATGGAAAGATGAGACATCCCCCGAAAATAAGACGTAGGGCATCTTTAGGAGCAAAAATTTATAGAAGACACTGTCTTCTTTTCAGGAAAACAAGGTAGGAAGTGAAGTTAGACCTTAATGCAATTATAAAAAAAAAATCCCCATTTTAATAAAGAACCAGAAAGGCTGTAGAAGGCCTGGTAAATGGGGCCATCACGTGCCCTCTACCACCAGTCTATACCAGGCATAGAACTTGGATAATACTGGTTAGGGGGGGGCATGAAGAAGCGGTAGCACCCCTCCTGTAAATACCTCAATACCTCATCCCCACAACACAAAAAGTATAGGGTAATGGGCAGGGGTGGGCAAATGTCTTGACATGTGGGCCACAACAGCTCTTTTTTCACCTAACAGAGCAGATGGATAGAGTGATTGAGGGAAATAATTTTAATTAAAACGCCATAACATAAAAGGTTTGGCGTGACTGGTAAGATGTGGCCCGTGCGGTAGTAGTTTGTCTGGTATAGGGTATGAAACCATTAACTGAGGTAACGTTTACTCATGAGCACTGGGACTGGGCGAAGTAACATTTGCCATGTCTTTTCTAGTCATTCAGCATTGGGACTTCATCAAGGGATGTCAGGAGAGGAATATCATGTAGGACATCTACTGTGCAGGAAATAAGGGAAAAATGAATAAAAAATGCTGTGCTGCCATTTTTAGGACTTGAATTTAACTTTATATATATATATGGGTCCTGGGGACACCTGTACTCCCCATAGGGCAGGGATCTGGGGAGCCCCCTGGATCCTCAAATGAATATTCAGTTCCAAGAGTAAAAAAATCTGGAAATATTTTTCAGATTATAAATAAATATTTGACACATTTTATTATTTATTTCTAAATAGATGAATAGTCCCATTTATCCACTTTCTGTAAAGAAATTACACACATTTCCAGCCCATCTTGGCCAGGTTTATGATAACCGTGTTAAATAACAGCTACATATACAGCATTGGGTGGCCCCTCACCTGCAGGGATTATAGACCATGGGTTCCTTATTGCTGGATTATAACATTGGATTAACGAGGTTTGCTCTGGTGTTCTGTACACATACCCTGGGGTTCCCATTTTGTTTTATATTGACTAGAAATGGCGCATCAGGTCACGCGGAAAGCAGTAAAACTGGTTGATGACATCCTAAAAAACCTGCTTGACCAAATTCAGGGCTGGAAGCGCCTCAATGGAAACTCCAGCATTTCTTTATTTTTTTTTTTTTACAGATCTGTTTTGTGGTCAGTTATTTAATGCAGATTCTTTACATTGATGAGGGTTCCCCTCCCTTCCTGACCTTTAGGTGATATAGGACATGCCTGGAGGTAGTCATGTCTGAGAAAGTAGGTTTAAGGTGAAACTGGGTAATGTTTTTTTTGCTTTCTATTCTCCGTCCAACCTGTATAGGAGAATGGGACCAGAGGGGCTGCAGTAAAAAAAGCAAAACCCATCATTAGATCTTACTTTGTCTCCCTCTATAGAATAGAATGAGCACTACGATCTCCCTGTACCTCTTTTCTCCCAACCTATTTTCCCACCCGGGCAACTAGAATCTCAGGCTTTTGTATGGTGGTCTTCAAAGGGCTATTGTTGTTCATGATTTATGCTAGGCATACACGGCTTGATGTAGTAACAGATTCAAGCAATATCAGGCGCCATGCACGTTCATGGTGCCCAATTCTTTTACAAGATTTGAGCCATCCAGGCTTCCTTCAAGCTTGAAGAAGCTTGGCCGAACAGGTTTCCAACAATTACTTTGAAAGGGGGACAGGCTGGCAGCCGCAGAAGCGCTACGGCTCAATATCATGCCTGCTCGTCCACAGCGCAATGACGTCATCATGTTGTAGATGGGCTTGCTCAGTCTGCTGGCTTCCTCGAGACTTGTGTGCCCAGCTTTACTTTCCCCATTTGGGATGACTGAATTGGCCTCAATACTAGACAAACATATCTGCTATATTTAACTTTGGCATTGGCTTACCGCCTTCACACAGGCCCCTGGGTTCATCAAGGCCCTTAGGGTATGTGGCCACTGCAGATTCCCTCAAGATGCGTGCCGTAACATTTGCCGGCAGAGCATGCTCTATTGATTTAACACACTGCACGGTACGTCTATGAAGAAACGCCATTCCGCAGCTTCAAATCATCACCACGAGCGCGCCGCTCAAATAGCACAGAGTGGACACTGTCCCATTCTATTTAGTTAATATTGGTCAGATTTTGGACATTTGGGGCTGGACATTTTTGTGGTGTTAATAGCACATCATTTGGTTTTCAGGTAGCCATGACCATGCTGGCTGTGGAAGGATGGATGTGGGTTTGCCTTGCCAGGTCTGTCCGGGGGCCGGGTGTGTGTGTGTGTGTGTGGGGGGGGGGGGGGGGGGGGGGGGGGGGTATAGTTCTTACCCTAACCTTTGATTGCATTAGATGATCCACAATTGATTTTCTTTGGAAGAGTTTTTTATATTTTGATTTTTTCTATTAGAGAACATTATAGAATTTGCTGGATAGAATTCTCCTGAGGAAGCAAATCTTGCGAAACACATCGAGACACTATCTGGCAACAAATATTGTATTATAATGACAAAATCTATGTACATATGGGTAAAATTGTGCCTTAACCTCCCTAGCACACCGCCTGTACCGCGCCATTTTTAACAGCGTGGTACAGGCAATCGCAGCAGTGTACAAGGTACACTGCCTGCCATTTCCTTCCTCCCCTCTCCACACAGCCGGTGTCATTAATGACACCGGCTGTGAGGGCTGGAAAGCCGAGGCCCCTCCATTAACATGAAGGTCTGTGGCACTGCTTACGATTGCGATCGGTGATGTCGCACAACCCTTTCCAGGGATATGCGACTTTCATGGGAGCCCAGCTCATCCAGAGTTTGTTCTTCACACAAAATCTGGACGAGCTGGGCTCGTCATGAACTCTAAGGAGGTTAAAAGTCCCGGAGTGGAGTATCCATTATCTTTGTTTTGTTTGAATGTTAATATTTAGGATGTGGCACATGGACAACATTGGAAAGGGGAAATTATATTTTTCTTTCCTTTCACGGTACATCACCTACTGTTCTAGTCCTCTTTGTTTTTGTTTTTTAAATATCTAGAATTTTTATGGTTGGCACAATTGCTATGTCATGTACTGCGTCTTTAGTGATCCATGATAATAATAATATGGAAACAGAATATAATAAGCAGAGCTTAGCACTTTGCCTGCTGGAGCTCCCCCATTGGCCAGCGCTTCCTTAGAGCACTATTTATATGGATGTCCCAGTTCAGGGTTGTCAAATGACTACAATTTAGGAAATCTTTCCTTCTCATTAGAATGATTAACTTTTCAACATGCAAACAAACTTGAGTTTTAATTAAACATTGAATCTGGAACTAGCAAAGTGTAATACTATAATGCAAGTGTCAAATACGAGACACACCTGTGCCATTCATTCCTTACATAGACAAAAAAAATCTTGCGGGTCAAATATAATTAAACCGTGGAAGAGATTTGGCTCCTCAGACCAGAGTCTGACACCCGTCCTAATTGGTGGAAATCATAAATGATAAGAATATCCCTGGATGGAAGGCAAAGACCATGTGCTCATCACTAGAGATGGGCGAGTGTTTCGACCTGCTGAGCTGATTGCAAAGCCTCCGAAAAGGAAATCACCACCAAAATTGCTGGAGATGTAGAGAAGGGTTGAGGGAACATCGGAAAAAAAGTTTTGCTCTAGCACATGTAGTTTTTGCATAAATGATTTTCAAAGTCAAAGTTGACATTTTGACTTTATATGTTATTTTTTTGTCTTGTTTATAACCCCCAACCCCTTTCTACATCTCCAGCAAGTTTGGTGATAATATCATGCTCAGGGGCTTTGCAGTTAACTTGAAAACATTGAATACAAAAAATTTTTGTATATATATATCTCGACCTTCTCTAGTCATCATACAGCCCATAATATAAGAGTTGTGCCAAGATCATTGTAACCACCCAACCTAACTGCAAGACCGGAGTATCCATAATGTAATGAGCGAAACTTCATAAATCGTCCAACATGATCTACTTGCGTGTGAGAAATGACCCCAGAATAAATTATGATTCATGTAGGTGGGTAACTACTGGAAGTTATGTTTATATTTTACCTGTTGGCTGCCTGGCCTATCTTCCCATCGCACTGACCTTGGCTTCACAAATGATGCAGAGGAAGTGAAGACTATTGTACTTACGCGATCAGCTGGCACCCAGTGATCTTCCGCGATTAGACTTGCGGCACAGAGATTGCACCCCGCCTGCTCGCGGCCATAGAGAATGAATAGGCACGGTTTAAATGACACACAATTTTTAACCGCCCCCATTCACCTCTATGGCCGTGAGCAGTGCTGACCACCTGTGGTCAAAAACGTGAAGAGCCGTGATTCTGATCGCGGACCAAACTGCGTCCGAGGGGCTGTCCTCACTTATGCCTAGATTTTCAGACAGTCAATAGGTGTCCCGGACAGTGCCCACAGAATACCTGCCAACCATCCCATTATGGCCTGGAAAGTCACGTGCTTTTATAAGACTTTCCAGGACAAATCTGGATGTCAATAAATCCCAGATTTTGTGGGTGATATAGGAGGGAGGGGGCATTACTCTCCCTCCTAAGTTCCCACCCTAGTTGTGCAGATGATGCATGGGGTGGGAAGTAAGTAGAGAGAGTAACGCCCCATTCCTCCTAAATTACCCGATGCTGAATAAGGGGGAGGGGAGGTAAAACTCCGTTACATCACTTCCTGCCTTTGGAAAGCAGAAGTCCAGCACTTTCTTGTTCCTTAGTTGACCTCAGTGACGTCACTTCCTGGCAGTTTTCCTTTATTAAAAAAGGGAAAAGTTGACAGGTATAACCCACAGTGAAGCACCGCTGGAGGACGCCGCATGATCCCCTGGAGCAGGTACGCTACTCCAAGTGCGGCTCAGGGTTTTCCCTTTTAGCAGTAAACATTTACTCCAAGCCAAGCCGGAAGTGTCAGGAAGGGTAACGCACAGAGCTGCAGAATATAGATCAAAAATTATAATACAGTGTTTCCCTGAAAATAAGACAGTGTCTTATAC
>CM070034.1:23214542-23226305 GCA_036250615.1 Ptychadena robeensis
GTACAGCGCTGCGTAATATGTTGGCGCTATATAAATAAATGATAATAATAATAATATTTAGCATCTGTACATGGCTTTGTTCATCCGGTCCCTGGTGGGTGTTTTGGGGCAATACAGGACTGTGCTGCTTAAATATTGCTGTATAGGCTTAGGTATTTTGGGAATTTTTTTGTATAAAATTTCCTAAAAATAAATCTACAAAATGTCTGCTATCTGATGCATTCTGTGCAACACTATGCAGATTTAAAACACCATCAAAGTGAATATTAATCTTGTTTTACTGGATGTTTTTCTCTTTACGAATAGTGCCTCTATTAACCTCCTGGGCATTACAGGCCATTCATGCCACGAAAAGCTGTTTCCCAGGCAGCCGTTTCCCAGTACACTGTACTCCGCCGTGATTGCCCGCTGCACTCGCGGCTCACTACACACCGCCAGTGTCAAATAGACGCCAGGGGTGTGTGCGGGGGAAAGCAACGCCCCCTCCATTAACATGGAAGGCTATGGCGCCACCCCCCCTCGATGTCACCGATGATGCCGATTATTTGGCTGTGGATAATGAAAGCCGCGCATATGGGAGTTTTCCACCATAAAAAGAAGTATAAATACCTGACTCTCCAATGGCTGGAACTTGTAGGGAGGATCTGGTGATGGAAAGCGGAGAAAGCATTGGAGGAAGGCTGGTGGGTGGAGCAGGAGAAGGAAGATCCTACAATTGTAAGAAACAGATATACAATTAATGTCACAGAACATGAAATAGAAACGTTTGCCTGCACCATTCCACCAGTTTCGCCACACCTATCCCTATTGAACAATACTCAATAACACCAATTACACCAAAAAGTGGCTGAAAAAGCTCCCCTCACTCACTGGGTTGCTGAATAGCAGGCACCTGTTGCCTCTGTGAAGCTCCGTTGTGTTTCCGACACCAGCTGATGTAATGCAAACAGCACCACACTGCCATTTGGTGGACCGTCACTGTTACTGGTGGCCCATTTATTAATTGTTACTGGAGAAGGAATTTAATAGAAATTCAAATAGAACACTCCACTGCTTATGATTCAAAAATTACAATAAGTTTCCATTCCATGTATTGGTCCCAATAGTAATAATAACCTTTTTAAATGGAAACTTATTTTAATGTTTGAATATAAGAAGTGCCTTGAAAACCCATCCTGTAATAACAATAAACCTGTGTTCTCTTAACTTTATTGAGGGTGGCACTAAGATTCACCTGTTTAATTCATTCCTGGGGGCAATGGTGCTTTCTCTATGTTCTTCTCATTTAGAAAACTTCACTATCTGACTTTGCTTTTCCCACCTGCGGCTTACACTCGAATCAATACATTTTTCCAGTTTTTGTAGATAAAATTAGGTACCTCGGCTTATACTCGGGTAGCTTATACTCAAGTTCATACAGTAAAAATATACAGAGTGATTGGACCCATTTCCTATAGCTTTTATTTCCTGAGAAGCCTAAAAAGCACCAGAGCCAAAGAATAAATATTTATTGGATTGTGGCTAACCAGCCCTTAGCTATTGTCCTGCCATTTGTTTTCTCTGTAGATACCACCATAGGGTGTGATAATCTGCATTATTTATAAAATGTTGTTCTTATATCGATTTTAACGACAAAATAAATAAAAAAACACATATTAAATGGACACAATACTTGTTACCTCCCAGAGGGGTCACCAGTATTGGCGCATGTTCCACAGGGTGCAGGGGGTCTAGCGTGTACAGGGTTTTCCCCCAGAGCCCCCCTAATGGGAGATAGGCAGGGTCCCTTGAGGGGACCCTGTGGTCTTTTCTCGCGCTGTACACGCAGGTCCTGCCACCCCCGTGTTACCCACCGGTTGAACCCCAAGGAGGATAAGGAGACGAGGGAAGCTCCCCTTGAAGGTGGCGTCACGAGATGCGAGGTACCAAACAGGGATGAGACGAAGAGAATGGTCGGACAAGCGTAGGTCAGGGCTGGCACCAAACTTCGGAAGCGGAGTCGAGGCAG
This sequence comes from Ptychadena robeensis, assembly GCA_036250615.1. Classification (NCBI taxonomy): domain Eukaryota; kingdom Metazoa; phylum Chordata; class Amphibia; order Anura; family Ptychadenidae; genus Ptychadena; species Ptychadena robeensis. The sequence continues at coordinate 23,216,551 of CM070034.1, forward strand.
GCAGCAATCGTGGGATAATCGGGAACAAGCCAAGTCGGGAGTAAAGAGATCAGGATCGTCGGGGTCAAAGCAGGGTCTGGTACACGGATAATCAAGAACTAAGCACAAGTCACACATCAGAAGCTGAAACAGACAGCATTGAGCACAGGGAAGGTCTTCCCTTATATAGCCAGTGCTGTCTAGGACCACACCCATGGGAGGGGTGGTCTCCCACCTGACTTGGCTCCTGGTATGCTTTAAAGCTCAGGTGAGACCGAGCGCACGCCCCTAGGAGTCCCACTCAGACTGGAAGCTGGACACTGAGAGCTACCAACACCTGAGGCTTGCTGAGGATCTGATTGAGGTAGGGAGCGAGTTTGTGAAGGAGGGTAACAATACTCACCTGTCAGCAGTTTACATCCTGGAAAACTGCTACACAAGAAAATCATACTTACCGTACTCACGTTTTCATTCCTGATGCCAAAATCTTAAGTGCTGGCGAACCAAAGACACTTTTACCTCTCATGACTGCATCCAACATGCCCCTCCCTTCCGACTCCTACAGAGACAAGCCTCTCTGAGACAGGGGCAAGGGCTGGTTAGCCACAATCTATTAAATATTTATTCTTTGGCTCTGGTGCTTTTTAGGCTTCTCAGGAAATAAAATCTATAGGAAATGGGTCCAATCACTCTGTATATTTTTACTGTATAAACTTGAGTATAAGCTGACCCGAGTCTAAGCCGAGGTACCTAATTTTATCTACAAAAACTGGAAAAACGTATTGACTCGAGTGTAAGCCGCATGTGGGAAAAGCAAAGTCAGATAGTGAAGTTTTCTAAATGAGAAAAATATAGAGAAAGCTCCATTGCCCCTAGGAATGAATCAACAGGTGAATGTTAGTGCACAAACCTCAATAAAGGAGACTCTGCTGGAGAGCTCTGTTGGGGGGGGGGGGCGGGGACGGATGGACAGTGATTAAAGGTGTCTCTGGAGGGGAGAGAGATGCTCTCATCACTGCAAATCACCCAAGTCTTGCAGATGATCCAAATGCTATTGTGGCTGTACAATGTCGCTTAGACAGTGGGAGGGGAAATCTCCGAAATTTTCTTTTTTTTATTTTAAATTGCGGATCTCTGCAGTATCGGCTGAAAGTAGGTCCGCTTTAAGTTTACAGGCCCATTCAATGAAAAGCAGATACGTTGTTTTTTCTAACAGAGTATTTCATTTGTTTGCGATAGACAGTAAAAATGCAATATGTGGGTCTACAAATTAGGGCTCAAAACAATGATCTATTTTTACGGCCAGATCTCCCATCTGAACTGTGTTATTGCTTATGCCAGCAGAGTCCAGAAAGAGAAATGAAGAAAGAGATAGATGAACTGCCATCTATCTATCTCTCCGTGTCTGTGGAAGCTGCAATCACTCTGCAGCTTCCATGGACACAGCCAGAGAGGCCCTCGTCCTCCCAATCAGTGAGGGAGATCAGTGTGGAGGATAACATGATGTGCTGTGATAATACAGCTGCTAGTGACATCTACTGGCTGAATGTGATATTGCATTAATTGAATCCATTGCATTAACCCAATTGATTTGAACACATAAAATAAATATTTTTTCTGGTTTTCACGCTCTAAAAACTGGGTGCGTCTAATGGTCTGGAAAAATACGGTATGTAAATGTAACCAACCTCTGCTGGAAATGAAAGGGCGTTAGAATTGAGTACCTGGTTGGTTTCTGGATGATCTCCTGACAATTCTTCCACCACAAGTGATGGAAACACTCCAACACGTCCATTAAATTCTCCCATCCAAAATCCATCATCTATTCCACCCTCTTCTTTACGGATAATTTGAATGATTGATCCTTCAAGGAAGCTGAGCTCTTCTCCACTTTGTCCTTCATAGTCATAAAGTGCTCGAGCAAATGAGACTGGGGATAGAAATGGTGAATGTAACTAAAAGATCTAGTTAAATAATTGGTTTAGACTTAATTGCAGTTTCTCCAGTCATAATGGCCGATGCCATTAGTTTAAATGGTGACCGGTCAGTAGGATGCCCGCCAATACTCTGAGCGATGGAGAGCAGCGTGATTACGTCATCCTGTTGCTCTCCACATTTCATCTGTCGGTCCCCTCTCGTTACGTGAGTGGGGACCTTAACCTACCTTGTTGGTCATCAATGGCTACTCCTTCCAGGCAAGGGTTTCAATATATTTGTAAAACTTACTGTTTATGATACTTCTGATATACTTGATGTAGTATTTCCCTAATATCATTACCCTGACACTTATGTCCACTGATTTCATTCTCATTTTATGGAATGTGATTTCTTGTTTACTCAATCCTACAGTTAACCAGCATGTGACATTGCATCTCTGTATCTATATTTTACACCTTCTACTATTGTAGGAATTTGACAAAATCTAACCTTAGTGGGAAAAAGCCTGTTCATTCTAATTATTCAGCAATGCATCATCTGAATGAGCTCTAAAGCTGGCCATACACATATAGATGGCTGCTAGATTGGTGGCCTCTTAGAGCTCTGACATCACATCGTTCATGCTTGCCATCTAACACCGCTACCCCGGTGAGTGGGATGAACCAATCCCACTTGAAGACAGGTCGGTCAAGCAGTTATCGAACATGTCCGTAAATCCTGCTAGATCAGCATATATTTGGATGGGGACTAGGGTCCACATCCAAAGGAATGAATGGGAATTCAATCTACCCTGTTTCCCTAAAAATAAGGCACCCTTGCATTTTTTGCCACACACTGAAATATAAGGCACCCCCCTTAAAATAAGGCACCTCCAAAGATACGGTACTGTAACTCTGGACAGGGGGGATCAGAGGGGGCAATCAAAATGACACAGGAGAATCAAAAGAGGTTACTAAAATGTTAATCCCCCCCTCTGAGTCTCCTGTGTCAGTATAATTCCCCCCTCTGATCCCCCTGTGTCTTCTTCATTGAATAATAAGACTTTCCCCGAAAATAAGACGTAGGATATCTTTGGGAGCAAAAATTTGTATACCGTATTTTTCGGACCATAAGACGCACTTTTTCACCCCCAAAATTGGGGGGGGGGGGGAAGTGCCTGCGTCTTATGGTCTGAATGTGCGACCACCTGCGGCCAATCGGCACATTGGCTTCCCGCCAGCTCTGCCGACAGAGGAGAGCTGCGGCAGCTGTCATTTCAGAAGAAAGATCCGATGTACGGTTCTTCCATCTAAATGCCGCATCCCCTGCATCCCCACCAAGGAGAACACAGAGGAGAGCTGGGCTGTGTTCAGTTCAGCTATGGATGGCTCGGCCGGGGTGCAGGGGGTGCAGAAATGCTGGGCTAAATACAGAACACTGAACAGATCAGTGTAGTGTGACGTGTTGTGCTGAGAGTGTACTGCTGCTAGTGACACCTGCTGGCTGAATTGAATATTGCATCCATTAAATTCATTGCATTATCCCAATTGATGTGAAAACGTATAAAAAAAAAATTCTGGATTTTCTGCCCTAAAAACTGGGTGCATCTTATGGTCCGGTGCATCTTATAGTCCGGAAAATACGGTATTTTTCGGGAAAACATGATAAAGTGGTGTGCTTTGATTCCCATCCAATCGATGGTCACTTGGTCGCAGCGTGGTGATGTCATCAAGCTGCGTTCAAAAGGGTCATCTACAGAGAGCCCATTGTTGCGTGTATGGGCACCTTTAGACTTTTTTTGTTTCTGTATTTCTTGTTGACAATGAAACGTCTTGTTACACAGCTTCTGTTTGGCAGCAATTTCAGATTGTCTACAAAGTGTGGTGTGGGATTCTTTATTCAGGTATCCTGACAGGAATCACTAAAAGCGTCTCTAAGTACAACAATATTCGGAACGACATATGCACTCTGACTAGCAGCTGGGTTTGGCTCTGCCCCCTTGCCTTTGTCAGCTCTGCCTGTCAGCTGAGGGCTGGGACACAGGCGAAGGGGCGGAGGCAGAGTGCAGGGGGGGGGGGCACCTCTGCAGCCATCTTGTCTATCTCTCAGCTGCCTGTCAGCAGCTTCGAGTGTACACAGCACCAGGGGTCTCTATTGAATGGGAATTGATGTACAAAGTGGTGCACATCGATTCTCATTCGATCAACCTGCATTTGAGTGCATTGAAGGCGTGTATGGCTAGCTTTAGTCTCAGTATAAACCTGATTGTAAAAGTTTTAAAGCAAGTGTCCTGTTAATGTTACTAAAGATGTGATATTATGAGAAATGTCCTAAATTCTTAATCCTTCTCCTTCAATGTTTTTGGAACATACAGTTGGAAATAACTCTGTATAGCAATGGCTTTCAATGACTTATCAAGTTTTCTTTACACATTACAAAGGAAAATGACTGAAGATTGAATGCTTTTCATTATAAAAGATAGTCAGACATAAACAGTTCTTGCATTGTACCTCCTGCATCAGCCCATTCCAGGCCAGCCATGGCAGAGAATGATCTTTCTGTACACGGTCCCCTGTCAGCGTCCATGGAATGTGCAGAACTCTGTTTAATGAAGTTAATGTACTTTTCTGGTACGTAGCCAACCTGACCGCTTTTGTTCCGGGCCTGCAGCACAAATAGAGAAAAGTACATGTTGTCATTTTATTTGACAATAAAACAATGAGACTTGTACTTTGTGTTCTTTTTAGTTTAAGACTACAGCTCTAATGTTTATAAGGTACTGATTCACTCTGCAGGACACATGACCAGACAACATTACTACTACAACAGAAGAAACTAAAAAAGTATTTCTTTACACAGGGCATGAGAGCGTGATCATACACACGCACGAAATAGAACCAAAATGGATAGGCAGTGACCAGTGGCCGTTTTAGGCATGGGCGGTTGCCCAGGGTGGCAGCTGGGCAGATGCCTTCCCCAAGCAAGCCCGCCAATCGGCCACCAGAGTTCGTTCTGGGGGTGGGGAGTTGGTATGGTAATTGTTCGGTTGCACAAATCTCACCAGCAGGCCCTCCCCCCGGAGTGTTCTTCGATCAGAAATACCCCCAGTGCGCCGATTTCCCTAGGACAGCCCTGAAGTGATGAATTTCTACCAGGTAACATCCCATTGTTATATCAGAATTTTGTAGAAGTAAAACAAGAAAGAATACAGAAACCATTTTCAAACCCACCTTCACCCATTCTTCTACATCTCCATCCTCAATGACCTCCAGCACCTCACCTTGTGTGATAGAAAGTTCATCTGGCAGTGAAGCCTGTTTGGGTATTATACAAAGACATGATTAAGTTAACACAAAATAAGTGCATCTACATTTTTTTGTAGTTAAATTGTCCCTGTAAGATTTTGTCCTATGGCCATTAAAAGTGGTGAAATCTTCAATGGATGCGTCTCCAGCACGCCGCAATGAAGAAGTGGTGCTTTGAGTGAACACTGTCCCAATTATGAGAATGGGAGGTGTCCGCTCTGCATCTCTTTCCCCTTGGGGGACGCACATCCACTGCTTGAAAAAAGAAGCAGTGGACAATAAGCCATAGAGTTGCACAGTGGCTCATGCAATTTAAAATGAATATTTATATTTGAATATGGGCATCAGAATCAGTAATCAGTAATGGTAACAAAGTTTTAATACAAAGCAAGATCTAAGTAGACAAACATCTCTTGCGCTTTGCAATATACAGAAAAGGGAAATAGGTTCAAACTTGGTACCCAGATGGGTCTTAAAAACAATCAAGTTATCATCACAATGTATCATTTACTTCTTTTATTAATGTGGCTTACATTATTTCTAAAAAAAACACCCCTTAACTAATAATGATGTCCTTATTTCACAAGCAATATTGTTCCCTTTAATTAAACCTGGCTATTGTATTTTTGGACTATAAGACGCACCTGACTATAAAATGCACCCAGTTTTTAGAGCAGGAGAACCAGAAAAAAAAATATTGTTGGGGAAATATTGTTCCCCTGCAGTACCACATCTCAGCCACTACTGAATTGGTGTCACTAGAGGGCACACTTCACGGCATCACATCTTCCTCACACACGGGGTGTAGCGAACAACTCCATATGTCTCCCCTCTACAGCTGAGGAAGCTGCCAGCTTGAGTGCAGCATTCCCACACACAGCTCTGTGTTGCTTATATCAGCAGGGCTCTGCATTGCATCAAAACAATACAGTTCATATGGGAGATCCAGCTGTGTGCAGATATCTTATCTGACAGCTCCTCCACCTCCCTGCTAATCATCTTGTCTTTTTGCTGGAAGAGCAAGGATGCTGGCGGAGAGCCAAGGTGCGCCCACCTGTGACTGAGTGGGGTGGTTGTGCATTCGGACCATAAGACGTAGGAACTTGTTTGTGCGTCTTATAATCCGAAAAATACAGTAATTACGGACCTGCAGTCTTAACAGTGGATAAAAATTTTTTTTAAATATAAACCTACAGTACTTTGAATTCATATACTATGCAGCAACCTCACAGAAGGTCTTTGGGGGAATTTAAGAGTGCATAGCCAATAGTGATGGCCGAACATCGGCCAGGACTGTCCGCGAACGGGCGGGTCGGACTTCTAAAGACGTCCGCCTGTTCGCGGACAGATTCAAATTCCCCACCTCTAGGCGGGGAATTTGAATCGGAAAAACCGGATGTGGCGTCAGTGACGTCACATCCGGTCCCTGACGTCACTTCCTGCTCCGACACGTTTTTTTCACTAGGAGACCGGCTTTATGCCCGATCTTCTAGTGAAAAGATTCTTCCTCCGGCACGATCACACAGGTGTGATCCTGCCGGAGGAAGAATAGAGATCATCTTCTCGCTGGCGAACGGAGCGGGTCGAACACCCGCACTGCTCGCCGGCGAGAAGATGGGCGAACATCCATGTTCGCCGCCGAACTGTCTGCCTTGCGGACAGTTCGGCCATCACTAATGGCCAATATAATATAAGCTGAGCCATGTCCAAGCTAGGTCTGATATGTAAAATAGAGCATGTGTTCTGCTCTACCAACCCATTTGATGGATCAGCACACAACTAGTGATTTTATACTCTGCTTTGTTATCACTGTCATGGATGCTGCATAACCCTCTTGATAGACGATAGTTGTTATGTGCAGCTGCAATCCTGGTTTACCTAAAGCAGAAGCAACAAATAGGATATTGACTGTGAGCTGCACACTTTACTCCTCTTACCTTATAACTGTATAAAACTTGGCAAGGTGATGGGTACGAGCGAGAGCCACTCAGATGAAGATTTGATTCTTCAAATATTTCTCCATCATCCTCAAACTCAGAGAAATCAAAATCTTCCATCTGAAAGGGAAAAGAAAGAGGCCTTTTAATTATTTAACTGGTAATCTCAAAAAATTTAAAATATATATCACTCAAACGATACTTTATGAAGCACGATTATAGTCAAGTTTTAAGCTTGAGTCTTGGGTCCTCCCAACTAACTAAACCATTTTTAAGTTTCCAATAGGGAAGGAAAAAGCGAATACAAAGGGAAGAGAGAAAGAAGAAGGGGCAAATATTTGCACAAGCTTACCCTCAATAAGATGTGAGAAAGTGGAGCGCCCATCTACAGCACCGAGTGCACCACTAGTACACGGGTGAATCAGAGGACGTTTCACTCCTCTCCACGGGAGCCATCTGGGAGCAGCCGCTGCCGGTATCAATCTCTGCTCTAGCCTTCTCTCCCCAGGTGACACTTTTGGAAAAGGATGCCCTTGCCCCAGCTGGGGAATGTGGGTGAAGTCTTTAATTAAGGTTTAGCGCACTACCGGCTCCGGATCTGCAGGCCAGCATGGCCTACTTCCCATTAGATCCATCAGATCTCTTAAGCTAGCCACACACGGTTAAATTTTGGTTCAATCGATGCTCGATTAGATCAAGGAATTCAATCGTCTAATCGAAAATCGTTCTTAATCGCATCAACATACACCCCACATTGAGTTTGTGATTGTGGTGAGATTTCAATTAAAAAATATTAATAAAATCTTGGATTTTGGTCTGGAAACGATTGAAGTTCAGATTGAAGTGGTCTATGTTATTATATCGAATCTAATCGATCCAGGAGAAACACCACAAACATCCACGATCATAAAATGATTTTGGCACAATCGGCGATGATTTTCCAACATGTCCGATCAAAATTCGATAAATTTTTCTGCCTTCATCGAACAATTATCATCAATTGTACCATGTGGGCATTTCTCGATTTTCGTTCAATCAATGAAAAAATTCATCTAATCGAGCATCCATTGAACCAAAATCGAACCGTCTGTGGCTAGCTTAACTGCTCTATAATGCTACTATAGACCTTAGCTCCTCCCACTGTTTGGTCTTAAATAACCTACTCCTGGGGCTAACCACTCCCAATGGCTCACCATGATTACATCAGAACATGTTACAGAACCTTCACACTTTATGTTCTGCCCAGGAATAGCCCAAATGCAGTTCCTGCCATACCCAATGAAACACATTTCACCCCTTCATTTCCGAGACCTCCTTCCCACAAACCATATAATGTTTTAATAATATATCCCATGTGAAACCTGAAGTCTAATATGAAGCAATATACAGAAGGCAAAGGAGACACCTAGTGGCAGCATTTGGTAATGTAGAATAGTAGAGTGTTGTACCATGTTTGCCATCGATGAATACAGAAAGTTTGGAGTTCAAGTGATACCGTTTATTGGCAAAATTATGAAAAAGCAAGCTTTCCAGATGTCTCAGATCCCTTCTTCAGACTAATACAATTCTGGTTTTTGAAACTCGCATTTTTATACAAAATAACAAGGTCATAAATATTTTAACAAAAACAGCACTTTTGTCTAGACACACTTGAATGAAAGAAAGGACATTCCCATAATTTTTTGGCCGATCTCATTACTTTTTGGCCAACCTCATCATTTTGGATGGTAAGTGCGCACGGCGCTTACCATCCGGAATCACCTGCAAATCTAACCGTCTATGCCCAGCTTAATTTTGAATATTCCATTCAACACAGAATTGATCATCTCTCTCAGCAGATGTGAGACCTGTACTCATTTAGACAGTGCAGGCAGAGTACCAGGACCAGGACCACAGCTGGGGTATACAGTACAGGGAATGTTTCCTGCATATGCGGTGTACTTAATATCTTGCAAAAAATGTCCTACAGGACTCTACACTGGCGACGGGTCAAACCCTTCGCCAGTGAGTGAACCTACATAGGTGCACTATCAAGAACAAGAAAACAAATGTCCCTGTAGGAGCTCATTTTTGCTGCCCTGGCCACAGCATAAGGGATCTCAGGGTTATGGTACTGATGGGGAATTTGAAATCACAGAAAAAGAGGCCGGAATGGGAATGCAACAGGGACAACAACTTTATGTGTCACTACAACTTCAACAAATTCCTGAACACTCACATTAATCCCCCTCCCCTTTTTTTCTAATCTTATGGAACTCTTCATCACTGAAAAATAGGGGGGTCTGGACTTCTTATCTTTATGTCAGTTAATCATTTACAATAATTTACAAGACCATTGCTATTTAGGTTTCTCCAAGAAATATCTATGTTGCCATATTTCTCTGCTTCCCAGGTCTATGGACAGTGTAAATGCTGAAGGAGGTGAATATCACAGCTTCTTATCTCTATCACCTCCAATAACTCTTCCTAACTCTGATCACTATCTCCTCTGACTAAAGAAACCCCCCCCATACACCTTTGGCTCACTCCATACAATTTCCTTTAGATCTACCAATGACTATGTAGTACCGGGTCCTCCCTGATAGATTACATAGTGATTGGAAGGTATATATCACTG
>CM070034.1:23227795-23241644 GCA_036250615.1 Ptychadena robeensis
AAGGAAAGTTGATTGTACAGAAATTGTATGGAAAGATTGTAAGGTGTATGGGGGCCTTTACCCTTCACTTTCACCTCTGCCATCCAGATGTGTCAAGCCAGAACAATTGTTTTTGTTAAAATATTTATGACCTTGTTATTTTGTGTATAAATGTGAGTTTCAAAACCCAGAATTGTATCAAAGCCTGAAGAAGGAATCTGCGACATCCCGAAAGCTTGCTTTTTCATAACTTAGCCAATAAACAGTATCACTTCAACTCCAAACTTTCTGAAATGTAAGAATGCAATTTCTATGAATGTTGGCTTACTATAAAAATTATTTTATGATTTATTCAGAAAACAAAACATTGGAGAGTTTGATAGATCGGCATCGGCATTGTGAACCAAATATTGTGCTTGGTGTTGATGTCAGGAATATGCCTGCACACAGCTCATCTACCCAGTGGATTAATGCCATCAACATTGTTCAGTTAAAAACGATGGATCATTTCATTAGAAGGAAGTTCCAGAAAAATGGGTTATCTCTTTTAATGCTAACTTCCCCTGACAAGTTGTACATCTCCATTATAATTTGAAGAGATAACAGATGGGACTAGGCAGCTCATGTGTATGGACCTTCAGACATATCTTGTGACTTAGTGGCTCTTTCAGGTAAAAAAACATAGTGACATGACTAATTTGTCTTATGACAATATACAGAACTTACTGTCGGTGACATATCTCCATTAGACATCCGGGCTTCACTCAAACGTCGCTCCTGCTCGAGCTCTTCATTAGCCTGTGTCATTGCACCGGATAGCCAGGTGTCCACATCAACTCCGGCCTGCCGTAACAGCTCCACGCGGGCATCTGCTTTTACCTTGCTGACCTAGTGCACAGTACAGGTCATAAATATGCATGAACAAGGCTATTCTGTGAATGTTTACATAGGAAACAAAGGTCCTGACTGAAAACCATAAAATGACTGTATGTACAGTAGGTGGTGTGAAATTGTGTGTTATAAGTGTATATAATGGAAAGAGAGGTGAGAAATCTAGGATGGATTGCCTAGGTTTTTAAAATATGCATCTGATTACACAAGATATATGGGCATAGCTGTCAAGTTTGGAAACAAAAAAACCGGGGGACGTACAGGACGGGATGTCAGTGATGTCACTTCCGGTATATGGAGTGTCACTGACATCACTTCCGGCGCCGGGCGGCCTTCTGGCTGATCTAGCGTTACTCTCCCTGCTAATGTCCAACCGCGCTTGTGCTGATAATGTGCGGGGTGGGACCGAGATTACTTGAAATTGGGATTTGGCCAGGAAAGCCACATAAAAACGTGACTTTCCTGGCCAAAATGGGAAGCTTGACAGGTCTGTTTATTGGATGCTTTTTGGACAGATGAGACCAAAGTGGAGATGTTTATCTATAACACGCAGTGCAACATTTGGGGAACATCAAGCACACCATTTCAGCAAAAACACCTCATACCCACATCAGCGTGCATTGGAGTTCAGGCCTAAGGCTATGTCTCCACAGCGTTGTTTGATCTGTCGGGACCCCCTACGCTAAGCGCAGTGCTCCCGACAGATCACATACACATTACCTGCTCAGCGAATGCTCTGTTCCCACGGCGCTGAGCCAATCCACCGATGCAGGGGTTATCGTAGTGAAGTATGTTAACCCCTGGAATGGCAGATGTCTAAACAGAGCATCTACCGGGCAGGTACAGTGTATGTGATCCATTGGGACCCCCGCCAAGCACTGTGCTTAACGTAGGGGGTCCTGCCGGATCACACAACGTTGTGGAAACATACCCTTAGGGTTTCTTTTCATTATACGTTGGGACCCTCTCCGCTAAGCGTATTGCTTGGCGGGGATCCCGACATAGCACATAGACTGACCTGCTCGGCAGATGCTCTGTTTACACATCCGCCGATGCAGAGGCCCAACGTACTCGACTACGTTGAGCCTTGCATTGGCGGAACGGCTCGGCGCCGTGAAGACACATCATCCGCCAAGCAGGCAAAGTCTATGTGCTACGTCGTAATGGAAACATACCCTAAGCCTCCACTATGCGTTAAGGATGTGCTGCAATAACGTATTTAATAAACGCAACCCATGCGTCAGTGATGCGTTAGGAATCCGCCAAGTATACAAGGGATGCGTTTGTGACTTGTCCATGTTTGTTTTTAACCATGAACAGACTGATCAACGCATCGAAAAACACATACCATTGCCTTTCAACTGATTCATTTTCTATGGGTGCGTCAACGTCAACATACTTGCATTGGCTTATGTTGCATTAATTGCAATGCAGTGCTCTGCGTGGATTTTAACGCAACACAAGCTGACGGATCACACCAACGGATGTGTAGACACATCCATTGACTTGCAATGGATGTGTCAACATTGAGTTTTAACGCATAGTGGAGTCAAGTACTTAAGCTTTAACTATGCATTAAGGATCCAATTAAACACAACCTATGCATTAGGGATCTGTCAGGGATGTGTTAAGGGATGCGTTTGTGACGTGTCCGTTTTATTGTGTTTGTATTTTTTACCATGAATGGATTGATATACGCATCGAACCACATATATCATTGCATTTCTAAGGGTCTGTCAAGGTAACGCATAGTGGAGTGAAAGCCATAAGCTTACAGCAGTAAACTTTCCTGAATATAGAAGCTGTAATATTGTGTATATTAAAGCATGTCTGCTATTACCACAATATATGCTATGTATGACCTAACTGCATAGAAATCATAAATACCTCAGCTTTCCGCACACTCTCCTTAACTTCTTCTATTTTCAGATCCATGCTGGACAGCTCATCTTCAGCTGTGCTTTTCTTCCTAGCTTCCAGTCTTTGCAGAACCTAGAAGGTACGGGTAACTTAATTTAACTTTAATTTATCATGTTTACATGAATACAGTTAAAAACTGCAGTCAAAAAAAAAAAAAAATGAACCCTTCTAAACGATCCAAAACCTTCATGTATACATTATGATTGGCCAGAACAATCCATTTTACTTCACCAATTTCAATCCTTCTGAATATCAGTCAGCTGAGATCTGGGCAAGGCTGGTGCACCCAATAATCATACAATGTCCACTGATCAGACTACAACCCACATCGGGTGACTGACTGTATAGATCAAATATCTGTAGCAGGCCAAAAATGGAGCTCAGGCATACTTGAATGGTTTTTCCACCTAAAAAAATGAATAAAACATTTGCAAAAACTCTGACCTCACAATTGAATAGTGCCCCTCGTCGTTCTTTTACATTATCATTTTCCATTGGAGATTCAACTAATTCTTTGCTTACCAGCAGGTCATAAAAAAAATATATATATACAGGGAGTGCAGAATTATTAGGCAAGTGGTATTTTTGAGGGTATTATTGAACAACACCATGTTCCTCAATGGAACCCAAAAAAAAAAACTCATAAATCAAAGCTGAATATTTTTTGGAAGTAGTTGTTTCGTTTGTTTTTAGTTTATTAGCTATTTTAGGGGGATAGCTGTGTGTGCAGGTGACTAGTACTGTGCATAATCTATAGGCGGCAACTAAACTTACCAAAAAACGACACATTATCCCCATTTCAATTAGTTGATTTTTATATTACCAGTGAACCACTATAACCATCTCAACTCAACATTCCCACAATATACATTTCTTCTGACATGTCAAAAACAAAAACAAAAACACTTCAAAAAGCCCTCCTCCTGGCCACCCAGGATTCGTCAGTGTTTTGATCTGTTCCACCATCAACATTGCTCAGAAGCAAACCACAGCCTCCCAGAACACTGTTTTCAGAGAGGTTGTACGTTTTCCCTCCTGGTAAATCCACACACATTTTGATGATGGGACAACGGTTCGCATGAGGTTCAGCTCAAGGTAACAAGGAGAGGCCATGTCATTAAGTTTTTCCTCTTCCTTCTTTTTATAATTAATAACTGGCTTTGTCTTGCCAGCCACGCTGTGATTACTTCTTGGCGTGTGTGCGATGAGCATTGTCCTGGCATGAAAACTGTTGTCTTGAAGGTGCAGACTGTCTTCTTCCTGTACACTGCTTGAAGAAGGTGTCGTTCCTTCCCCGGAACTGGCAGTAGACTGGAGTTGAAGCTTGACTCCATCCTCACCCGAAAATGCCCCACAGGCTCACATTTTGATGATACCAACCAAGCCCAAACCATACCCAACCTCCACCTTTCCCCGGCGTCTGAGAAGTCGGACTGTACTCCTCTCTCCCTTTCTAAACCAATCCAAACCATTGCCCCTCCCTCTGGCCCTTGCTATATTCTTTGCCCCATTCTTACGTTTCAATCAGCACACAGCTTTGTGTGGTCTTGTTGTTGTGTTCAATCTTGTTTCACAGTTCAACACACATGGGTGGGCGTCTCACCTTTCCTGTCTCTGAGTAGTGCCCCCCACTTGTTCTTTTGGGCACCTTCAGTTATGTTGCCCGCTAAAATAGGCCAAACTGGTGGCAAGTGGCATCCTTGGGCAGCTGCACGCTTGACTTTCTCATTCATGGGGCATTATTTTTGGTTTGTGGGCCGTTGGCTTTTCAGGATTTTGGGGCAGCGCAATGAGATTGCTGTTTCTTTTGTTGTTCCACAACGCGTCTTGCGACCCTTTTTGACTATTTTTTGAATGAAAACGATTGATTGTCAAGTGATCAACAGCGATTACAGAAGCTTTGCAATTTAGATTGCGGCATCCCTCTGCATCTCAATATATCTCACTATTTTTTGACTGTTTTCTAAGCCTGTCAGTCCCTCTTTTTGACCCATTTTGCCAAAGGAAAGGAGTTGCCGCCTAATAATTAGGCCACACCTAATATAGGGTGTTTGATGTGCATTAGACCACACACCCCGTTTTCTCATCTACAGAGGGGATGCACTAATCACCTAATATTCTTAAATTGGTATAGGCTTTCCTTTCGAGCCTATACAGCTTGGGAGTAAAAAGACAACAGCATAAACGGGATGATGTTGTCAAAATACTCCTTGGCCTAATAATTCTGATATTCTGCACTCCCTGTAATATTTATATGTATCCACAACACACACACACCCAACACCCATGCCCAGCAGTAATACCAACATTGAATTACAAACATTAAGTAAATAATACAATAAAATAATAATAAGTATAAAAACAATAAAATAATTTGTGGTAATTTTCGACCTTTCTTCTAGAATGTGAGGTCAGTTTGGGCTCTAATTCACCCCAAATGTGTTCTATTGGTTTGAGGTCTAGAGCAGTGATGGCGAACCTTTTAGATTCCGAGTGCCCAAACTGAAACCCAAAACCCCACTTATTTATCTCAAAGTGTTGGCATGACAATAAAACCTGAATGACACTTTCTAAAGGCTATTCATGTTCCTCTACACCAAATTCGCTCATCACTTTCTTTATGGATGTTGGAACAGTAACTGGTCATCCCCAAAATGTTTCCACAAAGTTGGGAGCATTACCTTTTCAAGATGTCCTGGTATCTTGAAGCATTCAAAGTTCTTTGCAGTGGAACCAAAGCACGAGCCTAACGGTTGTAATAAAACCCCATACTATGATCCCCAGCCAAATAGATTGTAAGCCTGCCAGGCCACAAGCAGATGGCACTAAAGCATCTATATGCCATGGAGAAGCCACGCTCAGTTGGAGCAGCTCAGGATTAACCCATACAGCTAGATTTTTATGGCGGATGCAGTATAAAATACAAAGCTTTTTTCTATTGTAGATATCTTCTAAAAACCTTAAATGCCCTTAAATGTGGTTTAACTGTTCGTTCTTCCTAAATCTTCCATCCTGTGCCCTTGGATATCTGATCTAGAGATCCTGGACATAAAATCTTCAGACTTCAGTGGTTAAGACAAACCACATGAAAACCACATGAAATCAATACTGATACTGAAAGAGACAAAACATGAAAGGTAAGGCTATGACCAGGGAAGGCAGATTCTAGAGACAAAAATCTGGATCCGATAACACCGTGGAGACATAGCCTTAAACACAAGGTTGACTGACACCAAAAGCAATATGTAACATTGGAGTCTTCACCAGAGGTGTTACAGGGCACAATAGGTAATAGATAATGGTAACACATTTAATTATCTATGGCTGTCTAAAACTAGAGAAAACAAATTTAAGATTAACACATGACATGACAGAAAAATAACTATAGTCGTGGACTGACCCTTTCACCATGGGTTTTCAGTTTATAATCTCTTGCTGCTCGACTTGTCCATCTCCGTGCCTCTTTATCCAAGATGTTCTCTGCTTCTGGGCCTTTATTGAGGGTTTCTAGCTTTGACCCCTGCCAAGTATATATGCAACATAGAAAGAAATTAGTTTTCACATATTTTTTAAAGACTATCACAAAAATCACATGTAATACAAGGAAATGTACCCTATTTTTCAGACAACACAAACCTGTGTCTTATGGTCTGAATGCATGACCACCAGAAGCCACTTGTCACGCACCTTGGCTCCCTGCCAACATCCTCGCTCTCCTGGCAAGAAGATTAGCCAGGGAGGTGGAGGAGCTGTCAGATGGGAGATCCGCTCTCGGCCGGATCTCCCATCTGTACTGTATTGTTCATATCAGCCCTGCTGATATAAGCAATGCAGAGCGGTGGCAGCTTCCTCCCACACACACAACCTAGAGGGGAGACATATGCAGGAGATCCCCAGCGTCTCTCCCCTCCTCTTTCTCGTGTGTGAGGAAGATGAGATGTGCCATGAAGTGTGCTCTAGTGTCACCAGTTCAGTTGTGGCTGAAATTTGTACTGCAGGGGATTTTTTCTCAATTGATTTGAACAAAGATATTTTCCTGCATTAAAAACTGGATGTGTTTATGGTGCTTCTTATAGCCTGAAAAATACAGTTATAAAAAGACCAGCTTTGTATTAATAAAGGTCATTCTGACCCATGTCCATCAACAAAATGCTACTATGGGCATCTTATAATCAGCAGAACTGGACTATGGAGCAAAGAATATAGGGAGCCTGGCATAGTCACATTTTTTTAGATCACATGGATAGCCAGGTGTATATGTATGTGTTATTTGCGTGGGAAAAAGATGGCTTTAAGATGACCATTGGGAAAAAGGTAGGCCAGATGAGCTAATATTCTCTAGATATAAGTTGGACCATGGTATCCATGTGGATGTTTGACTTTGACACATACCGCCTACCTACCTACATTTTTGCAGACTACATTCATGCCCTCATTCCTCATATTTTCTCTGATGGCAGTGACATTATTCAGCAGCATAATACTTCTTGTCACACAAGAAACGATGTTTTGGAAGGGCTTGAGGAACATGAAAAATGGTTCAAGATGTGAAATTGGCCTCAAGCTTCACAGACTTCAACAGATCACAGATCAACAAATTTGATCTTGAGCTGAAGTTTTTTGTGGAAGTGAACAAAGTCCTGTCCCATAAAACATCTATCCATCTGTAAGTTGGGCACTGGTATTGACCATGTACATGTTATTTATCACTATGGGTACCATTATCATATCTTACATACCTTGTTTGTCCCAGCTGGGTGGAACTGCTGAATGGGTACCGGAGAGAACACATTGGTATCTTGCAGAAAGAGATGTACATTTTGTTGGCGAGAAACCTAATTATAAAGAGAAGATGGTTACTTGCATATATGATCATCAGGTATTTGCTTTATCTAATTTGTCGACTCCCCAGACAAACACATATGGAAAATCTAGTCTGAGTACAGTGATCCCCTGTCAGTCACTTGAAAGAACAGATCACTAAATTACCAAAGTGGAAAGATGGCTGCAATCAGGGTGAATGGGGGCGAGGGGGGGGGTGTATACTCTCATTTGACCCCTTTCCTCTCCATGCAGCCAAGCAACCTGAAAACTCCACCCTACTAAAACCTATTAAACAAAAATGCAGCATGTTAAGGTGTACAAAGCAGAAATTGCCTTCCCTGGTTTGTTCAAGCTCTTACATGTAAACCCTAGGGCTTGATCACTTTAGCTGTCCAAGAAAAGACAGAGACTGGGGAGTTCCAAACTATGGTAGGAAGTAGTGATGCCTGAATATCGGCTATGTCTGGCCACGAACAGGCGGATCGGACAGTCAGGATCGGACTGACAGTCTGCCGTCAGACTATTCACAGAGAATGAATGGGAATGGGAAATATACCGGAAATTACTCCGCGTCGTCCGGTAAATGGAACACACAGTTCCTGGTTCCAAAACCGGAAGTGACGTCGGTCGGCCCATGCTCGGTCTGTTGCATTCACGCAATTAATTCAATCTTTATGGGTTAACACACCCATACCTGTGTTTGCGTTGCATCAATGTCGATAATGTATGGATGTCAAACACAGGGATGTTGACGCATACAATGTGGTGGCAATGCAATAATGTCAACATGAAGCGCGTGCCAACATGAACGCAATGCAACCCAAAGCAGGTATTGGAGTGTCAACGCATCAGTCAAGAAGGAAGAAAGAAAAAAAAAAAAACAACAAACGGATGTGTCAACGCATCCTTGACATATGTCCCAACGCGGCCTAACACAACCCCTGCATTAAGGCAGGTGTGTTAACGTGAACATCCCTTTAACACCGTGGAAACATAGCCTTAGGGTCTGAAACCCTGATTATGTTCTGCTTCCAGGAGCATCACACTACGACATATGAAATAGGTCATGACAGGCTGTTTTCATATAGTGTAGACAGCTAATTGTACCTTAAGTGAAGCCTCCAGGTTGTCCTTAAACCGCTCCTGTGTTGACTTGCAAATGTTAAGCTCAGTCTTGTTGATCAGTGAAAGGTAATCCTGAAGTCTTTCATAAAGATCCCCATCTAAACACTAAATACAAATTGTAATGAGTGAAAAATGTACCACAAAGACGGACTTTACAGGACAAGCAAGGTATTAAATACATCGGACATAGAGACATTCCTAAACAAACAAGAAAGAACGCAAATAATCTGTATTAGTTTCCCACTCTGAGTAGTTATGGGTGAACAGTTTGCCCGGCGGTCAATTTGCCATGTACATTGTGTGTTTACAGTCAGCCAGCCAGGCGAACACTTCTGATGTTCAGTTGGAGTTGGAGGCAAACTTTGACCACTCCCCCCACATTCAGATACTCCATTACTATCAAATATGTATTTTTCCCACCCAGGTCAACCCCCCCCCCCCCCCCCCCCATCCAATAAAACAAAAAGCTGTGTTTATTTTTTATTTAAAAAACAAACAAACTGTGGGATCCCCCCAAAGAATACCAGATCCATTTTGGCAAGCCTGGAAGGAAAAGAAGGGGGAGCATCAGGCCCCATGCCATACACTGACGAAAGAAAGAGACCATTCATTAAGATAAGTAAGTCCGTTCCCCACAACATGGGCCTGGAGTTTTGTGGGCCAAAGGAAGTGATGGAGTTGCTTGCATACTTAATGAGCCCCCCACTTGCGCCACCACAACGTCCCATGTTGTGGGAAAGAGACCCTCTTATTTTAACGCTGTTTGGGGTCCTCCTTTTCCAGAGCTTACCAGACCCTATCCTAAAGGGTGGTTGGGTATGCTTTGGGTGGCATGCTTTTTTTAAAAAAAAGTTCAACCATTGATCCCCCTCTGGCATGACACTGTCCATGTACACTTTATTGGTAACGTGGCTACAAATATGACCTGAAGGCTTGAGAGTTTCGCCCACCATTAAAGTGAATGCGGCTCACCACGAACATGTGAACAGAGGATATTTATGGAAGTTCAGACCACATCTCATCAGACTACATCCACCACAACCCATAGTAAGTGAGTGAGAGGGACACCTATTATCACTGCTTACAGGTCTCAGAAAGTCCCACGGCTGTGATGCTGAGGTCACAATCCCGCTGGACTTCTTACCATAGATTGTTTAATTGATTGTTTGAGGTCCAGACCACATCCACCACACGCCTCATTACTGCTGGCGGGTCCCAGGAAATCCCGCGGCTGTGTAGCTGACGCGGGCGCAACATCATTCAGCCCCAGGGGCACTTGGGATAGATGTCCCATGTGCCCTTTCAGCAGTATGACATAGCACCTCTCGGAAATATCGCCCCTCCTGCTGTCAGAATTTTTTTTATCTTGGGGCAGTGATTGCTTTAATTATTGGCAGCAGAGCTAGTGCGATAGAGCAAAGTGACCTACCACGTGGTAGGTCCGCTTTAAAATTTTAGTTTTAAAAAAAGAAAACACACATTCCCTTATTGTTTCCAGGAACTTTACATGTTAAACATAAAATGTTCTGTCCTGGTTTGGCAGGATCAACCTCCTGAAAATGAATGTCCTGTCTAGAATACTCTTCATTCTCCAAATGGTTTCCATTAAACTGCCGAAAGCTTTCTTCACTCAACTAAGGTCACTGTTTATCTCTTTTGTGTGGAATAACAAATCACCACGTATTGCTTATAAGATTTTAGTACGACGGGGGATTGGGGCTTCCAGATGTGTTAACCTACTATCGGGCGGTGATCCTGAGCCGGGTACTGGATTGGCTATTTCAAGCTCATACTAAGGCGTGGGTACCTTTTGGAAAAATTTCTGGCTGGGTGGGACTTGGCGCATGCCCCTATGGTCCCTTCCCAGTGGCGGGGCTCTTCCGTGAGAGCTCCAAGATGCAGGAGATGTGCTACAAATTATTCTTACGATGGTACTGGGTCCCTGTCAAGATATCAAGGTACAAGCCCATGGCTGACACAGGGTGCTGGAGGGGGTGCAGGGCTCGTGGTATGTTCACTCATATTTGGTGGGACTGCCCCAAAATTGCCCCCTACTGGGCTCAAAATATTAAACTGCTGCCAGAATTCACGAATCACACCATCCCGGATTACCCTGCATTCTTCCTCTTGCATTGCCCACCCATTCCGGTGGCGAAGTATAAAAAACATGTCTTGCCGCGCCTCCTGAACGCGGCAAAGGCTTTGATCCCCCTGCATTGGGGTACTTCTGTGGTACCCACGCTACAGGAATGGAAGGATAGGGTTGGTGAAACAATGGTTGCTGAGGATTGGATAGCTCATAGGGACGACAGGCATAAGAAATTTATGAAGACGTGGGCAGCATGGATCTCTTATGTGGGAAAAGCCTGAATAGGGATGTGGCTGGAATAGGGGAGAGATGGGCGCATATTCAGGTATACGAATAGGTCATGGATGTATGTGAGGTAGCATATTATTTAATGACTGTTGGTTGTAGGGGGAACACAATTGTTTTCGTTTCGAACTCTGCTGTTCTCTTTCTGTCCCCTCTTTGAAGTGCATTATACCACTATTTGCAGATTAATGTGTTTTGTATGAGACAATGCTAATCTCATGTCACGGTTCGCTGTGACGTTTCGCAGATGTGGATTGTTTTAAACTGTGAAATGCCTTTTGTTTTGTTGCACTTCTTTCTACTGTATTGTAAAATTTACTTTATGAAAATCAATAAAAACGTATTATACAAAAAAAAACATAAAATGTTTTCGGTTGATTTTCAGTGACTGCAATGATTAGTGGCCTACTTCAGCTAAGTGATTAAGAAACCCAATGAAGCTTTGCAAAACATTCCTGCACAGTGCGGTACCAACTCTTGTTTTCCTTCTTATACTACATGAAGCATTATACAGCTAAAGAAACAGGACTTTCATGGGACAGGGACATGAACAATGATTTAAACTCTGTAGCCCTTAAAGCCAGCCATAGACGTCCCGACTTTTAGCAGACTCACTCATGAGGAACTGGCTAGAGAACGGACAGGAATCCTGTGTTTTCCACTAACACACACGATTCCTGTCAGACTGTAGCCAATTAACTCGGAGGGGGAGGAGACTTCCCCTCCAGTTAACAGACTGCAGCGCAGGATCGGAGGATCGGGCAGAAAAAGAACCAGCAGGACGGATCTGTGTGTGATCCGACCTGCCGGCTCTTTTTGTCAGATCCTCAAGGTGGGCTCCCTTATAGTTGCGCCTGACTGACCTTTATGTGCTTGGCGGGAGCGCGCACGCCAGTTGGTCGGCTGCAACTATGGCCGGGAATCAGCCCGTCTATGGGGGGCTTTAGAAAGAGAAGCAGTCAATGTGTATAATGATACGGACTGTACCAAGTCTGACCACGGGGTGGCGATCAATGCTTAGAATCTTCAGTTCACATTTGTAGAAAGTGGAAGCACCCTGGAGACCACAAACTTACAGCAGTGATTACTTAAACAACCACTTGAACAAACAAGGTCCTTGCCAAGAAGAAAATGTTTTGCATCATTGTAGATAATGTATAAGAAAGATACGACACGATTCATAGTGCTGATAGGATCTGCAAACTTAACAATCAAGATAGAGATACATATATTTTAATAGTTTGAACATATTAGATCTTTAGTAGCTGTCCTATAGTAAATATGGTTTTATACGGTTTAGTCCATAAATATTGGGACAGAGACATCTAATTTGTAATATTGCTTCTGTACATTACCATTATGAATTTAAACAAGTTGAATTGCAGACTTTCAGCTTAATTCAGAGGGTTAAATAAATGTATTGCTTGGCAATGTGAGGAACTAACGCCTTTTCTACACAATCATTTCAGGGGCTCAAAAGTAATTGTACAGATTGAAAAAAAAATTCATTCTGGCAATGACAGTCTTAAGTCCTGAACTCATGGACATCAACAGATGTTGGGTTTCCTCCTCTTTAATGCTCTGCCAGTCCTTTACTGCAGTGACATTCAGTTACCGCTTATTTGTGGGCCTTTGGCTATGTTTCCACGGCGTCTAGAGCTCCGTAGACCCCCCCCCCCCAATGGAGCCCATACATATTACCTGTCTACTGCAGCGACTGTTGGCGTTGAGCCGATCCTCCGGCAGAGAGCTTAACTCAGGGCGCTACATCAACCTCCGGCCAGCGGAAAGGCTCCATGCCATGTAAACAGTCAGTGCAGCAAGCAAGCAATATAAATGGGCTCTGTTGACCTCCCCATGAAGAAATGCGCTTCACACAGGGAGGGGGGGATTTGTCGTCGGAGCCCTAGATGCCATGGAAACATAGCCCATACTGTTTGAAGTTTAGTCTTCAATCAGTGAAATGCAGCTCAATTGGATTTAAACTAGGTGACTTACTGTGCCATTTAAGAATATTGTATTTAAGTGCTTTAATACACTCCTGGGTTGCTTTGGCATTGTCCATCTGTATTATGAAACATCTCCAAATCAATATGACTGCATTTAGCTGGATGTGGGAGAAAGGATGTATCCGACACCTCAGAATTCATTCTGCTGCATCGGTCCAGACAGGCTAAAGACCGAGACCTAGGCGGAGGGACTACATGACTGGGTAAGAAGGAGCTGGCACACTAAGGGTTAGCAAATCTTATAAACATGCTTAGCTATGTTATTATGGTTTCTTGTTCCAGCTTTACCTGATTGGTTACTTTGATTAATTCCTTTGTTTTCAGGTTTCAAAACTTGTCACGGCAGCCGCAGGGTTGTAAGGCCCTTGAAGGTGGTCTGGTCATAGAAAAAGGTCATTGGAAGGTAATTTGTTAAGAATGTCGGAGTGCCAGGGAACTAGTTCTGTAAGGTGGTATCGGCATTTTATTGTAATCGTCTCCGAGTCAGTGTAGTGCGGCTGGAGGCTGATGTATTGGGTAATGCAGATGCAGGGTGCTGGATAACTGCCTTCAAGGGACCTTCATTTTACTCTATAATAGTCTGTTTAATGATTGTTATATATTATAGTTTGTTAGTTATGTTGGTAATAAAAGGCTGCCGGGGCCATTTAATATCCAATATCCAATCTTATTTACTACAGAAGAGTGTTATATACTACAGAAGAGTGTTATATACTACCAGTGAGTG
>CM070034.1:23241744-23255444 GCA_036250615.1 Ptychadena robeensis
ACATGAGTCTTCATGGAAAGTATTAAAACAGCTGCGGCTGTTGCCTCCTCCACAGCCGTCAGCTGTCAGTGTGAAGGGGGCGGAGCCAGCATTCCTCACTTGGAAGCTGTGTGAGACAGGCTGCTTCTCCCCAGCTTGTGGCGTGTTGTAAATCACACACTGCAAGCTGGGGATAACGGGTCCCCATTGAACAGGAATCGATGTGCCCATGTGGTGCACATTGATTTCCGTTCAATTGATCCCCAACCATTCACAGCAGCAGCATCTTCTGCCTAACTCCCTTTCTCTGCTTTAATTGGCCATTACAGTGTTGGCTTCCTGGCCAGTAGTTCTGTGGGTGATGTATGTCGCCTTCCATTCCTTCAATGGATGGATACAATACATTAGCATATTACATACAGAGGAGTCGGAGTCGAGGAGTCGGAAGAATCTGAAACTGAGGAGTCGGAGTCGGGGAATTTATCGACCGACTCCACAGCCCTGGTTCTGAGAATCACCCGCTCACCCTTTGTGTGCCGGCATTTACTTTGAGTGGGGACGCTGGTCCTGCACTTGCAGCCCCAGAAACCTAACTGGTATTGCATAGGGATTGGAAACTCACCTGTCCACCAATACCCCACTGACAGGTCCTCGTCTGCGAACTTCTTTGGGTGGAAAGAGGAGGAGAAGTGATAAACTTAGGTGATAGGCTTATGCAAAAGCCTGAGAAAGTTCCTCTCCTCTCCTCCTCTAGTGTTGGCAGGGGATCAGCAGACAGGTGAGTGCCTATGCTCTCACTATTCCACCAAAGAATGGGGAGTGATTGTATAATATATATTGCGGCACACAACCTGAGAATAGGGGGTTATGTGCCCCATATATTTAAATTTAAAAGTTATGTTATTTAAAACATTAATAATGTCTTCTAGCTGTGCCTGCTGCCACAAAATTGAAGCCATCCGAATCAATATTTCTGCCAACTGCAATACCCCCCCTCCTCCAATCCCATCCTCCTGTAACTCCCCCCCACCCCCCCCCATTCCTCCAATTTCATCCTCCTGTAACTCTTCTCTCACCTCACTTTCCCCTGTCAGTCTGGAGGAAGTCACCTCTCTGCTTCGCTCTTCTCCTACCACCACCTGCCCACTTGACCCTATACCCGCTGATCTTCTTAAGACCCATTCTACCACCCTTGCCCCGGCACTGACTCAACTATTCAACAACTCCCTTTCCTCTGGTATCTTCCCATGATCCTTCAAACATGCCAATACTGAAGAAACCATCGCTTGATCCCTCTCTTCCCTCTAGCTACCGACCTATCTCTCTTCTTCCATTTGCTTCAAAACTACTGGAGCACCTTTTTTAGAAAAGACTCACGGACTATCTGACTGTGAATTCCCTCCTTGACCCCCTCCAATCTGGCTTCCAACCTCTCTCATTCCACTGAAACGCCATCACTAAAGTTTGCCAACGACCTGCTCCAATGCCAAGGCCCCAAGGCCAAACTTTCCCTCCTTCTGCCTGTTGGATCTCTACTCTGCCCTTTGACCACTGTTGGACACCCCTCTTCTTCTACAGACCTTGCAGCTCTCTATTGGTTATTCGTGACTCTGCTCCTTTTCACTGGTTCTCCTCCTTAACCTGACCGACCGCTCTTTCCAAATATTCTTTCAAATGGCATCTCTTCTTTCTCACCACCCCCCTCCCTGTTGGTGTCCCACAAGGTTCAGTCCTGGCCTGTCTCTCTTTTCTCCCTCTATACATTCCTCCCTATTGGCAAAACTCAATCTCATCCTTTGGTTCTGCAATTACCATTTATATGCTGACGATACCCCAAAATCTACCTATCCACCCACGGGCCTTTACTCCCTTCTGTTCATGGACACATCTCTCAGTGTTCCTATCGGCCCATCTCTTTCATGGATGGCTGACAGATTCCTTAAACATCACCTGAGCAAAACATGAACCTCATCTCTTTCCTCCCATCACCTTCCAAGCCCCCACCCAACATCTCACTTACATGTTAATAAAAACCACTGTCATCTCCCCTATTCGCAACAAAGCTCGCTGCCTTGGTTGTGTCTAGGCCTTTGCAATCTGCAGCTCTCCTTCACTCCCCACATACTGAACATCGCTAGATCCTCCCTTCCCATCTCCGCAACACATCTCCAAAATCCGACCCTTCTCTCCCAGAGACCACCAAAGTCCTGGTACAATGCTCTCATCATCTCTCGTCTGTGACTACTGTTAACATCATCTCTCTCGGTCTCCCTCTATATTAAACCTCTATCAAGTCCATCATTGAATGTTGTGCAGCTAGGACTCATTTACTCCTTCTAACCGCTCCTTTCCACCCCCCCCCCCCCCCCCCCCTTCTGATCTGACTCTCTCTGCTTGCAAATCTCTACACTGGCTTCCAACTCTCCAGAGAATCAATTCATATTTTCTGTGCCTTGCTTTTATGTCACTTCCCCACACCTTCTTTTGTTCCTTCCTTTACATCTCCAACCTGTACCATAATTACCCCATTCAACCGCCCCCTCCGCTCCCAGGGCCTACGAATGACATCACCGCTAATGAACCTCATCACACGCAAGGCTTCAGCACTACTCTAGGGCTCCTACTCTCTGGGAACTCCATCCTGCCCCTTAGACTTGTCTCTTTTGGCACTTTTTAACAAAGGCCCCTAAAAACCCACCTCTTCAGTCTGGCCTATCCTTCTTCTCATTCCTAATACTCACCACTTCAGCCAGTCCCATCCCCCCTCCCTATTGTAGACCTGTTCCCCAACTATTAGATTGTAAGAGCGACCGGGCAGGGTTTCCTCTAATCCTCCTGGGTCATCCTGTACCTGTGTGTTATCGTGGGTTGTATCTCACTCTAAGGTTGGTACAGCGATGCGTAATATATAAATAAATGATAATAATAATAATATCTGAATTATTTAACTGCTTATTCATACAAGTCAGTAGGTTGAAAATGTTATGGGCCGGCCCTTTAGAGATGAGATGGCGCACTTGTGGCCCTCCAGATCAAATCAGTTGCCCCACTAGACTATGCCCGCTTCAGCATAAGGCCCCCATACCGTGTCGGATTCGCACCGGATCTGCACGATCGAGTCAGGGCGCGTGCCACGCCAAAAGATCGGGCCGGAATGCATGCAGCCCACTTGTCCGATCCGTTCGCGTCGCTTTGATCAGGGGCCCAGAATCGGATACGGACAGAGAACACAAATGTGTTCTTTCTAATGCGATTCTGTCGGACAGGGGGAGTTGTGCCTATTTGTGGGGTGGACAATCGGACACGGATCCGTCCCGGAATCCGTTGGACAAGGTGGTATGCTGTGATGGATACTCTTTAATTGCCCGATGATCACACCTGCGTTCCCGGCAGGATCGCCGGAAATCGATTCGGTATGATGAACGATTGGACATGGAATCCGGACAAGGAAGGGCTAGCTTTAAAGCTTAATGGGGAGTGATACAACAGAACAGTGCTTTTAAAGTGTGAATAAGCTACAAGCCATGTCAATTCCTCTCAAACGTGTCGGGATTCGCACCGGATTCTGGCACGAATCGATTCCGGGCGCAGTGCACGACAACGATCGTGACGGATCGCATGCGCCCCCTCTTGTTCCGATCGTTTCGAGTCTTCTCCAGATTGATCAGGGGCCCAGAATCGGATCCGCAGGAACCAACATGTTGGTCTTTCTCATGCGATTCCTGTCTGATTTAAGGGAGTTGCCATTTGTGAGGTGGACATCAGGACACGGGATCCGTCCCGGAATCCGTTGGACCAAGGTGTTATGCTGTTGATGGATAATCGTAATGGCCGATTGATCACACTGCGATTCCCGGCAGGATCGCAGGAAATCGAGGATGAATCGATTGGACATGGAATCCGACACGTGCATGGCTAGCTTTAAAGCTAATGTGAGTGATACACAGAACAGTGCTTAAAGTGTGAATAAGCTACAAGCCATGTCAATTCCTCTCAATATACAACAAATAAAGCAGCCTTGTCGGATTTGATCTGATTTCTGTAACGCACCGACCCCATCAGAACATTACCAGCAAACATTAAACATGCGTATTTTTCTTTGGAAAACAAATTTTGACCTTGGCGTTTTTCCATTTTTGGATTATGGATTGGCATTATTGATTCACTTTCATCAATATTTAGAACTTTGCGACAACATCCATTACAAATCGTATTGATATTTCTTCTCGAAGTCAAGAACATGGTCATTGAGTGTATTTACAGTATTCTGGGTAATTAATAACTAAAAATACCTCTGTATTGATTACAATGGCCTCACGACTGCTTTGTCTCCAGTGTTTCCCAAAATCCAACACTAATATTCCAGTTGACGAGTATTGATGACATTTCAAGGCAGTTCCACTACAAAGGCTCTAAAATGAGCAGTGCACCCGTTCAAAGGATCGTGTAGTTATAGGGCGAGGAAGAGATACCAAAACATAAGGCATTGTCTATGCAGAAGACGTCTCAATGTTGGGCCGATTTCCCAACAGATTGCGCGCAAAATTTGCCACGCACCCTTTGTGTGCCCGCAACTACTTTGACTGGGGACCTGGTTTACTTTGACTGGTCCTCATCCAAAGTGAGGATTTAAATATAACAGACATGTCCATAATTCGTTAGATCGATTTCTGGCCTGATTTGAGCGATGTGGGCGCATACAATTTAAGGTGGGTGCGAAAGCCTTATAAAGGTATACAGAAAGAACTAACTGAAACACAAGTACCCGAAACAGGTCAATGCATATAAAAGGCTGTGTACAACCTAAAAATACTGGATAAACTGGTCAACAACCACAAAGCTACCCTTAGGCATACCCTTAAGGATAAGAGGGCTTAAAAAGATCTGCTGGTCTTAATTTCTGCATCCCGGTCCGTGTGTCCTTGTCTGCACATTAAATGCTCCCTAAGCTACCGTGTTTCCCCGGAAATAGGACAGTGTCTTATATAAATTTTTGCTCCCAAGGATGCCCTATGTCTTATTTTCGGGGGATGTCTTATTTTTCCATGAAGAAGAATACAGCACTGGGGTATCAGGGTGGGGGGATCACTTTGAATGATACACGGGGGATCAGAGGGGGGAATCAAAATGGCACAGGAGACTCAGAGGGGGGATTACCATTTTAGTAACCCCTTCTGATCCTCATGTGTCATTGTGATTGCCCCCTCTGATCCCCCCTGTCCAGAGTTACAGTACCGTATCTTCAGGGGTGCCTTATTTTTTGGGGGGATGCCTTATATTTCAGCGTGAGGCAAAAATGTAAGGGTGCCTTATTTTTGGGGGAAACAGGGTAGGCCTACACAGGTCAATAACCGTGCAATCGACCCCCAATCTATCCCGCACGCCAGCCGATTATTCTACCAATCGGCCGCGGATTGAAGCTGCCCACCTTGAGCAATTGACCTAAAAGTGTCGCAATAATTCGTATCTCACAGGGATCTGCCAGGATGGTAAATCCCTGTGTGGGGACCTTCGATCCCCATCCAAAGAATCCTGCGGGAATAGCTGTGTTTGTAGTGAGCCCCACGTTTGTTTTGCCAGCAACCGCAAGCAGCACCACGCTTTGATCGATCGCCGGCAAAACGAACGGGGATCTAAACGTGTATGGCTAGCTTTAGTAATCACTTTTTTAAGGTAGTATTGATTCCTTTATAAGGAAATAGAGCTGCAATGACTTTACTACAGGTAAACTCACCAGCAAAGTTTTGTATTACCACACAGATCTGGGAGAAATATACACAAAAGAACAAGATTTAAGTAACAATACTCTAATTACTCTTGAGATCAGCTTAAAGCTAAATCAGGATGTCATTGCAGGTAGAATGTGGAATTCAGCAATTCAGCATGTCCAGCAAGTTTACTTTAAGTAAAATAGTTTTCCATGTAGGTCAGACATTCCAGAGCAATGCCAGCTACTGATTTCCACAAACCACACAATGACCACAATTTATACAGTTGCCTAATATGGAGAAAAAGTAAAAGCAGCCAAGTTGCGCTCACCTTCATGATTTCCGGCAGATGTGTCAAGTAGTAAAGGTCAAGGTGAGCATTAGCCGCAGCCAAAGCCAAGAGATACTCGTTCCGTGCGTCTGATAGTTGCTGTGTGCAGACCACTAGCTGTGTGGAAAACTACAGAAGAGTAATATGTTATTAATAGATAATATTAATAATAGATGAGAACACAGATCAAATAGAAAGGTAAGACCAGAACCCCATCATTGGTGCAATTATTGTTGTCAGAGAACTGGTAACTGGCTGGTTCATCTATACCAGGGGTCCTCCACAGAGTTCTAACCGGCCCGCGGGTACCCACCATGCCCCCCATGGGTGCCCAGCAGCATATTGCGATGTTGTGCGCCCAAGGGGGGCATGGTGGGTACCTGCGGCAGAAAGAGAGAGAGAGAAAATACAATATGTGTATATGACTTTGCATCCACTACATCTGCCACAAAGCAGCGTTTGTTCCCCCTTCATTGCCAATTTGTCTGCATTTACTATGCGCAAACAACGCACAGCACTTACATTGACATTGAATGGGGGACGCACTGCAGATGCAAATTTGTTTACCACAATTTCGGCAAGCGCAGTGGACACAAGCCTGTAAATGTAGTCCGGCCCCCCCAACAATCTCGGGTACCATGAACTGAACCTTGTTTAGAAAGTTTGAGGACCCCTGAGCTATACTTAGAACATATTTTATTGACTGCAGGTAACAAGAACATGGTAAAACTTTAAATGATAAAGAAATGATGGGCTCATCTACACAAGTACATTTGGTTGTGAATTCTACTAGCATCACTAAAGCCGGCCATAGACGTCTCGATATATGGCGGGCTTGTAGTAGTTCCATTACAGTGCGGTGACGTCCCCACGCTGTGAAGAGTGGGCTACAGAACTGCGTGCTCCTCTAACACATGCGATTCCTGTCAGACTGTAGCCAATTAATTTGGAGGGGGAGGAGACTCCACATGCATAGTATCTGACTACAACAGGATCGGCCACAAAAAGAACCAGTAGGACGGATCCGCGTTCAATCCGACCTGCCGGCTTTTTGGGTCGAAACTGTAGTTGCTGGCAATGACCATTATGCATTCGGTAATAGTGCGCACTCCGGTCGATCGACCGCAACTATGGCTGGGAATCTGCACGTCTGTGGCCGGCTTAAAAGGGATGTCAACTGCGCTCTTTGTAGATTGGGCTGCTCCTTCAGCATTTGTATTTTTTTTTTAGATATCTAGAAAGTTCTTTATAAATATATTAACAATGGAATGTACAGAAGTATAGTAGGTACAGCAGGGTGGATTAAAATAAAAATCTATTACCATCCAGTGGTTATTCCATGATGAAATACTTAGTAATTTAATTATGTAGAATAAGGCTGTATATGTTAACTTTTTTTGGTAAATAAATTCTATTAATCCAGTCACAATGTCAGGCTCTTCCAGAGGTTTTGTAAGATTATATAATCAATAAAACTCCACTCTCAGATGTATAGCGGCCAACATCCCAAAAACAATAGACAGAAGTTGATGATGGCATAAACACATCACCCCAAATTTCACCTTGAATAGACAAGGACGAGGGGACGGGCCACTTAATATGTAAAAGCAATACATGTATTATACACAGTGCAAAGAATGAAGTAATGACCATCATATCAATCGAAAACAATGCACATTTTTGCAGATGTACACATCTGTACACGTGCAGACAATTAAAATAATTACCGTATTGTTCGGACCATAATTGGGGGCAAAAAGTGCCTGCGTCTTATGGTCCGAATGCGCAACCCCCACGGCCACTCGGCCACCGGTGGTCACACCTTGGCTCCCCGCCAGCTCTCCCGGCACGGAGATTAGCCGGGGAGCTGGAGGAGCTGTCAGATGTGAGATGCCGGCTGGTGTCCGGCTCTCCTATCTGTACTGTATAATTGCCTATGCCAACAGAGCTAAGAGCCATGCTACCATAGCCAATGAAGAGAGGGATAGATAAGCGTCCGTGGAAACTGCAATCACTCGCAGCACCCACGTACACAGTAACAGCTGATCGGCAGAGAGCAGAGGAGAGAATCTGCAGATGTCTGCCCCCCTTCTCCTCCAGATCAGTCTGGAGAATGGCGTGTTCTGCTGTGAGTGTGCTGCTGGCTGAATTGAATATTGCATTCATTGAATTCATTGCATTAACCCAATTGATGTGAAAACATATTAAATCTTTTTTTTTCTGGTTTTCCTGCCCTTAAAAACTGGGTGCATCTTATTGTCCGAAATAAACGGTAATTATTGGTCCAAATGGCGCAAATTTCACCCCAACGCACGTTTCCTTAAAGACTTATCAAGTCTCTTGATTCTATTCTGTAATGAGTTCTATGGAAAACAAAGTTAGAATCTGGTTTCCCAGTCCCTTAAACTTGTAAATGTTGAGTCGTAAGCATAACAAGTTGTTAAACACAAGTTTGTACCAGCCAAATACATTACCTGCCTGTTTATTGTACTCTCTTGACACAAGTCCTAACCTTAATTTGTCTGGGAGCTCGCTCTGGTCTTTAAGATGATATTTATCTGAATGGTCTAACAAGTGGAGCCAATCTATTCATTTCTAGTCTGCTGCCAGGAAACCATCTCTGGAAGGGAGTATCAGTAATACCTTGGCACTGAGCTTCTGCAGGCTGGCCTTGGAGTGAAAGATGCTATGATCACTCTTCTTTAACCTGGAGATACACAACAGAAAGATTTCAGCTATGATTGTTTTTTAATCCTCCTTTTAAATAGTCCCTTGAAATGTCTAATTACCTTCAATAAATTAACATATCTAGTCTGAAGTGAGATGTTGTATATGGGAAAATTGCTATTTCGTTATAAACATATCCCTCTTCTATGTATGTCAGATAACCCACAGACACTGCCTAAAGGTAGCCACAGACGGCCCAATTCCCACCATGCGCGTTCCAGATCGATCGGTAAATTACTGGCCGATCGCATTACTTTGGAATCAAAGTAATGTCCGGCATCCAAATTCATGTCTGGCAACCAGAGTAATGTCCGGCACACAAATGGTGCCCGTTGATCCTTTGAGCGACCGGCTGCAGCATGATGACATCATCGGCCGCTATATAACCAGAGGTATGCCTACCTTTAAACACATAAGGACAAGTCAGAAAAATCTCATTGGCCTTGGCTTATAATAAATCGCCCCTCCCACTGTCTGATGTAGCACCTCAGCGCTACGTCATACAACTGCAATGGCATTTGGGACATCTGCCCCCTGTGCGCTTGCATCTGTAGGAAATCGCGCCTGCCCAGTCCCGTGGGATTGTGAGGTCACATGTATTGAAATGACAGCTGAAAAACTTGTACAGCATCCTTTATACTCCTGAAGGTTTCCTGTTATATGTATAGCTGGCCATAGATGTTTCTTTTTGTGGGTAATTTTTCATGCAGATCAACTGCACATGATGACGTTATCACGCATGTCCGGTTGTTCCGAGAATTGTCCATGCACCCTTTGTGTGCCATCATTTACTTTGGAGGGGGGAACTGGTCTCCATCGAAAGTAATGAGACCGTTCTAAAAATTACGGACATGCCTGTAATCAATTTCTGGGATGATTTATTGCCCGATATAAGGTGGACATGTTAGATCAATCGCCGCAAGCATGCATGACGGACAATCTGCGGCGAAATCGCCTGCAAATGTAACCGTCTATGCCCAGCTTATTACATTCACAGGTTCCTTTTTCAAGTTGATCAAATTCTCCTATTGCAAGTCTGAGAGACAGAATCTGATCAGAGGACAACACACTGCGTAGTTTCTCTAATGTTTCAGCAGTAGCATTTGCACTTTAACTTCAGTCAGCTAATGTACTTACATGTAGTTACTTCCCCTCCCCCCCGACCATGGAGCGCACCATCAGTAGCATCAGAAAGGAGGTGACACCCTGAGTTAATCTATGATTAAGCGCTTAATTGAGTGAAACATGGAAGAGACTAGAATATCCCCAGAAGTGGGTGGGAAGCTGTGTTTATTCTTTTGTGGAACTTATGTGCAATAAAGAGATTGGAACTTAAGCCCCCCATACACCTTTAGATCTCTCTGTCAGATATCCTTTAGATCTACCAACAACTATGTAGCGTCGGGTCCTCTGCGATTGAACACAGGTAGACTTGATGGCTTAGAAAGTCCCTCATATTACATGGTTTTGGTAAAACAAAAGGAAATCTGACAGAGAATTCTAAAGGTGTATGGGGGCCCTTAAGCAGGGTACAGATGGCTCGATATTGGAGCCGTCCGTCGATTATATGGGTCAGATAGATTACTTCCCTTGCTATACGACACCCCGAGTTAAGCTCTGTGCTCCCAGTCCAGCTTGAGGTGATAAAACTCACTGTAATCTTAAATTGGACTCACACACTGCGCATCACTATCTTGTGGACGTTTTACTAATTTCAAGTGGGGCCTTAGGAAAAAAAGGTGTTCCCTTAACAAATGGCTCAAAAACATCTACCCACGGACTGGTCGGGTGATGGCAATATTTGTCTTTATCGTATATGTGGTTTCTCATGGATTTTGTCTTCCTACTTAGATTTAAGGCCCCCATACACATCTAGATTTTTCATCCAATCAACTTAATTCAATACATTTTTTGGTTGATTGATTGAAAATCTTTGGCAGCCCACATGGTTAGATCAACCTAAAACAATTTAAATGGGGGGAAACAATTGATCAAAAATTGATTGGACGTGCTGGTAAATTTTAATTGGTTGTATAGAAATTGATTACACTTTCAGTCGATCCTAAAAAAAGTTGATCAAATATCTGTTACTTCAGTTGGCAAACATACAATCATGCACTTCCCTGACCCAATTTTTTACCTTTTTAAGTTGATTGAAAAGAAAATCTAGACGTGTGTGGGGGGCTTTAGGCTCAGTTTTGTCTCACTGATCATAAACAAGACATTTACATCAACCATTGGTCCAACTATTACAGTTAGGGTACAGTTGTATGCACTTGTGACACTTGATTTCAATTTAAGTTGAGTTGCTGTAACTGAAATTATAAGTTGATTTATTGGCTTTAGGAATGAATATATATATACAGTTTTTCTAACTGGATGCCTTTAAAATCCATTTACCCTCTTTCCTAACCCAGGGGAAGGTAACATTTTTGTCTTTTTCAATGGCTCATAAACTGCTACCTTTGCGTGCTTGGGTATCTGTCAATCACTGCAACTTCACAGAATCTTTAAAGTGTCATAATAACATTATCACATGCTAAGGATCACATTTCTATGCTAAAAGGAAACATGATGGAAAGACTTATTAACATCGATTAGGGTTGTTAAATTAAACATTATCCGCTACATTTTCCAATAAGCAGAACGGTAACCCCTAGTAGGTGTTTCATTATAAACTATGGAGTTGTGTTATAGTTATCTATAGATATCTAGTTATTAATTAACAAAGAACCCTATTTCTATTGCCATTAAAAAAAAACTCTTACCTGGCCTCCGTGTCAGCTGCCTTGTCTTTAGCTACCTCGCTCACACGCTCCAACTGGACATAGCGTTTCTTGGTTTTGCTGACTTCTTTCACAGTTTCCAGTAGTTCATTCTGAACTTTCACCAGCTGTTCAATACTCTGCAATAACCATAATATAAATTAGAAGCCAAACACAGGAAACCTAGCTGTTTCCTCTTCTTTATGGACACCATAGCCAAGATACTACTCTGTGGCCAATGCATCTCTATAGGGTAGTGGTTCTGAACCTGTCGGTTGGGGCCCCCTTGGGGGTCGAATTACCATTTTACAGGGGTTGCCGTGTTCACTGAAAACATCAGATCTTACCCCCCCCCCCCCCCCCCCCCTCACATCTTTGCACAAGTCGGTGTGAAAATAGAAGCAATGGGACATCCCCCTCACCTAATCGTGCCCGAAGTGACTTCCAGTATTTTGGAATGCGGAGGTAACTCTCCGCACCGGCCATTCCATGTTCCATATACAGTAAGTGGCATTTCATGACATCACTTCTGGAGTCAAGGATCTATTAAGGTTGAGAACCACTGCAATAGGGGATCTCATTTTAATGTATAGGCAGCAATGCAAACATCAAACCCACAGAAGTGCACTTTACATAATCGATAAATATGCCAACTCTGAATGATTCAAAGGTGCCCATCCGACTACAAGATTATTGGCTTTAAGGGTATGACTCCACTGCCTTCTTGGCACCATTGGCCACCATGCATTAATCACATTCCTTAGCGGAAATGCAGACGGACACGATCCAGTTACTTTCCTACTGCACCAGCTGTTCTCACGGCATTCTGCCCATCCGCTGGCCAGAGGTTGACGTACTGAGAACGCTGTGAGAACAGCCGGTGCGGTAGGAAGGTGATGTGGATTGGGTGCGTCGGCATCCCCGCCAAGGAATGCGCTTTGTTTATACTGGAGGTCAGTTCTAAAACTAAACCAAGACCAGAGGAATACACAGAGGAAGCTTTTCTGGCTTACAGATATAACGGTAAGGCCACAGGGTAATTTAGTTAAAACATAGTAGTATACTAGTATAAAATATACAACAGGTTTTCTTTAGGCAAAATATTTTGCAATATATCTTTTCATTCGATCGTATGTTCACTAAGATAAAAACACTTAAACGAATGTGATGCCACATTAAATATTTAAATGATCAATCATTGATTGGAAATAGTAGTTCCTTTATAGAATCGTAGTTAATGATTCTGCCACGTTATAGAAAACAACAAGAAGGTTAGTTCTTGTAAAGCGGCCATAGACAGCCATAGTTGCAGACGATCGACCGGCATGCGCGCTCCCACTGAATGAATAATGGTTGGTTGCCCGCAACTACAGGGGTGCCCACCTTGAAGTTTTGACCCAAAAAGCCACAACGATCCGTCCTGCTGATTCTCCAAGTTAATTGGCTACAATCTGCCGGCAATCTCTGTGTTAGTGGAGCACACAGGATTCCCGTCAATTCTAGCCGACTCCTCACAGTGCTGTCACGTCACCATGATGTATTGAGTCTGCTACAAGCCGGCCATGGATCGAGATGTCTCGAGACTGCATCACAGTGTCACCCAGCTATCTGTAACTGCAGTGGCACCCTCTACCAGTTCTGCTGTGTCTCCTCCTTTCGTCAGCTCCCGCTGCTGGTGGAAGAGATTGTGGCACATGATGTGGCTCCTGCTCTCTCTGCTGGAGGATACTAGTTACTGCTCATTATCACACACCTGGAGCCCTGTCCAACTAGACCACCTGACCTTGTATATAAGGAAGTCTGATCCATAACCTGATCCACAGGTTATGCTTCCTGATATTGCCTTATTGTTACCGATCCCTGGACCGTCTTTGACTACCCTGTTTGCTGCCTGCCCTGACTACTGCCTTTCTGACTACGTCTCTGCCTGCCGTCTTGGTACCTAGCCTTGCATATCCTGCTGTCACCTGCTGCCAAGTAAGTGTAGCTAGGCACCGCAACCTGGGGGCTCCCCACAGCAAAATCCATCACCCCACCACAGCGTAGTGCTCTGGTGAATACCAGGGGGCTCCTTAGACTCTGCGCCCTGGTTTATGCTGATCAGGTAGCACGATGGTTCCACTGCTTTCGTAGTTGTCAGGATCCGGGTCCGTCCGGACAGGTTAGGCAGGCGACCCCCTCCTCAGCCTC
>CM070034.1:23255544-23268932 GCA_036250615.1 Ptychadena robeensis
GGTTGTTGCTCAATAATAAAATTATTCCTCAAAAATACCACTTGCCTAATAATTCTGCACGCCCTGTATTTGAGTTATAAGGTCCGTTGTAGTTGGTGCTTGCGAGGCCTTCGGCCTAGTTGCAATAATACATCTTGTTGCTGTTGAAACATGTAGACACAAGTTTTTCCCTGTCTTCATGAGTTCCTGTGGAAGGAGGCCCAGCAGAAATGCTTCTGATGTTAACAATTCTTTTTTATGTTTAAAGAGATACATATATCTCTACATGGGGAATATGGATGTTTGAATTTGAGGGACATAATATTGACTGCAAATATAAAGTCTAAGTACATGTCAAAACACTAGTCACCCTGGGACTACTGAGCTGCTCCCTCTACCATCACCCCTATAAAGGACTAACGACAGATACCAAATATTCTTTGGAAAATATTGTTTATATGAATGTAAGTGCAAATTACAAAACTTGGCCTGTAACATTGTAAACATAATAACAATAAATATAACATATTAAATTTAGGGTACACCGACAGTGCCGCCAATTCTCCGCCTTACTTCAACCACTGTACCAGCCACCAGCTATTGAACACCAGCACGGTGGGTACCTTAAATGTCACAAACCATAAATAACATGACAGGGGCTTATCCCCATCTTGCATAAATCCACCAGTAATTGTGACTGCCCTTGCTGTACCGACATGTCATATGAGCCCTTAAGACTCAGATTAAATTGTGATTTACCTTTTTCAGTAGTTGCTCCTTTGCAGTTCGAACAGTTTTAGCTGCTTCAGCGGTGATGTTTCTGTAGTTGTCGCCTGCAGTGACTCGGGTCTGTCCTATAAAGGATGTGCCCTCCATCATAGACTTCCACACAGAAAACACGCTCCTATAGAGGAGAGACAACAATGAAAACATCAATAATTCAACACATCTGTAATAAAATATGTAATTCTCCAAGGAAGGAAGGTATACTGCTTGAAGTTTACAGCCACAGACAGGGCTAGCACAAGAGTGTCAGGAGTGGACAGGCACGGGTGGGCAAATGGGGACACTTGGCTGTCCAACCCTTAATCAAGTGTAGGTGGGGGGCCCAAGGGTGTACCATTAATAGTTATTGTTCATTTCAGTTCTACTCATTTCAGATAATGACTCAAAAAGCACAGAAATAATGGATCTACTTGACAGCCAAACAACTAGCAGTACCTATACATTGTAACATGTTGATCACCTGTTTTACCAGAAAGAAATTTGAATGGAAGATATGGGGGCCCATGGTCTCTCATATTTCCTTAATGAAGTAAAACCAGCTGGGCAATATGTGTTCTGGGACTGCTTTATTTCAAACCACAAGAGTAGAGAGGGGCAGATTCCAAATTCTGGGTTGCATGTTTTCTTGAGGCCTATATATATATATAGATGGAGCTAATCGGAGGCTCAACAGGAACATGGAGAATCCACCATGCAGGAGGCTGATGCAGAGGACAGTAAGGGAGACTACATACATATAGGGTGAGTACCAAACACCATCTCCTAGTACTCATCTCAGGAGCTCACTAAAAAGTTATGTGCACCCCTGTGTATATATATATATATATATATATATATATATATATATATATATATATATATATATATCAAACCTGGTGCTAAGCATTCAGGGCTGGTGGACAAGATACATCATTCTGCAAGCTCTGCTCTGGTTCAGAATTGATGAGCTATTACAGGACAAGGCAACCATATTTGTGCTTTTTCTCTTTGTCCTCTTCTATGTGTGAGTGTTAGGGATATGAAGATTACATGAGTTGTCTGGAAAGGTTGTCATTCATCCAGATAATGGTATACCTAGAAGCAGGAAGTCATATTCAACTGGACTTGATGAAGACGATTCTTAACTATTCTAAGCTACTTCTTCAGCTTAGAAAAATATGACAAATCAGCTTTTCTTGGCTATGAAATGTCTTCATCGTTACTTATCAAGTCCAATTCATTATACTAGTAACTAACTTCATCAGGGGGGGGGGGGGCTGTGGACACTCAAGTGCCGACCATTTAGGGGGGCCCGGAGGTCTGCTGCAACCTCCATGCATCTGCGTAACAGCCAGAGTGCTCACTAGTGACATCGTGGCTCAAATTGGTATTACAGGGAGATTGATATTAAAGCTGGAACACAATAATTAAGCTGTACAAACAAGTTCACTTAATAATGGAGTGTGAAACTGGGAATTTAAATGACTAATCCCCAAAAATGATTGGACTTCTAAGGGTTTTGGAGATCTGGGGATTGAAAGTCAGAGTAGGCATATGTTAGGACCTAGCTCCACTGAACGCAGGGATTTTAACACAATGATCAAGCTGCCCATTGACAGCAATGGGGCTATGACACAGCCCGTCAGAGCCCCGGATCTGGTGGTCCAAGCCTCCATCGCGTTGATGTTGACGCAGCCATCCGCGTCTACAGGAATGCAACGGATACTTGACAGAACCCAGCGGATCCAAAAACAGATGTGGAGTTTGGGCCTAAGAGCAAAATCTGACAAGAGAAAAACACTGTTTGACTACTGAGGAATGACATCTGGGGGTTCTAACAGTGTTGTACTGTGAGAGTTTCAATTGGCCGAAAGCCAGCTGTTGACCTGTGGATGGAGATAACTAATCGGAGGCTAAATCAAGAACAGGGAGGTCCATCTGTAGCAGAATCTACCATGCAGGAAGCTGACACAGAGGACAGTGAGGGAGACAGTGAGGAAGACGGCACCACATATGGGGTGAGTACCAAACACCATCTCCTGGTACTTATCTGAGAAGCTCACTAAAAAAGTTATGTGCACCCCTGATTATGGGGCCCTGAAATTTCTAACCTGACTACTAGTAGCCTCAAAAGTAGTGTTTTCACAAAAAATGTGCTTTTCTAACTGAGTTTGTTTATAGTATATTGTTCATAATGATTCATTTTGCCTAGTTTTCTTAACATATACGGTGTTATATTACAACTATAAATCCTCAGGGACAGTGAGCTGCCAAGTAAAAAGAATTTCAGTTCTTCTTAGTTTCTGTTTTAGCCCCCGGTGTTATGATATCATGTCTTGGCTTTTCAGATCAGTCTGTTTTGGCAGCTTAGATGATACAAAACCACAAATTTTATAAATGGCAGAAGACTCCACTGTGCGGCTCAGAGAGAACAGTTAGTTTACTAGTTGATTCTATTTCACAAAGCGGAAGTAATAGGCTGGATGTCACAGACAACAAACATTATATCAAACTAATAAGACTTCTAAAACTAAGGCTAAGGCTCCACTGAGGCACTGTCCAAACTGTACCGTGGGCAATCCGCAGCTCAAATGTGTGCCCGCGCCGACCGCAGCCATTGAATAGACTGTCAATGGACTAAACCGCGAGTGCACAGCGGGAAAACCGGACAGAAAAACACATGCTTTCCTCATATGTTTTCTGTCCTCCCGTGTGGAGCCTTACCCTAAAAGTGGACACATAAAACTGCCAAAAATATACAGTATCTTCTTGCCTAAGTAATTCTTGGCACAGAGGTTAAGCTTCCCAAAGGTGTATGGTGAGAATTTGATAACTCATATACAGGGGTGCTAGTCCCATTGATACCTTAAGCCAGTGGTTCCCAAACTGGGTGCGAAGTTATTCCAGGGGGACGCAGGCCCTCATTCTTTACATGTGTTTGAATAGGGAGGGGGGCTCGATAATGTTCCTAAATAGAAAAGGGGGGCCCTGTAAGGAATGTTTGGGAACCACTGCATTAAGCAATACTGTATTTTTATTTTAATTACTGTATTTTTCGCACCATAAGATGCCCCCCCACAGAAATGGGGGGGGGGGGGGGTGCCAGCATCCTCACTCTCCCAAGAAGAAGATTAGCCGAGGAGGTGGAGGAAATATCAGATGGGAAAGCTGCCCACAGTCAGATCTCCAAGTGAGTGTTCAAGCAGCCACAGTGTGCCTGGAAAGGTGGGATAGCCACTCCCAGGTCATTTAAAGACTGAAAAACGAGTGATAAAAGCTTTGCAAAATGCTGCAGTTGATTTCTGAGCTTCACCATTGAAGTCAATGGGGTAGTTTAACGACCAAGCGACCCTCTAAACGTGGCAGAAAGTGTTCAAATACTAACAGAAAGAATACTGCTTGATTAACGATGGTACATTTTCTGTTCTTTTAGCAACCTCGTTACCTTTCTTTTTAAACTTAAAGCAAGGTTGTTTTCTGGTCGAATTAAAAGACTAGAAAACAACCTTGCAAATTTACCCTAACCATTGGGGTTCAAAATATTTCAATGTTGAAACTACAATATACTCCTGATAGAAGAACCTGGATAAGTCTTGGCTGGGTTTAAAAACTGCTTAACTCTGTTACATTACATATAACATTTGATCAGTTGACTTCAATGTACAGCATTGCACATTTGTATTGATTCCACGCTTCATTCAGACCACCCCCCCTAAATTATTGCCTTATTTATGTTTTTCTTTCTGTACATTGGTTTAATATATTTAAAATTTTCCAAAAATTTCCTCAGCCCTAACAAAATCAAGGAATGATCTGATTCTGTGAGACTTTAAACCTGAAATGATATAATCACACATAAAGATTTATGGACTTATCACAAAATAAGCACAAGTTAAGTCAGTGAAGCGTGATTCATGGCTCTTGCGAAACCATAATTATTACCAGGAGCTCTGCACTCGTTACACAACAAATAAAACATTTCTTCTGCAGCTTTAATAGTGTTATGACTGACTGTCATTACTGTATCTGTGTTTGTCAGATTTATCTGTCGGCCAAAGTACAAAGCATTTATTTACTGTGGGGTTATGCCACCGTCTGCTGCCAACCGGCTACAGCTCTCTTTACCAGCAAGACAGTCCACATAAATATTTTACAAATACCATGTCACTACTAATTACTAACTGATAAGGCTGATTATTTAAAAATAATTATTGTGAATAATTTTATATACTAGTGTCTAACTGAATATAAAACAGATCAACTACTATATTTTTAACTACCGTCTGATAAGATGTACAACACCATAAGCAACGCCTCTTCTTCCAAAGGAATAGGCATATTCTGGGGGAGGAGGGACGTGCAAGCCTCCGTGAGTTAAGGCTACCATACACACCCGGATGGGTGCAGACAGACCAGTCCCGATCTGCACCGGGATGCAAACGTGATGTCATCACGTTTGCACCCTGGTGAATTATTGGGGCCACTTCAGTCGGCCGGCCCACACTTTGGGTGCCGGCCATTAGCTTCAATGAAGACGCGGTTTCATTGAAGCTAATGCCCTCGGGCTCCATCGGCCCCCGAAGATTATAGCGAAATGTCCGTTCTCTGGGCCGCACTACGAGCAGTCATTCAGGGACAAGATTCTATCGGCCAAATGTTATGGGCACATGGCCGGATTAGCTGCCGATTTTTAACCTGACCGACGGTGCGAGGGCGCAGGTAAAAAATCGGCCGCTTATCCGGCATGCTATGGCTAGAATAGTCTCTGGACTACAGCACTTGCACTCTCCAAACAGAATAAGTAAAATAGTCATGTTCCAATGGGGGGGGGGGGAGGGAGGGGGATGCATGTGCTGACAGATGAAGTGTGAGTCTTGTTAGTTAGGCTGGCCAATAACGTAAAGTGGCTGCTATGATTGGAACGGCTGGCTCAACACGACATCACGCTCGTGCGCACCACAGCCTTTGACGCGCTGCCCTCCCCTGTCTTTGGTGGGATGCTAGTACCCATTCAAAGTAATATGGATCAACCAGGAATTACAGACTGTTGGATACCGATCTAACATGGAGTCTGGCCTGGCTGATTGGTACAGGAGGCGACCGCCGGCCGTGGGAAACACACGGGGGGGGGGTGGGGGGGGGGTTTTATTGGAAAAAGTCGGGAATTGGCCCCTGTATGGCTACCTTTAGATGGAAGTCTTGGTCTGCCATAGAAAACTGGGTGTCACACTGTATTTATGTACACATTGATGGTATTGGATATTGATGAACTCAGCTATCATACTGATATTATATGGCAATTTTGTTTGGTTGATGAATCATATGGTCAATTGGACCTAATAAGCTAAACAAATTTTTTTTATTAACCTCTAGAGTTTGAGATGAACCCAGTTCGTTCGGTGTTTGGGCTAATCTCAAAGGCTAAGTGACCGGGGTTGGGTGAACCTGATATATACCCGGAAAGCTGCAGCGATTTTATATATTACGCCGGCAATTTTTACAGGGGCAAGGGAGTGTACTATGTAGTACTAGTGCACTATGTACACTGCTGCGATCGCCCTTATCGTGCTGTACGGGCAGAACGCTAGGGGGGTTAATAATGTTTAAATCTTGAGTAATCAAACATTGCATTTAAAGTCCCACCGGAGGGGAATTTTTGTTCAATTACAATTTTCTGGAATGGAAATGTTTGATTGTATAATGTTATAGGCCCAATTTAATATGTAGTACATGCATGAGGTGTTTTTAGTGAAATATTAAGCTCAAATATGTCAAAAATGGAGGTTCCCATTGATATCATGGAGATGAACTTAGGTGGAAGGAAAGCTGGGGTGAGGTTCTAGTTTAGATTATGATTATGTAAAATAAAGTCTAAAGGTCCACACACACGCAACGAGCAGCGGGCGATTTTGCCGCCGACCGATGTGCACACATGGGGCTACAGATCCCTGTCTCCCCAAAGCTCGGTGGGCCAGAGAAAGGACATGTCCATAAATCTCTGGCCAATGCCATTAGTTGAAAACAGGGATATCGGACATGACCGTAAATAATGGCGGGTCTCCATGCAAAGCTGGAGAGATAGCAGAGCTGTATCTGACAGCAGCGTGATGATGTCATCGCGCTGCTGCAGGGAACATCGGACGGCTCCAATATCGAGCCATCTGTACCCCGCTTTAAAGTTTATATCTTTGGATTGAATTGTATTCTTTGTTGACCTGAAGGAGCCAATAAGTGTTTCAACCACATTGATATCCTGTGGAATAAGCATGTCTTTTATAGTAAGGTTAGGTCACAGTCTACATTATTACATATCATTTACAGTTGTCTCACCTACCTGCATTCCCGAGTCTCGTTCTTACCACGATGCCAGTCTCTCTTAAGGAACTGACTTGCCAATCTCTGTAGAGCCTGAAAGTTAGAAAAAAAACCCATATATTTTCAAATGGCCTTTGTCTAGTGATGTAGTTTACTGGAATATACTGGTCTTGTAACATTGATCTGCCAAATTCTGCACTCACACACAAGGCACACACATTCTACTACACATCCGATCTGTGCCAGCGGCCTCAGAGGTCAGCAAGGGTCATACAAATATTGGTTCATTCCAAAATGGGACGTATTGCCTGCCAGTAACATATTTCACACAGGAACCCGAGCAACCCACGGCCTGCACAACTCTACGCATCTCTGTAGAACAAAAACCCACTATAATGACTGGAAACGGCCTGATCTACATCTAAACTAAATAATCGGAAATGATTGTTGCAGCAGAAAACTCTGGTGTGTTCCACTTCAGCAGCGAGAACAGCAAGATGCTCTAGAAAAAATCCTATAACTAAACAAAGAAGACGGCAGAGTTTGTGATGG
Source organism: Ptychadena robeensis (assembly GCA_036250615.1). NCBI lineage: Eukaryota > Metazoa > Chordata > Amphibia > Anura > Ptychadenidae > Ptychadena > Ptychadena robeensis. The sequence goes on from CM070034.1 coordinate 23,263,156, forward strand.
CCAGCTGCAGGGATTATTCTGGGACATCTGGAGTTTATTTTTACACATACACATGTATTTATTATCCTTGAGGAATACAGGACAGGCTTGTATTTGCTTAACTATCATTTGCATCTAAAAGGATGTACAACAGATCACATTTCAGCTTCTCTTAAGCTGGCCATACACCTTTAGATCTCTCTGTCAGATATCCTTTAGATCTACCAACAACTATGTAGTGCTGGGTCCTCTGCAAATGAACACAGGTAGATTTGATTGTTTAGAAAGTTCCTCATATTACATGGAGATCTAAAGGAAATCTGACAGAGAAATCTAAAGGTGTATGGGGACCCCTTTGCTGGGCATACACATTACCGAGTAGTAGACGACTACTCCGATGCTGGTGCCGAGGATGCTAACGTATGACGTCATACGTTTAGCACCACGTTGCTTCGGGGCCCCTTCAGACGCGGCTGGGCCACCCTTTGGTGCCAGGCCCATAAGCTGCGAAAGACGCCGTCTACCATGCAGCTTATGACATCAGGCCTTGACATCGGCACAAGCAAGAAGATCGACGGACGATCGCCGTTCTCTCGAGCGAGCCGAGCAACTGGGGGCGAGACAGGCGATCGATCGCCCCACTGGGCGACATGCACGACTTAGCGGAGCCAGATTTTTACCCCTCAAAACCAACCGAACCGCCAGACAGAGCCAAAAGCAAACCGCCCGTCGTCAGATAAGATCGGCCGCTTACGGCATGTGTATGCCTACATAAGGCCCAGATCTTAGACCAAAACCCATGTAAATATGAGGGAACTTTCTAAACACATCAAGCCCATCTAACCTGTGTTCACAAACATCGCAGAGGACCGGCAAACTACATAGTATGGAAGATCGAAAGGATATCTGTCAGAGAGACTCTAAACGGAGTATGGGGACAACCTTAAAGGGAACCCTAGCAAACATGTTATTGAGACTGGCCACACACCAACACCATTTTACATCTCTCCTGTCAGATTCCTTTAACCAACAACTATGTAGTATAGGATCCTCTGCGATTGAACACAAGTAGACTTGATTGTTTAGAAAGTCCCTCATATAACATGGTTTTGGTAAACCAAAAGGAGTATGGGGGCCCTAACTCTTGCAATGGGTCCCCCGCCAAACAGGGATTACCGCTTAATTGTCCATGTCTAGAGGTGACAGAGTTAAACCCGATCCAGAGCTCCATCATTAGAACCTCAACCTCAGTGCCGGATGTTGGCTTCTACCATAATCCTCTTCCTCCCTAAGCGCTGGTCTACAGCCTGTGACATCATCTCTATTGCTGTTCACTGCAGGCAGAAGAGGACCTGTCCCTAAACATTTTATTCCAATGTATAACAGAGCTTTACACATACTTATGTTTCTAGGACAAGATTAATAGGATAAGAGTTAGGGTGCAGAAAATCTGCCAAAGACCCTAAAAGAGAAGAGGTACAAACAATTTTGGATGTCTAATTGAAGCTGACGAATGACGCTAATATTTTGGGTGCTCAAAATTGCTTTCTGTAATGCCCGCATGAGAATGCTGACCCTCTGAGAATTAAAGGAATGAAATCTAAAGAATCAAAGTGGAGGACCAGAGACCGCAAGACAGGGCAGGAAAGGCCTCGATAATGCAGTTTGCCAATCAGCCGGGAGAGAAGACTTGCTCCATTTCTGAAAGAATGCAAGGACATTGGAGTAACCAAATGCAGTACAGGAGAGGAGTCTGTACAATGAAGGTAGCATTTAGTCTACACTACATGTAGGGGCATATGCTGCTCATTCAAAGCAATGGGCTGTGACGTGCCACAGGCTATGGTGTACACACAGGTGCACCATAGCCTGCGAGGTCACTCTGATGGCAATGCATGGCCTCAGGCTATCTGTCTATTGTAAGTTACTGGTCACGTCAGTGTGGTGCATAAAAAATGAGCCCTGTGTTTTTCTTACTTAACCTCCCTAGCGGTTTGCCCGAACTCAGTTTGGGCACAGTTTGATCGCCGTCTCCCTGTGTGCTGGCGGCTCTGTAGAATAGCCACCGACACACGGAGCCCTTCCGGCCCCGTGTCTTCGGCGTCATCTGTGATGCCGAAGGGGGTGGGGGGGGCGGTGCCATAGACCTGCGCCATGTTAATGGAGGGGGCACAGCTCTCTTCTCCACACGCCGCCGGCGTCTATTTGACGTCGGAGCTGTGTAGAGGGCTGGGCGGAGAGCCGGCAAGCACGGCGGAGTACATAATATATAATATATAATAGGATGCTTTAAGGTGCCCATACACGCATAGATATGCTCTACAATGCTGGACACTTTGTGTGCCATGCGCGTTCATGGCCATCTATCTAGTGCTTGATGACAGAGTTATCGGACATGACCTTAAATCACAGTTGATGTCCATTGCATTGGATAGGGACCACGGGTCTCCATGCAAAGCATCGGCTGAGCTCGATAACACAGAAGTGCTGCGCCCAAGGCTCCTTCGATATGGAAGGTTTAAAAAGATATGGAAGGTTTAGAAAGCTCCTCATATTACATGGTTTTGGTAGAAGAAAAGTTGATTAAAAATCGGATCGGACAATGAACCGACATGTTGGTTTCTTGGTCGATCGTTTGGCAATCGGAGTACATTGATGGACCCAAATAGCCCTATGCAGCAGCCTTTCCGATCGATGGATTTTGAGGAATCGGCCATTTTGGAGATCGGCTCATGTCCAAATCAGCCACAAATCGGATTCCCAAGGTGGTGTTGCATCTATTCCCGATACGATCAATTGCCGATTCCTGATCGCCTGGATAGAATGGATCAGCAATCGGCATTTGATCGCTGACAAATCGACCTGTGTAAATGTAATGTAAACTATGTCACACTGATGTGTCCATGATGCCAAGTACAGACAGGGCCTATGGGAGGAGTTCAAGATTAAAGAAGATTATCTCAGTTGATTATATTCAGTCTTATACAATGTCAAAAACAAAATTTTCAAACTTTGCTAGCCCATTTGCAATGTTTTGTTCAGACCAAGAATGTCCTTCCAAGAAAAGTTGGCAAACATATTTTAACCCTCTGAGCGTTTGCCACGTGGCACGTTTTTTTTTATATATTGCCAGCTCAGCTCAGGGTAGTAAACATAAGCCCGGCGTCACTGGAGACGCAAAGAAAGGCGACGCCCCTCCAGTTTGACGGAGGTCTATGGCGCCGCCTACCCCCGCCCCCTTCGCGTCACCGGTGACGCGATCGGGGGCGGACCCGGAAGCATCGGCATACATGCCGATGCTCCCGACCGCCGTCAGAAGACGGCGAGACCTCGGGCGCTCCTCCGGCTAACTGGGGCTGAGTTTCATGATGCATGAAACTCAGCCCGAGTTAATTCGGGGAGAACGCTCAGAAGGTTAAACAGTATTTTAAACTGGGCAAATAAAACAAAAGCATAAGCAGAGGCGAAAACTGTCAAAACTATTTCTGATTAACCGCTATAGACACAATACAAAGTTTTAAAAAAAAAAGGAAACTGGACTTGCTGATGTTTGCTTACAGGCTCGGTCAAGGAAACCTGTGTACCTTCAACACTAGACCTGCAGGTACAGCGCGGATAGTTCTCCGTCTGTATTTCTCTATACAGAATGACTTGAATGAAACAAAGTTAAAGCCATAAAATCAACCAGTTACAGTGGAGCTCTAAAGCTTTGGCTAGTAAGTTAAAGACAAAGCCCGGAGCCAAAAGACAGAGACCCAGGCAGAGAGACTACATGACTGGGTTAGAAGGAACTGGCACACTAAAGCTAGCCATACACGATGTGCTGCCCACATAGTACAATCGACGATCATTGATCGATTTTTGTCAAATCGTCGATTGAAAAGTGATCGGACAGGTTGGAAAATTATGCTCGATTGTACAACCATCGAACTACATTCCATGCAGCTTTCTTTTTGGTAATTTTTTTGGCTCAATTTTTTTGGCTACTTCCCTTTAACTTCCGATTGAAACAAAAATCGTAAGAGGAATTTAATTGACGATTTTGGATTACTTCGATTACTTTTCAGTCGAAATTGAACAATAATCGTACCCCCCATGTGGTGTACATCGATTAAATTAAAACCGATTTTCGATTTTTTGATCGAACTACAAAATCTAATCGAACCTCGATTGAACGCTAAATTGAACCATGTGTGGCTAGCTTGAGGCTCTTGAAGGTGGTCTGGTCATGGAAAAGGTAATTGGAAGGGACCGTCATAGGTACGGAGTGCCACCCTTTGGTAAAGATGTCGGAGTGCCAGGGAACTAGTTCTGTAAGGTGGAATCTGCATTGTATTGTAATTGTCTCAGAGTCGGTGTGGTGCGGCTGGAGGCCGATGTATTGGGTAATGCTGATACAGGTGCTGGATAACTGCCAACAAGGGACCTTCATTTTACTCTATAATGGTCTGTTTAATGATTGTTATATATTATATTTTGTTAGTTATGTTGGTAACAAAAGGCTGCCGGCCAGGGCTTTTTTTCTCAAAGAAAAGGTGGTGGAACTCACCCCCTCCCCTGGCCACACCCCTACCCACCCCTAGGAGCGCCCCCTAAAACCCGGTGTCCACTCCATAAATAGCTACCCATTGGGGGAACGGGGGCACATCGCCCACCAACGCAGGCAGGCACGGACGCCCCCGAACCCCCGTACGGGCGCACCGCCTCGCCACCCTCAGGGTGGCTAGAACTCCACTCCCCAGTCCACGCTGAAGAGAAAGTTATCTCCTGCATGGGAAGGCGCCTCTCCCTCGCTGCACATTGCGAGGGAGGGGAAGAGGGGAGGCACAAAATCGCCCGCCTGTAACCCGTGCTGAATGGCCAACACTCCCCCAACTAAAAAACACACACGGGGGCCCCCCGGCGGGCCACCCACGATGCACTGCAGCCAGTGTCCTTATTTTGGGGCCAGGCTTAAAATAGGTGGCGGAACTCCGTTCCAGTGTGTTCCCCCAGAAAAAAAGCCCTGCTGCCGGCCATTTAACGCCCAATCTGTCTGAGTCTCAATTATTCCAGTTATGTTTTGGGGAGTGAATGTTGTTGAACAATTCAGGCAAATTGGACGGCTATCTTTTATACCCTCGTCATGTAATTGATTCCCATCCAGTAATTAAATTTCATGACATGGACCGAGCTTAAACTTCTCTTTAAATGTAATTAAAATTTTTACAAAAAAAAAAAAAAATTTTTATAAAAAAAAACAACCAACAATTCATTGCCAAGATATCATCAGAAAAGCCACAATGTTTGAGCGGATGATTCTTTTAGGATAAGAAGATTTATGAGCAAACAGCAAAGGAAGTTTTATATTTCCTGTGACAATGATCCATGCAGAGACTGTGCCAATATAAAATCATTAGTCATTTTATTGAGCTTTAAAGCAGTTTTACTGGGCCGTTTAGATGGATCAGATGTTAAAGTGAATGTTGTTGTGCACGGTAAGCAGTTTGCTAATGTCACCACGGGCTTTGTATAGGTCCCCCCCCCCATGCTTCGTAGCTGTACGCTGACTGATGAGTAAACAGGACTCTGGTGTGATATTCCCTGCATGGGTCCCTTGTTCTGTCCAAACCCCCGATGTTTATTTGCTATTTCACAGAGTTAAAATCTGCCAGATGTATTTAGCTTGTCTAAAGCCCCCCACACACCTTTAGATCACTCCATACAATTTCTTTTAGATCTACCAACAATTAGGTAGTTCCTCCCTGATAGAATACATAGGGGTTGGAAGGTATATATCACTGCTATGTAGTGCCGGG
>CM070034.1:23343733-23354058 GCA_036250615.1 Ptychadena robeensis
CAGCCAGACTCGCTGCCTCTGCTGAGCAGAGTTCTGGGTTCGAATCCCAGCAGGAACCTAACACTCTGCCGGAGGAAGAGATTGTGGCATGTGATTTGGCTCCTGCTCCCTCTGCTGGTGGAAGAGATTGTGGCATGTGATTTGGCTCCTGCTCCCTCTGCTGGTGGAAGAGATTGTGGCATGTGATTTGGCTCCTGCACCCTCTGCTGGTGGAAGAGATTGTGGCATGTGATTTGGCTCCTGCTCCCTTTGCTGGTGGAAGAGATTGTGGCACATGATGTGGCTCCTGCTCACTCTGCTGGAGGATACCTGCAGAGAGCCCTGTCCAACCAGACAACCTGACCTTGTATATAAGGAAGTCTAAGGCAACAGGGCATTGCCTAAACAAAGAGTTCTTTATGTCTCTGATCCACAAGTTCTCCTTCTTGATATTGCCTTATTGTTACCAACACCCTGGATCTAAACCCAAAAATGAAAATGTAATACATTGCAGCTCACTAGTCTTATATTTAGGGAGCTGTATTTGTGTTCTTTCATTTATTAAGCCTTTTCCTTCATTTACTCCTTGTAACCCTGATAATAACAATATTCCTGTTGTAGAGTGACAATACTTACTCAATGCACTGTACATAGTCTACAGAAGGTGTCATAGTTGCCAGTTAGGATAGTCAAACATGTCATAGCAATGTTCATTGGATTTGGATTCCATTGAGCTAAACAAATTGCTCAATTACTGTCCCATACAGACCTAGTTGTAATTATTGTGTGTCCGACTTTTCCACCCTGGCTTTTCTTTTGTCATTAAAAGAACAGGTTGACAAAACCATCATGATGCCTATACTCTTTAGTGTATTCCGCATTTCATCTGGTTGGCAAAACATAATATGTCAAACTGAAACTAGACATCTTATTATGTTGAAGTCAGAAAACTTTTAAACATCCTCGTGTGCACATATAAATAGTGCAATAGTTGTCTGGTTTTATCATTTTTCTGGTAAACAGCATCATTACAAACATTCTCTATATAATTGGTGTCCAACTTAAACACAGAGTAGTCCAATATTTCAAATTTGGACAAAGTCAATGCCAACCTTGTAAAAATTGGTACAGTTGTGAAAGCTTTTCCTTATTCTCATATACACCTGGGGTCTAGATACATCTCTGGGTAGAGCAGGATATTAGATATATTGAGATGAGTTGCTATGACATAAATATATCACTATGGCTGAAATCTGAAACTATTACCTTTGTTAAATGAAATATATATTGAGAACATGTAGTCAATCAGCACTGTCCCGGAGTGGGTTGTATGAAGTGTGTGTATACCATGTAAATGACATAGATTTTGCATAGATTAAGTTTCCATAACTTTGTTATGCACCATACGCCCCAGTCCACCAATGCAACGTGTGCCCCATTGCACCATGTGCCCCATTGCACCATGTGCCCCAGTCCACCGTGTGCCCCAGTCCACCGTGTGCCCCAGTCCACCGTGTGCCCCAGTCCACCAATGCACCGTGTGCCCCAGTCCACCAATGCACCGTGTGCCCCAGTCCACCAATGCACCGTGTGCCCCAGTCCACCAATGCACCTTGTGCCCCAGTCCACCAATGCACCTTGTGCCCCAGTCCACCAATGCACCATGTGCCCCAGTCCACCAATGAACCGTGTGCCCTAGTTACCACAGAGCTACGTTCCTGAAACTTACCAGTGTCTGATTAGCAGTCACCATAGTAGAATTTGTGTCATCTCCACGAATCGGCACTAAAGGCATTGTGCCAAATTTCTGCTTGGTTACATCAGAGGAGGAGTGACGCCTTAAAATCACTGGGCGGAGGTCATCGTGCTGCAAAACATACAGAAGAACTGTATTGCAAAACGATTTTGTTCTAGCTATGGGGGCTGTCAACCAAAACAAAAGTGGCCCCTACATTGTGTTTTGTAATAAAATATATTACCTGTGCCTTCAGAATGCTAGTGATCCAATCCCACATCTCTGCCTGTGTCATACAGCACAGGCACCTGCACAATGGAAGCAAGAATACACATAAATTATCTTTTTTTTTACCTATGTATATAAAGAAATGTTAATTAATAGAATAAGAGCAATGATAATAAATTGGCACTTGTAGAATACTTACAACTGTTGTTTATCCAAGTGTATAGTGAAGCCCCACCTAGTGAATGAACAAGGAATTGCAATCAGCTTTAAAACAAATACAGTATAACTGCTGGGAGTATACAGGTTCTGCAGAAAGCAAATCTTCAATATACTAGGGTATAGAAAAGAGGAGGGGTGTTCTGTAGTCCCAAATCACTATCTGCTATCATAGGGAAACAATGTTTCTTCTCCACGCTTGACAATTGCGTGTTGTCTTTCTAGAACAAGAAGAATGTTTATAAAAATGTCTTAACCAGCGGTGCTCAACCTGTGGGTCAGGACCCCTTGGGGGGTGGAACAACGATTTCACATGGGCGGTCATGTTCACTAAAAGCATCAGCGCTACTGCTAACAAGCAGGAGTGCGAATGCTAACAAGCGGCATGGGACATTAGGAGGGAGCAAAACAAGGTAGGACATTACACTTACCTGAAGTGGCGTCACAGAGTCACTGTATTTGGAACGTGGAAGTGAAACTCCACACTGGCATTTCCATGTTCCAAATACAGGAAGTAAAACTTCACAACGTTACTTCCAGGATCACAGAACTAATTAGGTTAGGAACCACTGGTCTAAGCAGTGAAACAAAATGCGGCAACCATTTCCAAGGAACAGACAATAGCAGTATATTAAAAGTTCTAGGTTTAGATGCTCATTAACCAATCAAAATAATCGATCTTTCTGACAGCAGGAGCAGAAATTGGATTGCTTGGGGGAGCTATGATCTGCATTTTGAACTCTTTTACAAAAGTAATTGGATTTTCTGGTGATGTAGCATAATAAACAACTTCTAAAGCCAGCCATAGACATGCCGATTCCCGGCTACAGTTGTGGGTGATCGACAGGCTTGCACGCTCTGGCCGAACGCATAATGGTCGGTCGCCCGCAACTGCAGGGGTGCCCACCTTGAGGTTTCGACCCAAAAAGGTTATTTTTGTGGCTGACCCTGTTGTAGGCAGTTACTGTGGATGGGGAGTCTCCTCCTCCTCCAAGTAAATTGGCTACAATCTGACGGGAATTGCCTGTGTTAGTGGATTGAGACGTCTATGGCTGGCTTAATCTATAGTTCTAAACTATACATACTACAATATCCACTGACACATTAGGGTTCAGAATAGTTAACCTTGACACAAGGATGTTACTTATAGAAACAGGGACACGAGGCTCAAGACCTAATACATTAAAGTTAAGCTATCTATGCTGCTAGAGAGACACACACAGCACCTCCTGCTTTTGTATCCTAGATGGAGATGACCACTTCCTGATAAGACTGCATTGTATCTCCATTATATATGAGTACGTTATTTTCTCACTCTGCCAGAAGCAGCCGTGCTGGGCCCCGCCCCCTCCCTGTGTCCCAGCACTCAGCTGACAGGCAGAGCTGACACAGGCAAGGGGGCAGAGCCCAGCTGCTAGAGCCAGAGTGTTGGGGGAGAAGGGGGCTCTCCAGGTATGTACACATACAGATGGGCGCGAGGGTGCACAGCATGACGTCAGAAATCGAACGGGTCATCGATTGTGCGCCCATTTGTACAGGGGGCCCCATCCCAGGGATTGACCGGGAATCGAGGACCTATCAGGTATTTCATTACCTGTATTTTACCTGTGAGTTTCATCATTCCACACAACACCTAATGGTCTTTCTGGCCACTGACATAACTCCTACTGTGTGATCACTGCTGTGCAACTAATTATTCTTTATCAGGATGTTACACAAACTTGTCTGGTAAGAAAATAAAATGGATTTTTTCAAGTATATGACATTCACAATGCATCATCAATCCAAACATAAACAAGCTGTATAATGTGATTAATGTAATCCTAAAATAAAAGAACGTACGGAGTAGGTGGTTTGACTTTCTTCTTGATTCCCATGTAAACCTTGGCAGTTTCTAGAGTCCACTCTCTTTCCGGCTTGGAACTCTGAAACACAAATAAAGAAACTCTAAGACTTAATAAACTACATTATTTTTCAAACTATAAGAAGCAAAGTGTTCAAATCTATTGGAGTAAAATCCCCCTGCAATACCACATTTCAGCCACTAGATGTCACTTGCCATCATATTACGGCATCTTCCTCACACATCGGGAAGGGGGATGCCACAGGGAAACGGCTGCAGATGTCTCCCCTCTATGACTGTGTCAGTGGAAGCTGCAGCGTGAGATAGATGGGAGAGATCACATGCCCTTTCATCTATCTATCTATCTATCTATCTATCTATCTATCTATCTATCTATCTATCTATCTATCTATCTATCTATCTATCTATCTATCTATCTATCTATCTATCTATCTATCTATCTATCTATCTATCTATCTATCTATCTATCTATCTATCTATCTATCTATCTATCCCTGCATTATTTAAATCAGCGGGGCTCTGTTGATATAAACAATACAGTACAGATGGGAGATCCTACTGTGGGTGGATCTCCTATCTGACAGCTCCTCCACCTCTCCCGGCTACCCGGCTAATCTTCTTGCCGGAAGAGCGAAGAGGCTGGCGGGGAGCCAAGGCGTTACCACCCGCGGTCACTCAGACGGTGGCGGCTTTGGACCATAAGATGCAGGCACTTTTTCCCCCAATTTCTGGGGGGAAAGAGTGCGTCTTATAGTCCTACTATAAGGGTTTCCATTTAAACGTTTCCTTCCAATTCACTGTCCTGCTGTGTCATTCTGCTACAAGGGATTTTAATGGAAGCTGTTTCCCTCTTTCCCCAAATTTATTCAATCATGTTCCAACCTCTGTTACCAACAGGAAAACAGCTCTGAGTAAAGCAATGAATACATCACTGTCGTACATGAAGACAGGAAATTGATATAAAAAGACTGAGGCCTTTCACACTTTACACGCTGCGTCGCGTCTATCTTTCACACTGTGCTGCGATGTCCTGCAACACACATGTTTTGTACCCCAGTGCACGCATCTCCTATACACTAGTAAGGAATAGTTGGCGTCCGCTAACACAGGGTTTCACAGCTCGTGTAGTGTAAAAGGAAGCTGAAGTTACCAGAACTGAGACTTTACAAGAATAAAAATGTTTCCTGTTTAGAAATGTACTTGTTTATGATGCACAAACTGGGTGGCATTTTGATAGACTGGTAAACTGGTTACCAGATGGCATTTTAATAGGAGCACATTGATGTAAAGGTAGCCATACAAGCTACGATCCCCGACAGATTCTCTAGCGGCCAATTGCAGCGTGAAGATTTCATTATGGAAGGTATATATCACTGCAATGTAGTGCCGGGTCCTCCCTGAGAAGACATAGTGATTGGAAGGTATAAAATCACCGGCTAGGTGTGCCGGCTCCTCCCTGATAGAAGACATACTGATGGGAAGTATAAATAAATCACTGCCATGTAGTGCCGAGTCTCCTGATGAAACAAGTGATGGGAAGGTATATTATCAATGCTATGTAGGGCCGGTCCTCCCGAAGCCAGGATATATGCCTTCCAATCAATTTGTATTCTATCAGGAGACCGCATTACCATAGCAGGATATATTAACCTTTCCAATCACTATGTAGTCTATGTAATGCCGAGGTCCTCCCTGATAGAATACATAGTGATTGGAAGGCATATATCACTGCATGTAGTGGCGGGTCTCCCGGATGAACTACATAGTTGATTGGAATAGTATATATCACTGCATGTAGTTGCCGGGTCCTCCATGATTAGAATACATCTGATTGGAAGGTATAAATCAATGCCATGTCGTGCGGGGGTCCTCTCGATCGAATACATAGGGATTGGAAGGTAATATCACTTGCTATGGTAGGCCAGGTCCCCCTGATAGAACGAGTGGATTGGAAGGATTATAACTGATAGGTAGTGCCAGGTCCTCCCTGATAGTTGATTGAAGGAATATATCACTGCTATGTATGCTATCAGGGAGGACCCGGCATTACATAGCCAGTGATATATACCTTCCAATCACTATGTATCTATGTAATGCCGGGTCTTCCCTGAGAGAATACATAGTGATTGGAAGGGGTATATATCATGCTATGTAATCCGGGTCCCTCCATGTAGAATACATATATTGGAAGGTTATAGATAAATTGCTATGTAGTGCCAGGTCTTCCCTGATAGTGATGACAGGAATATATCACTGCATGTATTCTATCAGGGAGGAACCGGCATTACAAGCAGTGATATATACCATTCCAAGCACTATGTATTCTATTGTTAATCTGCAGGGTCCCCTGATAGGACTACCTAGTGATGGAAGGTATATATCATGCTATGTAATTCCGGGTCATCCTGATTAGAATACCTGTGATTGGAAGGTTATATCAGCCATGTAATGCCGGGTCTCTCTGAAGAAACAGTGATGGAAGGTACATCCACTGCTGTGCCGGGTCATCCCTGATAGAATACATAGTGATTGGAAGGTTTAGAAAGGTCCTCATATACAAGGTTTTGGTAGAACAAAAGTGGATTGTTCAGAAATTGTATGGTAAGAGGCTGCATTCTCGGCTGCAGTGATGAGAGGCGGAAGTAGCTTAAGTTCGCCAGCACTTAAGATGCTGGCATCAGGAATGAAAACGTGAGGAAGGTAAGAATGTTTTTTTTGTGTAGCAGTTTCCCAGGATGTAAACTGCTGACAGGTGAGTATTGTGTCAATTTAATGTATGTGGTTTTTTTGCATTTAAAATCGCTTTAAGGAAATAAATAATACCAGAAAGTACAAACCTTTTTCTCTTTCAGCAGTAGTAGTTTACGATCCTTGATAACAAAGTATCTCTCCTGATATTTGCTGGTCAGCAGCTTCGGGGTCTCCTCCCTGCATTTCAATAAGCCACATTTTGGGATTTCTCTTTTTGTACCTAATAAACACAAATTGTTTAGTGGTCCCCATGCTTTTTAATACCTTTAAGTCCCAAATATATCAACAATTTGAAAGCACATACATTTAAATTTAGTATACAGTCATTCAAAGCTTAATGTAAAACATTTATCACTGACCTCTGAAGCTGCAGCACTGTGCAAGAAATCATTTTCAAATTCACAGCAGCAGTAGTAAAAGTTCACTCTCTCTCAGCAGCTCAGCAGCTCTGTCCCTAATATAATATTAACTGACTACCAGCTTTCTAATCACTATGACAGAGGGCAACAGGTCCAGCTGAGCTACACAGAGGAATAAAATCAAATCTGTTTACTTGAAGTATGGGTTGGACTTACAACAATCAGGTAGGTGATTCTCAAAGGCCACTGTCAATGCTGAGTAGCATCCCATAAATGAAGAAAGTAAGCTGTCCTCTTCAATGCTGACACAATTAGAATATAATATTCTAAACATTTCCTGACTTTTATTACCTATAGATGATGCTTTCATGCTGCTTAAGTGGCCATTGCAAACCTTGTCTTTGTGCTCTCTGAATATCCATATATTTTGGACTATACCTGACCATAAGATACACCCAGATTAAAAATAATCAGGAAAACCAGAACAAAAAATAAAAAAAATCCCCTGCAGTACCATCTTCAGCCACTGCTGAACTGGTGTCACTAGAGAGCACACATCATAACAGCACACTCACACATGGGGAAGGGGGGGGGGGGTTGCAGGGGAACTGCTGCATATGTCTACCCTCTAGGCTGTGTGTGAGGAAGCTTTCCTACACACAACTCTGCATTGCTTATATCAGCAGGGCTCTGCTGATATAAACAATACAGTTTGGCTCCCGGCAGAGGAAAGGGGGCGGAGCCTAGCACTGCTGTGTACATAACAAAGACAAGGCCCCCCCGCCTGTCAGCAGCTCCCAGCCAGTGTTGAGAGCTTACCGGAGAATAGCTCACAACACCTGACGAGGGTCTCCATCGAACTGAAATCAATGTGCAAAGTGGTGCATCAAATCTGAGACTGATCTCTCCCTCACACCATTCAGCCCCCCCCTCCCCTCCCGGGTAGAGCCTCAGCTTGTACACATTATTGCTGCAACTAACCCCACATACTGTACCCTATCTCTGGGACCAGACATAGTGAAGCTGTATATAACCCTGTAGTTAGTAAGAGTTACCCCCTAAAACCAGCCTTGTGACTTTCTTGTTCTCTCTGAACTTTGTACATGATTCGGTTGAGAATTCGGATTCAGAAGCAATGTGCTTAATTGTCTAAATAACCTGGTAGATTCCTAGGTGCCCACAGCAAGAGCAGCCAGTGACGCCAGGGTGACCCCGGGTCTACACTCCTGCAGCAAGAAGCACTTTGGAGAAACCAAAACCAAAGGAGACTGCTTCCCTCCATCTTTTTTTACTGGCAGAACCAAGTTAATATTATTAGTCAGGAGTGACAATGCCCAAAGTAAGGATTGGCCAATAGATAAAATTAAGAGATTTGTTATATTTTCCTGCATTTCTAGTTCGGAGATCTACCTGTGAATAGACAACTTCCTTCAGCAAATGAAATCTTCTTTACAAGTAAGGAAGCAGAGCTAGGCTCCGCCAGCTTGCACCACTGCAAGGCTTGTTCCAGGACTCTCTCCTTGGGATGTAATGGTCTCTCTGTAAAAAAATAAAACAATATAAAAATGAATAGTGCTCCTACTGCCCTTCAAACACCTAACCCTCTAAAACAAACCATTACTACCAAACACCCCCAATTCTTAGGGTATGTCGCCACAACGTTTTGTGATCCAATGGGACCCCTACGTTAAGCGCAGTGCTTGGCGGGGGCCCCGATGGAGCACATACACTTTACCTGCCCGGTAGATGCTCTTTTCGCCGAGCACTACGCTTAACGTAGGGGGTCCCGACAGATCACAAAACGCTGTGGAGACATAGCCTTACACTTATACAAAGTAAGTAAAAAAAATAAAATGTCAATTTACACCACCTCCCTTCCCATAATCAACCCACTTCATATGAGTTCAGACAGCAATACATTCTTAAACCAGTACATATCAATTCTTCAATCCCCTTTACTTACCCAGTTCCCCATTTTCGAAAACTTCAAAGGTCAACCAGATGTCAGTGCTGGCTGGAATATTCCTCATATCTAACACCTGATTGGTTAGTTCTTCTGCCGTCATTAAAGGAGAGACCTAAGGGAGATTTTTTTTGTTATTTATATACAGCTCTGGAAACCCCAGTCCCCCCTCCCCCCAACACCACCACTTCATTAGAGCAATGATCATTGTGAAGCCTGTACTCCACTACTGTGTGTTATGGAATGCTGCATTCCAAAATAAAGTTCACACAACTTTTTGGGTATGTGACAGTTTTAGGAAGCCCATTTTAATCAATAGGCTGTCCTATTCATTTACACTTCACATGTCAGACAGTGGGAGGGTGATCTCTGAAAAATCACTCCTCCTGCTGTCAGAAAAAGTTTTTTTATTTTCCATCGCCGATCTCAGCTGTGCTGCAGACTGTGGAGTGACCTACCGGGTGATAGGTCCGCTTGTGTCCATATAAAAAGTTAATCATTATATCTGAAAAACTTCGAATTTGTAGACATTTTATCATTCAGCATCAATGTTAGCTTGTGACTCTGTCCAAGTGTTTAATTTTGCATGTTTTATATTTACCATCTTGGCAGTCCAATTATCTTTAAGCGTGTACATTCCTCTATATGGCCTCAGTCAGGGGCAATCAGGCGCGAGATGTGGGTATGTCCCCATTACATAATACATGGCTCGATCTCCACCCTGCCATAATAATCGCAGGAGATCGCTAAAGGGGGGACAAGCCCTTAAATTTTTGGGTAATTTTGCTGCAGATCGACCATTGTGCACACTCTCATCGATCGATCTGCCACAAATCTAATGCGCCCACCTTAAATTGGGCCAAAGATTGGCCAAGAAATCAATCGACCAAATTACAGACATGTCTGTAATTTGTAAGCCGATCTCATTACTTCGGAAGGAGACCAGCGCACCCATCCAAAGTAAATGCCGGCACACAAATGATGTGTGGATGATTCTTGGAACTACCGGCGGTGCGTGATGACGTCATCACGCACGGTTGATCTGCTGAGAAATCGCCATGAAAACAAAGGTCTATGCCCAGCTTTTGTTATACTTCTAAAACAGGATTGCCAAATCCCAGTCCCCATTGGCCAGATATACCTATATGTTTACTATGTCTATACAATGCAGGAATAGTGATGGACCGAACTGTTCGCCGGCGAACATCGCATGTTCGCGTTCGCCTCATG
>CM070034.1:23358342-23370471 GCA_036250615.1 Ptychadena robeensis
CCCCCACCGGGGTCACGGACGTAATGACGTGACACAGGGGAGGGGGGGGGTGGAGAGGGATCTCCTCCTCTCCCGGAAGCCTGCAGCAGTGGACTGAAGCCGCCGCAGACTCCGGATCAGGTAAGCCGGTGATGCAGGGAGCCTCTCAGGGGCGGACGAACCCAGTTCGTTCAGTGCACTTTTTGCACGTCCAGAGTGAACAAGCTGGGTTCGTCTCAACCGCTAGGGAGGTTAAACACACTGCCTGTCCAAAAGGGGCAACCAAAAAAAAAGGTCACACTCTCTAATATTTTGTTGGACCGCCTTTAGCTTTGATTACGGCACACATTTGCTGTGACATTGTTTCAAAAAGCTTCTGCAATGTCACAAGATTTATTTCCATCCAGTGTTGCATTAATGTTTCACCAAGATCTTGCATTAATGATGGTAAGGTCTGACCGCTGCGCAAAGCCTTCTCCAGCATATCCAACAGATTCTCAATGGGGTTAAGGTCTGGACTCTGTGGTGGCCAATCCATGTGTGACAATGATGTCTCATGCTCACTGAACCACTGTCAGGATCTGAAACTAGGAATGCTTCAGTGTCTGACTGCAGCTCTGTCTGCTGAGCCACCTGAATGTTTGCTTTTGCACCTTGTTGGATCCCTTGGACAAGACTATCATGAGACCTAGTGCTTCCTGTATGAACCATGTCTCTGCATTTCCTCCTTGCCAGATTATTGTGCTCCATGCTGATATCTCACTCTGCTGCTTTTGCTTCTCTGTTCCTTCATTATTATCTTCTGTGTATTGACCCTTGGCTACTGATTACTGGACTACGCTTTATCTTGCTCCCTTTGTTATCTGATACCATTGGCTATTTGACCAATGCTTGGTACTGGACTACACTTCTGATTACTCCCTTAGATTACCACTGTTGATCCTGCCAGGACCTGTATCGCTGTTTCAGCAACTGGACTCTGAGTCTGAACCTGATCATTACAACTACTCTTTCACAATTTGCGCCTGATGAATCCTGGCATTGTCATCTTGGAATATGCCCGTGCCATCAGGGAAGAAAAAACCCATTGATGGAATAACCTGGTCATTCAGTCAGGTAGTCAGCTGACCTCATTCTTGAAACACATACTTTGCTGAACCTAGACCTGACCAACTGCAGCAACCCCAGATTTATCCAATAGGAGGCTTGTACCTATATGCTTAGTTAAATTCAGATTTTGGACAGGCAGTGTGTATTAAAGTAATTGAAAATGTAAATGTATTACCGGTAGAGGTGACCAATCAGGGCGACCAGCGTAGCTCGATTGACCTTAGGAAGGTGGTTAATTAGCTCCATATACTTTTCTAGCCTCTTGGACCTCTCTTGATGTTCTTAAAAGAAAAGAACATTTATAATGTTAAAGATGTAAGAATTAAGATAAAACATAAAAAAACTAATTATGAAAACACTTATTCAAACAATAAATAAAATAGACAATTTCACAGGAAGTAATCAGGGTTTAAGGGTGCAACACTAAATACATTATGTTTTCTTACAACCACATCTTTTTATTAGTTTTCACATAAAAGAAAAACATGAGAATATTAAGTAGATAAAATAGCATACAGCCCCTGCACCATGGGACAGATGGTGGGGGGAGGAGGGGAAAGCAGCCCTTGTGTACCACATGGTGTCAACCCCAATCCACCAAAGTGTAACAGCCGTAAAAGTGTATATGTTGTAGATCACATGCCAAACATTAGATAGTCTTGATGCGTTTTGTCTACTGCTTCTTCCCAAAAACTATCAGTCTAGTGATGATTCATACAACAGAATGTTTGTATTCATAAAATCATATTCTTTGAGCCCACGAAGGACAAATCCAATCCTAAACTTTTAAGATCTTTCTGTACACATATGTAGTGCCGGGTCCTCTGCGATTGAACACAGGTAGACTTGATGGTTTAGAAAGTCCCTCATATTGGTTTTGGTAAAACAAAAGGAGATCTAAAGGAAATCTGACAGAGAGATCTAATGGTGTATGGGGGCCCTAAAGCTGACCATACATGGGTAGATTGCCATGCAATTGACCGGCGATCAGTGATTGATTGCGGGTCAATCGAACGATAATCAATGTGCACCACATGGACACATCAATTACCGTACGATGGGGACCTGTTTTCCCCAGTCCCCAGAATCTTTATTTTCCATTCTATCCCCATTCAATGTAATGGATTTCGACCAAGGTTTTCCAGCATGTTGGAAACCTGTTTGGAACCGTGGATGGCTTAAATGAAGAAACAGATAAGAGCACCATTGGGTGCTGTGACCGCGTACGGCGCCTGGTGTTGTTCTTATCTGTTTCTTCATAGTCATGTATGGCCAGCTTTAAGCTGGGAACACACATGTAGATATGGGTCAGATCGATGCCTGCCTCACACCGATGGCTGTTCACACCTATCTATCATCTATCTATCGGTCAGAAAAAAGGGATATCGGTCATGCTCGATGTCCATTGCTTTGCATGGAGACCGCGGGGTTTTCTGGGGTAGTATCTGTGCCTCTCACAGGGCTCCAAGAAAATTATTTTACAAGGAATATAAAAGTCTTACTTTATTTTTTCTGGAAATGTCAAACTGAGGAGTAGTCGACACAATACAATAACTAATATCCAACACAAGAAAAAGTCAACAGCCCTGGGAGCTCTCTGCAGACCAAAGACTCAGTCTACACTCAAATCAGACATCAGATGAGGATGAAATGCTCACCTCACAGAACAAAATAATTTTTTGAGAAAAAACAAGGTGGTATCCTCGCAAAAATCTGGAAAACAGCATTTACATTGAAAAGAAAACTTAGATGGATTGCATGAAAGCCAACCATGAGCTTGGCTGGAGCTCTACCAGACCCACATGGGAGGAATGGGGGGGCAGTGCACCCATATAGCCATAATTAGAGATAAGAGATATACCCATATCACTTTGAGAAAAAGAAGTTAAAGTTCCTGGGATGGAAGAACAAAGTTTAACCTCCTGGGTGCTTTTCAAGAGTTATCTCGGGTTTAGTTTCATTGATCATGAAACTCAACCCCCAGATAACTGCAAGCAAACACACCTGTCCATCAGATTCACCCGGTGATTCTCTGGATCGTACATTGTAGCGTAGGAGGCGCCATAGACCTCCATGTTAACTTGTTCCCAAGCACCATTTTTTGCCCAAGCGAGTCACCGTGACGCTGTTATCGTGCTCAGGACCTCCGGAAGAGCAAAAAAAATCGCTGCGCCACTTAATAAGCTCCAACGCGATCGCCCGTGGTGTGCTCTTTAACCTCCTCGGCGTTACCCCCCAGTTTGATCGAACAGGGAACCAACATGCTTGATTTTTTTTAACCTTGGATCTACTCTACTACTTTTTCTCCACTAGACAAATTTCAATAGCTCACCAATACGTTTACCAATAAATATCCCCATCGCCCTTCAAACTGAGAAATGTATAAGCTGAATATGAAGAAAAGCAGAATCCCGTCCTGTTCACAGCAAGAAGAACTCATGAACATGCAGATAAAGCCAGCACGTCGCCTTCCTATTACTGTTCTTCAGTCTCAATTTCATGGTTTAATGAACAGTAGTTTTATTTTATGGTAAACAGCAAACAAAGGGACAGAGATAAATGTGCTGCAACAAGACTCAGAGTGTCGCACGTGGAACAGAATTTGCTAAACACAAAAGAACTCATGCAAACAAGATAAAAATGAACAGCTTAACAATGTTCAAAACTAAAATAGTATTGCTGATCCAGACACGTTCCCAGGACTTTCTGCAACTAAATGCTTTGTGTCTGATGGTCAGCATCACTCCACTAAGTGTGACTGAACAGTAAAAGCAGAAGCAGCATTGATGGATCTCTATTTCTCTGTGCTTTGTGTACATATCAGTATTGTCCAAGTCAACACATGAATTGTTGACTTGGACACTATATGCATTTTTTATAAATGCACAAGTTTTAAACCGCATTGGTTTTTACAGTACTGCTTGCCCCCCCCCACCTCCCGGTGTTGTGTGTATATATATACCCAGGGGTGCATATAACTTTTTTAGTGAGCTCCTCAGATGAGTACCGGGTCTGGGGAACATGGTTGCCGTGACGATCGTACAGCCCAGAATAAGGCTGCCGGGGCCCCAAGATAATGCCTGCCAGGCCCCCCTTGCTGCTTGGGCCAGGATTGCCCCCTTCCCCCCTAACGGCTGCCCTGGTCAAATGTAACCCTCACAGTACAACATCGTTTAAACCCCCATAACTAACCCCTGGGACTACCTGAAGTCCAAATGTCAACCTTTCATACTCATATTCTAACTGTCAAACAGTGCTTTTCTCTTGTCAGATTTTACTTTTATTACTCCAGATCTGCAACACCCTTAGAAGTCCAATCTTTTTTTTTTGGGGATTGGAAATTTACATTCCCAATGTCACACCCCTAACTGCAAACTTTCATAGTTTTAAACGTTGCGCTGCGGTTATTCAAGTGACATAAATTGTATACATTTAACAATAAAACCTGAAAGGATTTCAAATCTCAGCAGGACCCCAGGAAACTTTAGGTTAAAGGTCCTGCACTGCAGACATTTAAATAATGTCTGACAGAATGTGATGGCAGATAATGACCGAGTTGCCTGTCAATCAAATTGACATCATGATAACATAGCTATATTGTGGTACCTGCTGCTTCTCTCCATTGTGGATGAAGTTCTGTTGTGAAAATGGGATCATCCAGCTCCCTGAAAAACCTCTTCAACACGTCCGTGACATCTTCAACAAAGTTGTCACTGATGCGGAGTTTGACATTTCGGGCATCTCTTCGGAACTCGTCCATCAGCAGCTTAATCCGAGATTTGGCTCCATTTTTTCTGTATATCCCTTCATGACGGAGACCTGTACAAAGACACTGCCATAAATACTATGTACGGTTTCCATGAATACCCAACAGATGTATTATGTGTTCAGGATACAGGACAACTAGTCAGGATATTGTCATTACCCTGTATAGTTCATGGTGAAGAACATTGTGCCTATGGCCTCTGATATCTCCAATCATATAACACTTGTGCTTTGTATATTGAAGCAGAATGAAAGCTGAGGACAAACTCAGGACACTAAACTAATTTGCATTAGATTCATGGTAACAAATGCATTAGTCTAATCTGACTTGTTATGGGTCATGTCCATTGCTGCCTCTTTAAAAAGAAATACATAGAATAGTCTATGGCAGAAGGTTGTGATGAATTACAATATAATACACATGGGGGAACAACTAACAGAAAGGACAGGAAAGGTTTTACAGTATATACAGGCCCAGTTAGATAATCTATTAAGATTCCATAATCCTCACCTTAGACCTGATCATTTCCAAATTCTACCATCCGCCTATATCATGGTAACCAGTGTTGAGGTATGTTTCCATGGCGTGGAGGGCTCTGTTGACACCTCCTTGTACCCCCCATAGAGCTGGTCGGAAGGTTAACATAGTGCAGTATGTCAACTGGATCAATGCCGTGGAAACAGCCAGTGTGGTAGGGGGGTATCTTGATGGGCTGCGTCTACATCCCTGTCAAGGAATGCGTTTAGTGGAGGGGGTGTCAACAGAGCCTTCCACTCCATGGAAACATAGCCTTATTGTCAATGGTAAGCAAATTATTAAACTACCCTTAAATGTCCTCCAAACCCCTACCAAAGTAGCCTTTAAGGGGTTCATCCATCGGTAATGCTCCTAATCTTAATTGGAAATACAAATTAGTCATTGATTCAAAATATCTCACTACATGGGATTAAACCATAAGGACATAATGTAACTTGGAATACCGTATTTTTAGGACTAAAAGATGCACTGTACCATAAGACGCATCCAGTTTTTAAAGCAGAAAAAAAATATTTAATAAGATTTCACATCAATTGAGTTAATGCCATGGAGTAAATGAAGGCAATATTCAATTGAACCAGTAGGTGTCACTAGCAGCAGTACACTCTCAGCCCAGCATCATCCTCCTCACTGACTGGGAGGAGGGGGGCCAACAGCTGCAGAGTCTCTCCTCTGCTCTCCCGATCTTGCTGTTCCTGTGTCTTTGGAAGCTGCAGAGTGATTGCAGTTTCCATGGACGGAGAGAGATGCCAGTTCATCTATCCCTCTCTTCATTGCATTCTGAGCATAAGACGCAGGCACTTTTTCACCCCCAAAATGTCTTATGGTCCGAAAAATACGGTACTTAGTTTTTAAAACTACTAATATGATAAAGGAAGATTATCATTCTAGTACACACTTTAAATGTTACATTGCATTGTAATATCAGGGTAAGAATAGACTGACTGCTGTGTTAAGCTGTCTGCTTCTATTTTTTCGTACGTTTTCGGAAGGATCGCAGCGATCGTTCGTTTACAAATCGATGTAAGTTTAAACTGTGCGATTGTCCCAAATGTTGTAAAATGGTACGTAAAATGTATCGGACATGTCCGCCTTTTTTGGTCGATCTATCAGAAATTAAAGGACGTTATTGGAGACCTTACGATTAGCCCTTTCAATCGACCCATGCAGGCCTCATCCCACTTCCATCATTTCTGATCAGCATTTTTTTGTGCAGCCGATCATAAGTCACGTCACCGATCGGGCGCATAAATCACTGATAAATCTTATCCCAAAAGTGGTGCAATTTTCAAATGACGCCGAAGACTCAATCATATGTCCTGATTTTCTATGGCCAGTTGAAGTTTGAGATTCCACCTCCATTCCACCAGATCGATCTTTGGGTAATGGATCATTGATTGGGGAATGGATGGCTCCCCACCTTGAGCGATCGACCTGAAAAGATCGAAATTGCACAAGGAACAGGGATCCGCCAAGATGGTAAATCCCTGTTCAATCCGAATACCTAGTGGGAATCGATATGTCAGTGGTGCACATCTTGATCCCCGTTCGTTTTGCCGGCGACCACAACCAGCGTGGTGATGTCACTGTGCTGCAACCGATTGCTGGCAAAAGGGACAGGGATCTAAACGTGTATGGCTAGCTTTAAGCATTTTTTGATCTATTAATAATATGCACAATGTGAAATACATAGCTAAATCTTTCATTTGATTAAGAAGAATTCTGAGTATATTGGCTAAGAATAATCCGAATAGAATAATAACAAGAAATGTTACAGGGTAGAAACAGGATTTCCTTTTTTTAAATAGGTATTTTAACTAGTAAAGCATCTAAAAACAACACCCACCGTACTGAGTGAGGAAAGCGATGCAGCTGTCTACGATGATGGGAATGTCATTCCTACTAAGCTGCTGGTCACGTAACATGTTGCTGCTGCTGCATGCTGCCGCCTGGATATCAGAACTCCACGCAATGAAATCTGCCCGAGTGATGCCCTGAAGATACAGAGTCCTACCGAGAAATAAAACTCAAACTTCAACTCAAATTTAAAGAATGAAAAAATAAATACCACAAAACACAATTTGGTTCATTTACAGTTAACACAAAAATATCTTCTTTACTTGTACTTCATCAGGTCACCATATAAATGGGGCTGACTCCAGCCTGTGACCACGTTGGTATGCTGACAGGGAGCATAACATCACATCATCAACACAAAAATCTCTCTGTGTTCCTCTACACAACCTAACGCTACAGTATACACACACATATACTCAAATAATATAGATTACATGATTCCATGTATACAATGAATATGTAGGTTGAGTACCCAATATATATATAAAATATATGCAGTGGCAGTTTCAGATATGGGCAATATGGGCGGTTGCCCAGGGGGGCATCACATGGGGGGGGGTATCTGGGCATATAAAGTGCAAGTCCGCCCAGGGAGAGAGAAGCGGGTTAGTCAGAGTCCGTAATCTGTGATCCAACAGCACCATCACAGACCCAGTAGCTGTTCGGTAGTCATGAAAGTTGCAGAGGTACTCATCCGTTCCTCTCCGGGGGAGGGGGTGTCCGAGGAGGTGCTCGCCCAGGGCACTGATCTGCCTAGAACCGCCCCTGTGTGTATATATACGCTATCTAAATTATAGATTGGGTACTTAACCTAACAGATTCTGAAAAATTCTAACTATGTGACATAATTACCATAAATGAATGATCATATCGTTTTAGTGTAACGTACTGGAGTAAGTCTCTAGAATGGCCACTAGGTGGCAGAGCTGCCTCATGTAAATTCATCAATATTTCTGAAAATAACAAATAATAACCAATAAAAAAGCAATGAACTGAATCATACCTTCCTTTTTCGACCAGTATTAATATATCTTTCTTCTCTGCATTTTCAGCTGCTGGTGATACAGCTAAAATAAAAAACATAAGACACTCATTAATTAAAATGAACTTTATCAAGTTTTTAAACTTTTAAACATTTACAAAAAAATGTATATTTCCAGACCTCTCTAGTGTGATTGTGAATGTGTTGGCCTCAACAGCAAACGTCCAAGATACTGAGCGCTCTAAATGTATTCATGTACAAGGGGCCAGGTACAAAAATCTTATCCCAAATAGAAGCTATCAGACCCAACAACTCTCTCACTAGATGACAGCCCTAACCAGACAGAAATGTTTTACTCCCTCTTGGTTACATCTCTAGTCTCTTTACTACTTACTGAGCTCCTGGAGACGACGCAAATTGACACTGTCCTCTGCCGCATCTTGTTCCTCTGGACAAATAAAAAGGTGACTCTTCTGTAAAAGAAAGAAGCCTTCCTTCCACTGGTCGGGGTTCAGCATTGCTTTGAATCGCAGCTTACCCACTCGCTGGAACTCGTATCCTAGCAGACAGTGGCAGCTAATTGGGGAGAACCACTGCATAGGAAGAAAGAGACAGGTCAGTAAATGATCCCTAAAACTTAAAGAAAAACTCTTCCAGGCTGGAATGTATATTGTGAACATATGTAAAATATCTAGTCCAATTGGAAAAGGGATGAATCAGGAAACTTTAGGGATCCATGGTTATGCTATCTACTCAGAACCTGCTTATAAGTCTAAAGGTCCCCATACACGGGTTGATACATGTTCAGATGATGACCCGCGTGAGAACAGTGTGGTGACTTCATCACGTTTTGCTCCAGCGTTCATTGATTGAACTGCAATCTATGTCCACCACTTGGCAATGGAGATAGAACAGGGATGTACCAACATGTTGGTTCCTGGTTCGATCGAGCTGTCTTCAAACAGGATTGATTCCGCTTGAAGACAGGGTGGCTGCAATCGATGACCCATTTGATTGATGGCTGCGAGCGCACATGTATGGGATCTTTAGTTTACACGGTCTTTTCCTGGGCTGTTCAGTCGGCAGCAGCCGGGAAATTGACCAGGTATTTAGATAACACCCCCATGATAGGTGTATCAGGTGAAAGCCTCAAAACTGACCGGCGAATGCCTCACAATGCATTTGCCAGAAGTTTGCGGTAATTGCCCATTTACCGGGCAGTTTGTAAACAAGCCCTAAAGCTAAACTTTTATTGACCCCTGTAGTGGGTCCTTCAAACCACTGCAAGGGTAAATACTGGGTAACGCCTATGGCAGGGGTGGGCAACATTTATTATCAAATGAGCCATTTTGCCTGCTCTTTCACCACAGAAGTCTGAAGCTGCAAAACAATAAAGCAGGGTACAGACGGCTCGATATTCGAGCCATCCGATGTACCCTGCAGCAGCGTGTTGACGTCATCACCCTGCTGTGAGATATTGGAGAACTGCCTCCCCGGCTCCTCCTCCTCAGCCTTATTAAAGGTCATGTCCGATAAGGCTGTTTTCGAGCGGGATTGATTTGTCCCGCTCCAAAACAGCGCAAGGGGCAGATGATATGGGTCAGATAGATGGCCGTGAGCGCGCACAGCACTCGAAACGGCCATCGATTTGACCCATATCTGCAGGTCTGTACCCTGCTTAACGCATTCACACTTGCGAGCTGTGTTACCACATAATACACTGCTGCATGCATCTTTTGCATGCAACCCAAGCGTTTTTAATGCACTTGTATGGAAAGACGTATCGCAACGCATCTAATGTGTACTGTGTAACATGTGTGGTAGTGGTAATGCATGCATTGCCGATGCAAAACTCAACACATATAGTGTGAATTAGCCCACAAAGTTGTCCCTGTGACCCTTAACCCCTGTTTCTTTGTATTTTTTGCTCTTATGTACCATGGCCATTGCTGCATGATCAGGGCTCCCTCCCCTTCTCCTGGAGGGAGGAGAGCAAGGAGCTGCAGCTGCTTCTACAGCCAGTGATCTTGGCTGCTTGCGCACCTACGGTCCTAAATTGTGAAGAGAGGATGTAGAAGAGGATCCACACATGGCTCTGAGGTTTGAAAGAGAGGAATGACGTTGAGAACAATGGAACATGGTGGAAGTGGTCCATGTGCGCCAGTGAAGGGGTCTGCTGGTGTGTCCTGGAGGGAGTCCAGAGTAGTGTTGGGGAGCAACAGTGGGTTGCTGTCCAGTTTTTGTTATGTTTTTGGTAACTGGGACTTGGGCTCTGGAGTGGGGATGGAGGGAATTGGGTGAGCCTTCCCACTACACCAAGATACACCTGCTGGACCCTGATGACCCCAGTCAGTCAGGGCTTCCTGATGAGGTGGGGAGACACTGCTGCTGGAGTAGAGGATACCAGGGGACACACAGGGAGTGTGTAGCCCAGGCTGGGGACATCTAGGTGCCAGGCTGTGATAGCTGTTTCCTAAACTAAAGGGAAGAGCCTGTGTTGGACCCTGTGCAAGCCAGGAGGCTTGGTATTTTCAAAGATATTTGTGTTGTGGATTAACCCCTGCGAGGGTCATTTCTGTTGGGACTTATTGAATAAATACAGGCAGGAGCCCTAAAGAGTGATTGTGAGTACACCTTTGAGGCTGATTCCCCACATAGGGTATAAAGACCACTCCAAGGGTTATTAACAATTCTACTTAGACTTCAACCAACCAACCAAGAAAACAAGAATAATGGAAAGAAATAGCTATAGGAGTCAGAATTATTATTGAGTCTGGACCAGAAAAAGAAAGGGTAACATTGTGCAAGTGGAAAGGGCACATTTTAAGTGAATATACTGTAGCTTTACATCATTGCTCTATCACTTTAAGTCTGGAAGCTTAGCCTGACAGCAGTGACCTCACAAATGAGCTTCTGCTCTACCCAGGGGATTCTGAAACCAAACATGAGGTTAAAAAAAGAGGTTACCATTCCGACTTTCCTATATAGCTTGGACACCTGATTTATAAGACTGCACACTATATATAGAAGCTCACCTTGCCAATCGCACTGGTCCATGTCTGAAGTGTCTCCGCAGCATCAGTACCGAACTGGTGCACTTTTTCTGAAGCCAAGAAAATCTCGAATGTGTACCGAAACCTAAAGTGTCAAACAGATCTGTTCAGCATGACTGCATTCCTTATGTTCACATCGCCACGTGCGGAAAATAAACATAATGAAAAATAACTAAAAAAAGACTGAAAGTCTGAAATCAGCTTCTTCCTGCAACAGTTCTGGTCTGCTGCACCGTCATATTGGAATGGAATACAGTAGTTAGTTTCAATATTAATCTTATGGTTTTTGTAGATAAGTCAGATCTAGTGTAAAGCTAGCCATACATGGGTCAATACCTGTTCAATCGGCCCTCGATTGAGTGCAGCGTGGTGACGTCACCTCACGTTGCACTAGATTGCTGTTCAATCGAACAGGAATCAATGTGCACCACTTTGCTGCCCTAAAAAACCTCAACATCTGAACATAAGATTAGTATTTACTTAACTGGTTTGCTTACAGTATCTCTGTCCTTTAGGTGGAACAAATACCCATACATAAAAACCATGAGGAAATACTCAATGCAATATATGTGATCTACAAGAACAATATGGTTATGTTCCTCCTGTCTCTTAGGGTTGGGTAGCCCTGTCTCTTAGGGTTAGGTACCTCCTGTCACTTAGGGTTGGGTACCTCCTGTCTCTTAGGGTTGGGCACCTCCTGTCTCTTAGGGTTGGGCACCTCCTGTCTCTTAGGGTTGGGCACCTCCAGTCTTAGGGTTAGGTACCCCTGTCTCTTAGGGTTATGAACCTCCTGTCTCTTAAGGTTAGGTACCTCCTGTCTCATAGGGTTAGGTACCTCCTGTCTC
>CM070034.1:23385545-23410404 GCA_036250615.1 Ptychadena robeensis
TTGGTAGATCTAATGGAAATTGTATGGAGCGATCTAAAGGTGTATGGGGGGCTTTAGAAAAGTAAGATGTGTATAGATAAGAATAAGAAGTGTTGAGAGTGTCCGAAGAGATCTCTAGACCCACTGTGAAATCAGAATATGTACCCATATATACATATACACCCTCTGACTGATGGGTGTACTCGGTCTAGGACACACAATGTTATGTGACTGTAGTGGTATAGATGATATTGGGCAATTTGCAATTTGGGTCTTTGCAATAGGAAGCGTCGTGTTTTCCCTATGTACTCACATCGATACATGTATATTACTGCATTAGTTTCTCCAGTCAGCACATATCTTAGGACAATTCCAACCGTCACATTTTATTTTCCTCACATTTTGGACACATTTGAGTGAAATACACTTATTACAATATTCTGTTTAGGTTTGGACTCAGGATTTACGTTAATTTTTTTTTTCCTCGGCTTAACTCTTCCTACTCCAATGTTTATTCATTGCAGAAAACTGTTCACATGGTGTTGAGCCGATTCGCCGATGCAGGGGTAACGTAGTGCAGTATGCTTACCCCTGCATCGGCGGATGTGTGAATAGAGGATTCTATGTATGTACTCCGTCAGGATCCCACCAAGCATTGCACTTAACTTAGGGCAGTGGTTCCCAAACTTTCCTTGCAGGGCCCCCCTTTTCTATTTAGGAACATTTTTGAGTGCCCCCCCCCATCTTCATTGAAACACAGATTCAGAATGAGGGACTGCTCCCCCCGGAACACCACTGCGCCCCCTAAGGGGGGCCTGCCCACCAGTTTGGGAACCAATAACTTAGGGGGTCCCGCTGGAGCACAGGCAGTGGAGACATTGTCTAACATAAAGATTTTTTAGCCAACTGTCACAGCTCGAGTTTAGAATTTATATGAAGAAATGTTTTTAGTTCATGAGTAAGGTCGAGTAAGCTGGGGTTACATCATCAAATTGTTATTGTTGGGGAAGTTAGACTTCTCTATTCGTCTAGATGACCAAACAAAGAGGAATAACCACATAAACATGGGAAAATCTGAAATGTGGAAATGCTACAGGGCATTTGTAAGTTTACAATTGTTTCTTCATTTAGGCTTGTGTCCACTGCTGCAGAGATGGGAGTGAATGGGAGAGTGTCCACTCTGCTTTTTCTGAGTGACATGGCTGCGGTCATGTTCTGAAGCTGCGGGCTGCGAAGCGTGGTACCACCAGTGACACCTCCAATGAAAATCAAAAAAAATTTCCACGTCTTTCTTCTGCTGCACCAATAGGGCACGTTCCTGCCGCATCGGCGCCACTTTGCCCTAAGCCAGTGGTTCCCAAACTTTCCTTGCAGGGCCCCCCTTTTCTATTTAGGAACATTATCAGGCCCCCCCTCCCTATTCAAACACATGTTAAGAATGAGGGTTGGTGGCCCCCTGAAGAACCTTCGCTGATAATCCGCCCAACAAATGCGTCGGTGCGCGCCTTAATTCCCTAAAGCTAGGCACACACGGGTAGATTTGTAAAAAGATTTCAGTACAATCAATCAACGTGCACGCTCACAGTGATTGATTGTACTCTAATCTGCTTACAATCCTACCTGTGTGTGCTGTCCTTCGAGGGGGTTCAATAGAGCACGCTCGAAGAACCTCGATTGAACGGGTTTCCAACATGTTGGAAAACCACATTCAATCACCAATACTTTGTATGAAGAGGAATCTTCATGTAAAATATAGAAAAAGCCGATGCTGCATCTTCATCACACAGAGCTGACAGCCAGGGCTGTCAGGAGGGGAGTCTGTGTGAAGGGGGCGGAGTCAGCATTCTTCACTCCAGCACTGCTGTACGGGGAGAGAGGCTGGATAGATTTCTGTTCAGCTTCCAGCATGTTCGGATTCACATGCTGGAAAGCGCAGAGAACTCTGCTAGCCGGAGGTCTTCATTGAACAGTAATTGATGTGCCCATGTGGTGCACATTGACTTCCCTTCACTTGATACCCGATCAATCACAGCATGGTGATGTCACCACGCTGTGATTGATCGGGGGTCAACTGCACAGGAATTTACCCGTGTATGGTTAGCTTAAGATTGACGTAAAGGAAATCTGCAGTGGACACATGGCCTTCGGGAAGGACAATCTCCCCAAAGGGACGCTGATTAATAAAAAAAAAGAAACAACCCTTCCCTACTTTAACTGGGTGTTGTAGGTCCCATAGAGCAAAAAAGACAGTATATGGTAAGTAGAGATGGTCAAATTTTTCGACTTGCTAACTTTGTGAGCAGATTGCACAGCCCCTCAACATGGTATCATCGCCAAAATTGCTGGAGATGTAAAGAAGGGTTGTGGAAACATTTAAGAAAAAAAAATTTGCTCTAGCACATGTCGTTTTTGCATAAATGAATTACAAAGTCGACATTCCGATTTTCGAAATTTTGACTTGACTTTGAACTTAATTTGTGCAAAAACTATTTGTGTTACAGACATACTTTTTTTGTAGTATACCCCCAACCCTTCTCTACATCTCCCGCAAGTTTGGTGATGATACCATGTTCAGGAGCTTTGCAGTTAATTTGAAATCATCGAAATGGTCGAATTTTTTTTAAAAAATTCGACCATCTCTAATGCTTAGGATTTACATACCTTTAATACTCTATTCTCATATCCCTTACCTGTTCATTCTTATGAATCCATAGTTGATCCGTCGTGAGAACAGCATAGATTTTGGATTTATAACCTTTGAGCTCCAGATATCCAAACTTCTGACCAAAGAGAAGACAGCTGGTGCGTGATCGAGGATTTAACATGCGCTGCTCTTTCACCCTGTTCTGGATCGTGGAGCACCATTCACTTCTTTGAACTATATAATTCAAATATTGACAAATTATTTCTTTAGGCAAATGACAATGTTTTACAAGCTAGAAACGCTGATCTCTCTGCATTAGAAGTTTCTCTTAACCTCCCTAGCGCACTGCTGAGGTCCAGATTTCTGTACCAAAAGTGCACCATAGACTTCAATGGTAAATTTTTCTTTATGTTGTAGGCCTGTAACTTCCCAAAATATGTCCGTACAAGGGTCTAATAGACATCCTGAATATAATAATGTTTGAAACAAACAATTACGTAAAATAATTTATTTTTATTTTTTTTATAAAAATAATGAAAAAAACCCACAAAAATTAGGACACAAAACTATGCTGCTATGCACTAAATATCGCCAAAATAAAAAGTCTCTGGTGCCCCAGATGTTCCCATTTGCACTTAACCCTCTCTAACCCTGGTCACACCAGGGAAGAGAGGGTTACTGCAAATGGGCACATCTGGGGCATCAGGGACTTTATTCTGGCGATATTCAGTACATAGGGGGAGTTTGAAAGCAGTTTTCTACATAGAAAACTGTTTTCATGCTGTTTACTGTTCAAATCTCCCGCCGCCTCCCCGAGTGACGTCATCACGTCACTCGGAGCGGGGGGGAAGACACGAACATCTGGGGCACCAGAGACTTTTTATTTTGGCGATATTTAGTGCATATTACGAGCAGCCGAGCAGCATGTCGCCAGCATGTCACAGGGAACGCGTGAGTATGTTCTCCCACAGCAGTGATTTGTACTGGACGGCAGCAACTCGTCCAGTGCGATAGTACCAGTTGGATCGCTGGACGAGGTGCTGCCATCCATAACGCTAGGGCGGTTAAGGTGCCCATACATGCAACGATGGGCACCTTGCTGCGAACAAAAGCCTGTCAATTGGATGGGAATCAAGGCGCAATACTCAGGTGCCTGATTCTCGTTCAATCGTTCAATACTTTGGATGGGGACCCTTGATTTATGGACTCAGGATTTATGGACATGCCCGATACCTGCTTGACCACAGCAATACCGGGTTGTCTTTAAACGGGATCGGTTGACAGGGGTTAGATGACCATGCGATCAATGTCCGCGGTGTGACGTCAGCACTCGAAGTGCCAATTTATACGTGTATGGTCAGCTTTATGTTATATGACACATGCACAAACACCAGTTAGGGCTTGTTCCCACTAGAGCGATCAGCCAAGGCGTGACATGATTTTCCAGTCGACACGATTTAAATAGAACAAAGGGCATTATGCAAGATCGCCCCTGATTTTTGATCCTGTCCATTCATGTCTACAGGGTGCGAATCTGGGCAATCAGCCACACCCCGGGTCATGGGTCTATGTGGGGACAAGCCCATGCAAATGAATGGAGATGACCACTTGTGATTGTAGCGCACAATTTGAAATCCCGTTGCGATACATCATGCTAGTGGGAACAAGCGCTTAGATAATAGACAGACCACCGCTGGAGGAAGGCAAATCAGGGGGGGGGGTCACACATGTATGGCGCAAACCCTGGGATTCTATAAAGTATTTATAACTTATACATCCTTTAAAGAATGAATTAGCTTTGAAAAGGTGACTTCACTTAGTATATAATCAACAATTAAAATAATTGTTTCAGAAATAGCGTATAAGGGACAAAGCAATTGTTAGTCTGTAACAATTAGTAACAATACCCTGTCATCTGCTTACACTGAGAAGAAACACTGAATGACATCCTGCTTTGCAGAACAGGAAGTCCTACTTTAATGCTAGTAAAAGTCAGGAAGCAGGAAGCCATTGTGATCTACTGCTGGAAGACTTCAGAAGACAGCTGCTGTACTTTAATATGTCTTGTGATGTGACAAAGTCAACTCCAGACAAATTACAAGCTAGAGGTTGGAAAGTATTTCCAAAGCTCAGCTTCATACATAATTAACTTACTTTAAAAACAACTGTTACTTTTCATTTGAAATAACTACTGTCAATTTTCTTACTTTGTCTGTGTCTCCAATAAGGAGACATACCTTAATTTCCTTTTAGACATAATAAGAAGTTGGGGAGGGGGAATATTTTGGAAACTGGTCACAGAAACAAGTGTTCATTTTAGAAGACTTTATTTCTGCTCTGACAAGCTGGCAATATAAAAAAACCTGACAATTATTGTAAATGTTACAGAAAATTTTTGCCCCGGTGGAGGGCACTGGGCCAATCCCCAAGCAGCAGCCATGGCACAAGAGAACAGGAGGGGTGTATCATATACTGGTGAGAATAATAGGTATTTTCTTTTCCGGTTGCAACCGAGTATGAAATTGCAAACTAGGTGGATTGACCTTTGGGTTTCTCTTAAAGTTGATTGGCAGGGCAGGTAGTTCCACAGCACAAACTTCAACAAGCAGGCACCCATATATCAAAGTGCAGTATAGGAATGTTGGACATCGACATTGTGATTTACGGTCATGTCCGATATCCCTGGATGGCCCATTATATATGGGCCAGATAGATGGCCAGCTCGAAGCCATCGACCCATCTATCTAACCCATATCTATGCATGTGCTCCCTGCTTTAGGCTTTGTTTCCATAGCGTTTTGGGCTCCATTGACACCCCCTGCGCTAAGTGCATTTCTTGAAGGCGATATTGATGGAGCCCATCCATATACATGCCTACCTCACCATCTGTTTCCACGGCGTTAAGCCGTTTCGACGTTAAGAAGGTTAATGAAGTGCAGTACATCAACCTCCGGTCGGACCGGATCTTGTGTCATAGTTGGATGCACACATCCACTGGAGTTATATTTGGTTGAAACAACTCAGTCCAATCTTAGGCTAAACCTACACAATGAAAAAAAAAAGTGCCCCTGTAGAGATTGGAGCCCAAAACCTCTCGTTATCATGTACAACTTGAGTATATATTATCATCTAAAAATCCTAAAGCATACCTTCACTTTCAGCTCTGAAGACAAAGATTCTGTGTTTGGTGACCACTTCAAATTTGTTTTCCTTTGTTGAGCGGGCCATTTCAATAGAGGCCAATGGAATCACACCTTTAGAATATATGTCCTGAGAAATAAGAGGAAAAAAACGGAAATGTTTACTGGAACCGATAATTATTATCATTTATTTATATAGCGCCAGCATATTACGCAGCGCTGTACAATACACTAGAGTGGAGATACAACATAGGATAGTAGAGGTACAGGTTATGACACAGGAGGAGGAGAGGACCCTGCCCGATCGGGCTTACAATCTAATAGGTTGGGGAACAAAGTATACAATAGGTGGGGGGGGGGGATGGGACTGGCAGGTCCCTGTCGCCCCAAAGCTCAGTCGGCCAGAGAACGGGCATGTCCGTAAATCTCGTTCCCATTGAAACTAACAGCCGGCACACAAAGGGTGCCCGCTGATGCTGTGAGCGATGGAGAGGAGCGTGATGACGTCATTACGTTGCTCTCTACAGGTCATCTGTCGGTCCCCGCTCGTTACGTGTGTGGGGACCTTCAGTGTCCATCGTCCATCGTCATCATCCATACGTCATACAATTTGCATGCTAAAGTAAGTCTCTCGAACCTGGGTTAAACTCTGAAACAACCTTTAACATGGATTAAACCAAGGGTGGGCAAACTTTTTGACTTGGGAGCCACAATGGCTTCTTAAATTGTATAACGGGGCCGGACCAAGACCCTGTAATGGCTGACCCGCCATATGTTTGCCAATTCCATGCATGGTGGTAACGTTATAGGCATTGGTGACAGGGACATTGGAATGAATGAGCATTTCTTTGTAAGTGTAAGTGTATAACAATTAGCATATAATTCCTAGAGACTGCCTGTTGTCACCATGAGAAGGCACCCACAGTATCATAATCACATCACTACATTGTCCCCATGGCAGAATTTGGACACCTCTAGGCATTATGTGCCCTCATTGCAGAGAACAAGAGGAGGGGAGCAAAAGGGCCGGAAAAGAAAGCTAAACATGCCGGATCTGGCCCCCGAGCCTTAGGGCTTGTTTCCATTATATGTCGGGACCCCTACGCTAAGTGTATACGCTTAGCAGGGGTCCCAACGTATCCCACAGAGATTGCCTGCCGGCGGATGGTCTGTTTACACATCCGCCGGTGTAAAGGCTGAACGTACTCGACTACGTTCAGCTTTAAATCGGCAGAGCGGCTCAGCACAATGAAGACAGAGTCTCTGCCGAGCAGGTAAGTCTATCTATTACGTTGGGACCTCCCGCTAAGCGTACAGGGGTCCAAACGCAATGGAAACAAAGCCTTAGTTTGCCCACCCCTGGGTTAAACACAAAAGGGCAAAATCCCCATTTGTTTCCTACATCCCAGGTTGCTGACACATGTGTAAAACATGCAGATAGAAAAGTATTGATTTTACTGCTTAGAAATGTAAGTCTGGACAAAATTAGTTTTTTAGCATGAATGGCATCCCCATAAAGTTACCTTATTTCCAGTTCCTATGGTATGGCATGCGAAAACAGAAGACAGTGGCAAGATTACATAAAGAAGGAAAATACGGGTAATATAAAAATCTGAGAAATACTGTTACTTGTATAGGACAGAAAGAAATGTTGGGTTGTTTATGTCTATAGGTCCAGAAAAACAAATGACCTGCTTACCTTGTCATTACTGAAGTACATTAAATTGTTTCCATCAAACTTTACAAATCTTCTTTGGAAAACATAGTTCCTGCAGGAAATAGCAGAGGAACACATTATCTTTCAGTGCTTTGTAGTACACCCTGTATTAAAAAGAATGACAACCAAGCAGCGCTGTTTTTGGGATCGTGTGTTTCATTTAATACTATGGGCAAATATACAGTGGGGCAAAAAAGTATTTAGTCAGCCACCAATTGTGCGTTTCCCCCTTATAAAGATGAGAGAGTCCTGTAATTTCCATCATAGGTCACCTCAACTATAAAGCTAGCCATACATTGTCGGATTCCATGGCCGATCGATCACCTATCCGATCGATTCCGGCGATGTCAGCGGGAATCGGAGGTCCGATCGATCGGCCAATTAAGTCCGTCCGATCGCGCCATACCACCTTGTCCCACGGATTCCTGGACGATTCCGTGTCCGATCGCTTACTTCACAAATGGCAACTCCCCCTGATGTGTGCTGAATCGGATCAGAAAGACCAACATGTTGGTTCTCTGTCGGATCCGACTCTGGGCCCCCGATCGATCGGACGTGATCGATCGGACAAGGTGGGCTTCACGCGATTCCGGGACGATCGTTTCGCGTGCACGCGCCCGGAATCGATCGTCCCGGAATCCGTTGGGAAACGGACCCGTGTATGGGGGCCTTAAGAGACAGAATGTGAGGAAAGAATCCAGGAAATCATATTGTAGGATTTATAAAGAATTTATTTACAAATGATGGTGGAAATAAGTATTTGGTCACTATGAAAAGTTCATCTCAATACTTTGTTATATCCCCTTTGTTGGCAATGACAGAGGTCAGACATTTTCTGTAAGTCTTCACAAGGCTTTCACGCACTTTGAGGAAATCACCTGTGGGAGCAATAATTAGAAAATGGAAGACATACAAGACCACTGATAATCTCCATCGATCTAGGGCTCCACGCAATATCTCACAATGATCACAAGAGCGGAGAGCCAAAATCCCAGAACCACACGGAGGACCTAGTGACTGACCTGCAGCAAGCTGGGACCAATGTAACAAAGGTTGAACTCTGTCCAGGCAAAACAGCAAAAGACCTCAAAGATCAGGCTGTGTATGGGTCAGGGTCAATGATATGATCAATGTGGCTCCAGGGCTCTGAGCAACAGCCACCCTGATATTGAAGTTTTTATTATTATTAGAAATTATAATTTACAAAAGCAATGTACATATGATTTTTTTTTCACTGAACATTCTGTCAATAAAAAAAGAATAAAACATAAAACATAAAACAACCACACAATTAACTAACATAAAGAACACACACATGTGTTACCTTTAACCTCCCTGGCGTTATGCCTGAACTCAGTGCGGTCACAGTTTAATCTTGGATGGATCGGGCATAATCGCCGGTGCTCCGTGAAGCATTGCAGAAGTAGATGCAATAGCCCAGATAGCCCAGAGTCATCACCATCAGTGGTGAGGCGGAAGGAGGCGGAGCGGGTGGTCGTCTCCATTGTTTTTTATGGGGCTGTCTCCACTTGCGTGGCTGCCTGTGGTTGCGGTTGCCTGTGGCAGTGGTTGCGGCGTGAAACGCGGGCATCCGTGTTTTGCCCGCCAGCGGCTACACTAGCGGCGACCGCTAGTGAACTTTGACAGCGGCTGGCGGGACCGCGTCACCCCATGGCCAGCTTCGACTGTGAGGACAAGCCCTAATGATGGTGGAGCTGCTTTTCCCAGCCCACATCGGCAGGTCTAATTGACACCGGCATTGTGAAGAGAGGCGGGGGGGGGGGAGGGCAGGGGGAGGGAATCATGGAGTGTACTAAGCTGCAATTGCCCGTACAGTGGGTTAACTGCATAGCACCAGGGAGGTTAAAATAAGTCTGGTAAACATGTGAAACAGAATCTAGAGAGCCACTCTCTGGCTGGAAATCATAACTGTGAAACAATTGTAATGAAATATTAACTCACCCTTGTGGAGACAACTTATCCAGCCATCCACATAGCACTGGCCTTGACTTGTCATGCATGGAAGTGAAGCTAGCGTAGGGCGAGATGGTCATATCATCTGTGATTTCATCTGTGTACAGGTGAGAGGGGAGGCTGAACCGTTTGTTATCCACAGGAGAGTCCACGGTGGAGTATCCTTCCTGGTCATTGTGCACAATCTGTGTAATTCTCTGCGTTTTCCCATCTTCACCATCACTCTTCCTCTCCTTTGGTGGATCACCGGCATTCCTATTATAAATAATTTATGGATATGAAACATGCCTTTTAGTTACAAAAAAAACTTTTATAACCCAAAATCTTTTTATGAGGACCTTCATATTAGTGTAGAAGTATATTAAGGACATGGTGGGGTTTTCATTGGTGGACATAATAAGAGTTTATCTATGCCCTGATACAATCTATATAAACCCCTTCCTTATTCATAATTATGGCTTTATTATTATTGTATCACTAGAACCATATTTTCCTACCTTTACATTATATTACCAAATGGCTATTAATAAAATATAATGTGTGGTGTGAAGGATGGGAAATATTTGTAGCTAATACCTGTACAAGAAAAATGCTGCCTTTACATGTCAGCTATAAACACAAATCTTGTATGCCTAAAGGTAGGCATACACAGTCCGATTCTCCCTCGATAGAGGAGGGACCAACAGGTCAGATCACCGTGCGATACGACATGCAGGAGGATCCTGGTCGGTCTGACCAGGTGGGCGCACTCAATTTGTTGCCGAGATAAAGATAGGACGTGAATCTGCCCGTGTATGCCTTAAGCTGGCCACACACGGGTAGATTCCCGTGCAATCGACCGGCGATCAATTACAGCGTGGTGACGTCACCACGCTGTGATTGATTGCGGGTCAATCGTACAGTAATCAATGTGCACCACATGGGCACATCAATTACTGGACGCTGTACCTGAGCTGGAGTCACACAGCATGGACCCGGCCAGCCCCCCTCCTCTCTTCTGGCAGAGCTAGCTGGGTCCGTGTTGGCCATGCAACCTTCACACAGAGAGCCGTAGCTGAACACACAGCTTGTGTTTAGCTGCTCTGTGTTGCATTCAATAGGGGATAGCGGGTCCCCTATTCAATGCAATGGATTTCGAACAAGGTTTTCCAACATGTTGGAAACCTGTTTGGTCGAGGTCCTTCGAGCAGGATCCGTTGATCCTGCTCGAAGGAACCGTGGATGGCTCAGATAAAGTAACAGATTAGAGGAGAATCTGGAGCTGTGAGCGCGCATGCTGCCCGATGTTCCGCTAATCTGTTACTTTATCGAGCCGTGTGTGGCTAGCTTAAGTGTCCCCATACACCTTTAGATTTCTCTGTCAGATTTCCTTTAGAGCTCCTTTTGTTTTACCAAAACCATGTAATATGAGGGACTTTCTAAACCATCAAGTCTATCTGTGTTCAATCACAGAGGACCCGGCACTACATAGTTGTTGTTAGAACTAAAGGATATCTGACAGAAATCTAAAGGTGTATGGGGGCTTTAACTTTATGGAAGATCTAGCCTTGCTGCTTATCAATGTCAGGTGGAGGCTAATAGGTGGAGACTAGTAAGGTAATGGTCCTAGGGATGTAAAGGGCAGATGTCAGGTAGTGAATTTGGAATCACTCAAATAACGAATTTAGTGAAACTTGTCATTTATAGATCGTACAGCACAACAGCTTGAAACGGAAGTCGTAGCAGAAAGAGGCACAGTCTGTAGTAGCTCACACTGCAACACAGTGGCGGCAAGTTAAGATGCTGGAGCAGTCCAGAGCCCAAACCGCGGGCACAACACTAAAGAGTCTTTAAACGTAACCTTGGAGACTCTCCTGGCCATATTCCACTCCTGGGCACTGAGTAGACTCTCTGGGGGGAAGAGGCCACCCCACTTTCCTGGCAAAGCTGCCACTTCCACTGCAAGGCAATCAGAAGAGTACTAGGCACAGTGCACAAGTTGTTCCGCTCAGGAATCACCCGTGCGCTCCTACTCACTGAATCCGGATCACAGGGAGACCGGGGGGCAGACTAACACACTGCCTTTCTCCTCTCTACCCAGATCACAGAGCACTCCATTTCCAGCAGGAAGGGTTCTTATGGCCTCTACGCTGGGACCCCTCTAATGTCTGAAGGATAAACTGCAGCTTCCAAACTCAACTACCCCCCTTCAATGCTGGGTGCCTCCCCTCCTGTAATGACCTGGGAGAGGCCCATACTACAAGGACACCTCATAGTATCTTCAAATAAATCAGAGCAAATGCTGAAATTTTAAATAAAATATCCCCTGTAAACACATTCACACTTGTAAACCTTAATTCTTTGGCCTGTTCCAGATTTATGTAACTTCCCTTTCTGCTAAGCACTTAGTTGACTTTGCATTTTCTGAATCTGTAATTGAATTTAGTAAGTACTGTACATACATTGTTTGTCTGTGGAAAGTCATATTCAATGTCAGAACTCTCTGCCCCAAACACTTTGGAGAACAAGATGTGGCACAAGCATGGGCAATATGTCTAGCTAAAGCAGGGTACAGACGGCTCGATATTCGAGCCGTCCGATGTACCCTGCAGCAGCGTGATGTCTCCATCACGCTGCTGTCAGATATCGGAGAAGCCGGGGAGAGCAGAACTGTCTGGAGACCCAGGCAAGTATCAAACATCGCTTTATTTACGGTCATGTCTGATAAGGCTGTTTTCAGCCGGGATTGATTTTTCCCGCTCGAATACAGCTATAGGGGCAGATGATATGGGTCAGATAGATGGCAAGGCGCTCGAAACAGCCAATAATTTGACCCATATCTCCAAGTCTGTACCCTGCTTAAGGGTTACACCCTTTGTATATGTAGGATTAGGACATTTTGATATCAGGGGGCAATGAGCAGTATTTTATGTAAAAATTTAGTTTTACACTAAAGCAGAACTCAAGTTGTCAGACATATTTGAGTCAATGGTTTATTTATACTGTGCTGTGTGAGCAATTGTTTAAATATCTGCAATCTACTAAATAAATCTTACCAGGGATGACTTCTCTCCTCCCCTGGTGTAAACATTGGCATGGTGGAACATGTTCGTATTTTGCCATTCTTGACATCCTGCTAATAAAAAAAAAAAAATTTTCAAGTCCCAGTTTACTATTACTATTTTACTTTTACTATTATTATTAACTTTTTTTTATATATAATGACAACAGATTATGTAGCGCTGTACATTGGATAAGAGTGGAGATGCAACACACAGATACAGGTTATGACACAGGAGATGGCCTTGCCCAATTGTCTTAAGAGATTGGAGAACAAAACATACAGTAGGTAATAGGGGGTGGAACTGGCAGGACGGTGATGTTAGGAATGCTTATGATAAATTGCAACACTTAGTTGGCACAGATTAAAAGAGGTCTGTGTAATAAAAACACACAAGGACATAAAAGTTAAATAGAGACAACAAAATGTTTTTAAAATGTTGGATACTCTTGGTGAAGTTTGAACATTTAAGGCTAGAACTCAACTCAAGTTTTTTCTCTACGTTTGGCCCGCACCAAACATGGCAAAAAAAGAGGCGGGGGTACTTAGCCTCCTTGTTCTAGGTCCCTTTTCACATACCCCTGGTTAAGGGCAGATAATCAAGGCAATGCGACAATTAGGTGCCCATTAAAACCCTCTGATTGTTTTGGTGATGTGTCATGTATATAAAACGCAGTAAACCCTGGTGTGTACAGGCATGTCATAGCCCCATGACTTTTAATGGCCAGCGTTGTTCCCATATTGGGCTGGTTCTTTACTATGTCTACAGATTCTTCTACATATATGAAATATTAATTTCAATACCCATATATTTTTACTCATTGTTAACATTTTACATGTTTGATGATGTTGATTTATGTATTATACATATAGATCTGCATATTGTCTTTCTGATGGTTGTGGGTAAATTTACAACCTCTACCTTATCAGCCCACAGAACAGGGATGACTGGTCCAGTTTTTCCTGTATCAGTTAAAAATCTCATGTCTATAGGACAGAAGCAGCTGACTCAGGGAAGGAATGTCAGACAGATCAGGTTTACTCTAAAACAAGAGGCTTCTGTGTCTGCCTACACAGCTCCCTTCTCCTGCCAGGATGTGAATAAACAGTGTTATTACAAACACCTATTCAGTTCTGTCTATACAGTGACACCACCAAAAATATCTGTTTGACGATGTCTATGGTGTTGTGTCTCAGGTATGGGTCATTGAAAAGCAATGGACACATCAAGGCACCCCTTGATTTTCATGAGCATTTTTATGTGTTTTGCCTATAGGAGTAAATGGGGCGTATTAAGCAGGGAACACACGCATAGATATGGGCTGGCTGCGAGTGCTGTGCACGCCCACGGCCATCTATGTGGCCCATATCTAATGCGGCCATCCGTGTTTTTGAGAGGGACCAATCAATCCCGCTCGAAAACAGGGATATCAGACATGACAGTAAACCATGGTTGATGTCTATTTCTTTGCTTGGGACCCGAGGGTGTCTCCATGCAAAGCATTGTCGGAGCCCTTTAATGTCGGGCAGCAGTGCGGTGACGTCAATTTAGAGCGGCTTGTATATCCAGCCGTGTGTTCCCTGCTTAAATGTTGTGTTACAATATTGAGATGCTTATTGCGTCATAAATAGTAGGCAAACACACCTGTGCACCCCATTGGGTGTCATGGATGCTATAACGCTGCCCCCAATGGAGACCAACCGTAAAAGACAGGATCTATCTGATTCAGGATAACAGGTCTAATGTGGTAATACCTTAAAAATTAAGCTGGCCATAGACACTTCGATTCCCCTGAGATTGGGACATGCAATTAAGTCTTCGATCATAAGTCATACATCGATCGAAAAGTGCACCATTTTCAGGATATGATTTATTGCCGATTGATCGGTGACGTAACTCAAGATCGGTTACACAAAAAAATGGCATTGGAAATGAAG
This sequence comes from Ptychadena robeensis, assembly GCA_036250615.1. Lineage (NCBI taxonomy): Eukaryota > Metazoa > Chordata > Amphibia > Anura > Ptychadenidae > Ptychadena > Ptychadena robeensis. The sequence goes on from CM070034.1 coordinate 23,399,978, forward strand.
GAAGTGGAATAAGGCCTGCATGGGTCGGTTGATTCCTGATCGATCAGCTAAAAATTACAGACATGTCTGATCTGATTTCTCTTTTTCAGTCAATCACTCACTTTATGCATGCATCGGTTTGTGAACGATTGATCAATCCAATGGATCGGTCAGAAATCATATGAAAAATCTAGACCTCTATAGCCAGCTTTACTTATAACACTCCTTGCTTCCAGAAGCCATGAAATCTGAGTCCATAAGAGTCAAGGACAGGAATGGCAAGTTTTCCTAGAACTTTTAGAGAAGTACAGGATCAGCCAGTTAATGTGGACTGATTAGATTGTCTGCTCACGTATAGCCTACACTGGATATTGAAATGAGACAAATCAGTAAAGATTAAACCAAATGATAAAACTGATCATGGGCTTCTCTCTTGCTAGGATGTAGGTAGCACATGGCTCAGGAGCAGTTTCTGGTAGACAATAAAAAGTAGTGTTACATAGCATCTGTGAAGGTTTAGGTTTGCCAGCTGAGTTGAGGTAATCTGTTTTATATCTACTGTATAAATGAAAGCTTTGTATATGGCAGATGCTGTAAATCTGCAAAGAATCCAAAGAATTCACGCCTAGGTGTGTACACATACTATTGAAGCTCCACACAAGCATGCCAGCACTTCTGAAACCCCAAATACTCTCATATGCCAATATCTGCTAGCTGGAAAGGTTTGCAATTGGAACGTGAAAGGTAAAACTTTGAAGTCTGGGTGGTTTTATTACTGTCTTACTACATAGGATGAATAGGATCATCAGTTCACAGGTGTCACAGCTCTGTATGTGAGCGGAGCGGATTGCCTTTTCACATACAGCGATCTGCAGGAGGACGATCCACGGAAGGGTCATCTGTCTGCAGCTGTCACAGCTCTGTATGTGAGCGGAGCGGATTGCCTTCTCACATACAGTGATCTGTAGGTGGACGATCCACAGAAGGGTCATCTGTCTGCAGCTGTCACAGCTCTGTATGTATTACAGATCTTTGTATTACTACACACTCTACTAACAATAGCCACACCCTGAACAGGAATGCATCTAATTCTCACCTTTGGTTCCTGATTTTGAGAGGCGCGGAAAACAGTTTCACAGTAAGGGTTAATCGCTTCAGCTGCTGTCACTAGAGGAAGACAAATACACATAAACAGACAGGAAATAATGATAGTGTGTTTTTCCAGTAACAAACTACTGTAGAAAATACAAACACATCATACATGTAAAAAAAAAAGTGTGATATACGGCCAATACTATGACCGATACCGTAACAAGACTAAGCAACACAATGTTGTTCAGTCAGGTCAGCAAAGGAGGATCATTTCCACCATGCGTGTTGCGCGGATTGGGGTCGTAAGGCTGTAAATTGGGCGCGCCCACCTTATCAGATCATTCCCTAGAGGCAGTTGCTTCACTCTTCTTTATGTTATAACTCTCTTCCTCTGCTAACGTGGCCACTTTTCATTTTTACTGCTCACCCTTCTCCCTTGTCGTGTTAAGGATCTTAAGAATTCCAGTTCGATGGGGTCTCTGGTCTGGTGTTGTGAGCTATTTTACTACCGAAAAACTGGTATTGGGGGGGGGGGGGCGAGGGCCTGCGTCTTATGGCCTGAATGTGCCACCACCCACGCCCATTTGGTCGCCGGTGATCGCAACTTGGCTCCCCGGCAGATGGGAGATCGGCTGTGTGCAGCCGGGAGAGCTGTGGGGAGCTGAACTGTATTGACTATATTTGCAGAGCCCCGCAGATAGAGCCAATGCAGAGTGTGTGTGGGGAGAGCTGCACTCGCAGGCAGCTTCCTCACACACGCAGCAGAGAGGAGACAGGGAGATCCGTGTGAGAAATAAGAAGAGATACCGAAGTGTGCTCTCTAGTGACACCATTTTTGTGGCTGAAAAGAGGTACTGCGTGAGATTTTTTCACTAATTCATTAGCACAATCAGTTGAGCGCTTTTTGATTCCTTTCATCCCTTCTCACCATAACCTTCCTGGGTACTTCACTAATTCATTTAAACACATGAAATTTTTTTTTTCTGATTTCCTGCTCTAAAAACTGGGTGCGTCTTTTGGTCAGGTGTGTCTTATAGTCCGAAAAATACGCTCAATATGCACCAACATCAAAGGTGGAAGGAACACTATACCTATTATGTAGCATGTGAAGGTAGAACCAAGTCTGCTGTGCACTGGTAACATGGAGCAACAAAATAGAGACTTCTTACCTAAACTAGAGGCAGGTCTTTCCGGAACCAATGGCAGCTCGGCTTCAGAAGAATTCGGGCAACTTAAAAAAAAACAATGATACAGTTTGTTATATTAATATTTCATAGACTTAATATGAGTTGAAGATTATTTTAACATATCGGTCGTATCTTTAATATAACATTATTGTAGATTGGTTTTGAATGTAATTTTACTGCTATCCATTCAGCTATGAGTAAAGCTAGGCATACACAGTTCGATTTAAGGGTTAGATCAACCTAAACCAATCAAAGTTTACATCGATCAAACTTTAATCGTATACTCCCACATGGTTCAAAACATTGAGCGCAAAGTGATCGGACATGTTGAAAAATGTTCATCGATTGTACAGCGATTAAATTAAAATCGTAGCATTGCGTGTGTTGGTCGGGGCGATTGTATTTGATGAACACGTTTATTTATGACTTTTTCCTGAGTTTTTTGATCAAAACTAAAATCGATCGTGCTAAAATCGAACCGTGTATGCCTAGCTTCATACACATTTTACGACACAGTCCTGAAAACCTTAAGCCCCCCATAGACGGGCCATAGGCCGCGCGCGCTCCCGCCGAACACATAAAGGTTGGCTGCCCGCAACTACAAGGTTGGATAGCGTGTGAATCCGTCCTGATGGTTCTTTTTGTGGCCGATCCTGCTGCAGGCAGTTAACTCAGTTTATTGGCTACAGTCTGACAGGAATCGAGTGTGTTGGTGGAGCACATAGGATTCCTGTCAGTTCTGTAGCAGACTCCTCACAGCGTGGTGACGTCACCACGCTGTGAGGAGTCTGCAACAAGCCGGCCATAGATCAAGACGTCTATGGCTGGCTTTATTTACCAGGTCTCTTGGCCCTTCCACAGAATGGTACTGGGCAGTAAAAGAGGAATCATCTTTCCTGTCTCTACATGTTTTTCAGGGGTAGGTGGGTGAGTATTTACAAGATCAAGCACTCACAATAATTGGCGGACTCATCATATATAATTGACATGTTAGAAGAAAACTCAGATAAAGTGGTGAGCTTAATCTGTGGGGGGTTTGCTGCCCAGGTAAGTAAATGTGCTCCATCGGGATCCCCGCCAAGCAATACGATTAGCGGAGGGGGTCCCTACCTATGTGGAAACATAGTCTTAAGCCGGCCATAGAAGTCTCAATCTATGTAGCAGACCCCTCACAGCGTGGTGACGTCACCACGCTGCAAGGAGTCGGGTACAGAACTGACAGGAATCCTGTGTGCTCCGCCAACACACCCGATTTCCGGCAGATTGTAGCCAATTAACTCGGAGGGGGAAGAGACTCCACATCCACAGTAACTGCCTGCAGCAGGATCGGCCACAAAAAGAACCAGCAGGACAGATCTGCGTGCGATTCTACCTGCCAGCTTTTTTGGTTGGATCCTCAAGGTGGCTCCTTTGTAGTTGTGGGCAACCGACCTTTATGTGTTTGGTGGGAGCGAGCACGGTGGTCGGTCGCCTGCAACAATGGCCGGGAATCGGCCTGTCTATGGGGGGGTTTACCTGTACCAAAGCTAATAGACGTTTAAAACCACAAATAATTCCCAAAACCACATTGTTGGGTTTTAGATCTTGGAATATTAAAGGTCATGTGATATTATTTATTTTTTCAGACCTGGAAAGGTTCTAACTTGAAGTTAAGGATTGCCTTTCCTTCACATTCTGATTTATCTCAACTCAACTAGTAGGTCCAATTTTACTGAGAATCCCCTGGTATAGATTCATTTTCAAGTTAACGAGGATGTGGCTCTAACCAGATATGGATATATCTTCCAAACAGTCTATCTTGTTGGGTTTTGACTAATTCGTTATAAGTACCTACTGAAACCGATGGTGATCCTCCAATACAAGTAGGTTTAGTCTTTTTAAAATGAAATATAGACCTTCAACCACAGACAAAAATATTTGGTGAGATGCTTTTTTAAAAGATTGTCCAAACATTTTAGCATTTTAAATAACAAGTCAAATTAAATATGGTCTTGCCTATACATTTCTTGAAAACACTATTGCACACATGGGGTACAACTGGTGCTGGTACCTAGGATACACAACTTGTGGATCAACCCCCCTAGCGCTTCTGACGGCTCCATCTTGTCCAGTGCTTTCCTGTCAGTATTGTAGTGGACGAGATGGAGCCGTCCAGCGAAGATAAGATCCCTGGCAGCACATACTCACTGTTCTGTGCTGTCCCGGTGGTTCCGATCCTCTTAGCTGGCTTTTTCACTGAAGCCATTGTCAACCCCCCGCCCCCATGACGTGATGACGTTGTGACATTCAAATGTAAATTGGGTTAACTTCAAACAGCACATCTGAAAAAATCACATCCAGTGTGATTTCCAGATGTGCTCTTTGAAGTTAACCCCTTTCAGAGGGTGCCAAAGGGCATTGTATTGGATACAGTGATAACTGTACCAAATACAATTCAAAGTAAAACAAAAACAAAACACATTTCCAATTGTAATAAAAATGTTATTGTAAACAATACATAAATATGAATACACACTGTTTTGAAATAATTTATATTTTTTTTATGTAATTTTTTTAACATAATTGTGTGTTTCAAACATTATTATAGTCAGGATGTCTATAAGACCCTTGTACGGACAGATTTTTAGAAGTTACAGGCCTACAACATAAAGAAATTCCATTAGAGTCTATGGTGTGCTTTTGGTACAGAAATCTGGACCTTGCAAGAGTGCTAGGGAAGTTAAAGGTTGTCAATAGGTCCCCACGCAGGCATCGAGTGAGGACCGACATACGAGCGACGGAGTGCAGCGTAATGACGTCATCGCTCACAGCATCAGCGACCCTTTGTGTGCTGGCCGTTGGTTTGAATGGGGCCGCCGGTCCCCATTGAAGCTAATGGCATCGGCCAGAGATTTGGCCGACCGAGGTTTGGAGCGACAGGGATCTGTTGCCCCATGTGGGCACCCGCAATCGGCCACCGCTCATTGCGTGTGTGGTGACCTTTAGGGACATTGTTAATCTATACAACATTATAGGGGATAAAAACATTGAATCCAACATAGAAACGGGGGTTATTCGCAATAGATTTTTTAATTTAAAGTGGATATAAAAAGTCTACACACTGCCAAAGCTCGGTAGGCCATCACGCTGCACTCCATCGCTGATCTGTCGGCCCCCACTCAGTACGTGTGTGGGGGCCTTTACGAACATGTCTGTTTTCTGGACGACTGAGCTTTGGGGTGGGCCCCATGTGGGCACCCCATATTGGCAGCCGATCTTGCCGCGAGCACGCACATCGGTCGGCAGCAAAATTGGCCATCATTCGTTGCGTGTGTGGGGGGCTTTACCTAGGATTTTCACCCATCAACCAATGTCTGGCCACATTACAGATTCAAAAGAGATTTTGCAATCAACGTTTGGTCATTTCATAGATGCAAAGTGGTAACCACTTGTTAAGAATGATCCATTTATATAGAACAACAAAAAAAATGTGAAATGACCAATGACCAGAATACAACAAAGTGCTTTCACAATCTTTATTTTAAAATCTTAATCCGACAGGACAAACGGCAAAGTACAGTAAAGAACAGAATAAACTGCATCTATATTGTGCAACATAGGAGTGTTTACTAACACAGTGACAAAGTCCCACAATGGCCAATGAATCTGAAACGAAAACTGAACTCCAGGTCAAAAGGGAAATAACCCGACGGGTGCAGATGTGCCTATGGGTTTGTATGTCGCTTCATCTAGTCCTAATACTTACACAGCTTCATTACACAACACAACCAGCCTGGGGAGCTGACCTTTCTTCTATGCAGTCATGCAACACAACTGGGTCACCTCTGTCTCCAGAATGTGACTGAACAGTAAAAGAGCAGCAGCAGACCAATATAGTCATCTCCTCCTCCCTGTTTGGGCATGGTAATAGGAATGCAGGATATCTAGACCCAAATACTGTCCTTTTTAACATTAAAAATGGATATGATACTCTGAACATTGGCAACATTTTTATTACGGGTTTAACCGATTACCCTCCCCCCGGCAGTCTCATGATTTGAGTTTTTTAACTAAGGGTATGTTTCCACGGCGTTATGGAACCCATTCATATATACACCGGCTGTTGTGTAGTGTGTAGTGCCGTACGTCAACCTCCAGTCGGCAGACCGGCTCAACGTCATGGAGATAGACGGTGTGGTAGGCGTGTATATGGATGGGCTATGTCAACATCCCCATTAAGGAACGCGGTTAGCACAGGGGATGTCGACGGAGCCCATTACGCCATGAAAACATGCCCTAAAGCAGTATAGAATTATTTTCCGCCAGCTCTAACCCGCTTTACACACCCGTGGCATCATTAATATGATATGACTTGGACGCCTACAATTACAATACAGTAATATGCATATGCAAATACTCCATCTCTAAATCACCATATTCTAAATAAGGATTGGAGAATTTACAAAAACTTGACAAAGCCAAATATGCAAACACACAATAAGATCTGCAATCTGATCTACAGCCTATAGAGCTCAGGAATGAGGGAGACCAAGGGGATGACAGGATTACAGGATTGAGATTACAAACATTTTTAACAATGTTATTTAGAAGTCTGTAATGTCAAAATTATTTTGGGGTTTACAGACAGTAACACTGTCATAGATAAGTGACCTAGGAACTGGATGAAGGGACCAGAGAACACATGGGAGAGCAGCCATCCAACAATTAGAAGTCTGTCAAAAAGAATTTGTTTTACTAAGCGCAGTTTTGCAAAAGAGAGATCGTACAATTGCACTGGAATTAGAGAAAACTAAAAGAAAGGCTTTGAAACCTGAAAATTGCCCTAACGTATTCATAATCAATGTCATTTATCCAGGAAAATGGCAATAGAAGAACTCATAATCAATGACATGCATAAGAATGTTCAGGATATTGGTTATAGATGAACTCCTGATCAATAACATACATAAGAATGTTCAGAGCAATGGCAATAGAACTTTTGATTTATTTGATTCACAGATTATTGGGTTATCAGCAAATAAAAAATGCAACTTTTGCAAATATTAGGCAGGAGGTTGGATGGGGCAGATGTCAATCACCTGCCTGCTGCTCTCTTGGTCTATGGGCAACCGCCAGGCGCCCTCCTGTACGTGTACTGGCACCTAAACAAATAGGGTGGGAAGTAAGGAGGGAGAGAATAGAACAGCACAATCAAGTGAGTGTAATGTCCCATCCCTCCTATCTTCCCACCCTGCTTGTGCAAATTATATGCAGGCTGGGAATATGGAGGGAGGGGACATTACACTTACTTGATCGCTGAATGTCACTTCCGGTATTTGGAACACAAAAGTTACAGTCCACACCAGCACAGCCATGTTTCAAATACAAGAAGTGACACTCTGCACTGGCACTTTCATGTTTTAAATACAAGTTGTGACACTCCACACTGGTAGTGTAGTGTCAAATACCGGAAGTGACACTTCACCACATCACATCTGGGGTCGCAGCTCTAAAAAGATTGAGAAGCACTGCTTAATCCTTCTCCAATTTTGGTAAGAATCAAGAAATGAACTAGTAACAATTTTTGACCGTTTCTACTAACAAGGGTGATATCTTTACAAACCCCGTAACATTAAATGGCTGCATTAGAAATAAATATGATTATTTTATGAAATTGACATGTGTATTCGATATTGATTTCCCACCTGGAATTTAGCTTTAAACTTATAAAGAGTCTATAGAGAGATTGTAAAATTAAAGTAAATCAATCCTGATGTAGACTACCACATAGAGAACTAGTAGTCGTGCTCATTGTGTAGTACTATGTAGAAGAACAGTTGTAGGAATTCTGAACAAAGAGCATACATTCTATATAGAATCTATAATAGCAGGGATTCTTATTTAACATTTAATGATGAGCTCACTACATTTCACGGATCACATTCACATATATAACTTGTCAAAAGTCTACAGTTTTCTTTAAAAATCAAATACTGACATAAAAATAGAAAAGTGCAAAACAGTATAAAAAAAGCCTTTACAAATGAAAATTAAAAATATAATATATTACACGGCTGTATCTTCTCTCAAGAGAAGCTACAAAAATAAAATCAATTCATTCATTCTAAAAATGTTAAAACAAGTGCTTTATAAAGTAATAAACTATGACCACTATCCAGTAGTGGCAGTATAAGTATGCAACTTAGCAACTGCAAATGTAGCTCTAGTAATGTTTTTTTATATTGCTTATTTGCTTGTTTTTTTTTTATTGCTGACTTCCTAAGATTATTCAGTAATATTTATTTGGATGGAGCAGTAAAGAGTTAAACTTGACATCACCTGTGTCTTATTAGGGAGATTTAACTTCCTGTTCTGTACACTCAACAGGAAGTAAGAGGAAATCTTTTCAATGTGTGGAAGCTTCCCTCTATGACATACAGTATGTTATGGTAACAAGTGTCCCCATTGGAAGAGTTGATAACTATTCCTGTTCTGGTGGTGTAAGTTAGCTATACATGAATGGGCTGCAGCTAAAACATGTTTCAGTTTGATTTGAGGCCCCCATAAACGGGTAAGTTTCCCACCGGATTCCGGCCCGATCGATTCCGGGCGCGTGCACGCGAAACGATCGTGCTGGAATCGCGTGCAGCCCACCTTGTCCGATCGACCAGGTCCGATTGATCAGGGGCCCAGAATCCGATCGTACAGAGAACCAACATGTTGGTTCCATCAGATTGATTCAGGGCCGAATCAGGGCCAATCGGGCATGTTGGTGGTGGACATCAGATGGATCACCAGCAGATCTGCACAGAGGAGTGTGATCGATCGGACACGGAATCGTGCCGTAATCCGTGGGCCAGGTGGTATGCAGCGATGGATACTCTTAATTGGCTGATTGATCACACCTGCGATTCCCGGCAGAATCACCGGAATCAATCGGATGATGAATCGATCGGACATGGAATCCGACACGTGTATGGCTAGCTTAATACTGGGCATACACGGGTAGATTCCCGTTAGACTGATGGCCAGCTTAATGCGATGACATCATTGTGCTGCACTCGAGCTGTATCAAGCGCAGCACTGCTGCGTCATCGATATCGGACGCTAATTTAAATGGAGACCCGCAGTCCCCATCCAAAGTAATGGGAATCAAACAGGGTTTCCCAACATGTTGGAACCCTGTTCGGCCGAGATTTTTCGAGTTGATCCTGTTTGAAGGAAGGCTGTATGGCTCAAAGATAGGCAGGGGCCTCTTTGACTATTAATATTTGTTTCTTAAACACCAAGTTGTGACCCACACTGGATTATAAGTTTAATGAGTCCCACATGACATGCTTGTTTGTTTTTGGGTCCCAGGACAGTGACCATTTCTTTTCCCACCTCTGAACATGTCTGTTCCCGGGTTCGACCGACTTTTTTCGAGTCAGATAAATCGAGAAAGGCATATACGGCTTTATTTTTCAATGCATTCAAGCGCAGACGAACACCGTGAATTTGCATGTCGCTCGATTTTGCTCGAATCTATGAAAAAATCGATGCCTAGCATTATTAAAAAAATGCCTAGCTTTAATCTCTATTGTCTATTGTCTATTTGTTCAGTTCTGAAGATTAAATCTGGATTGTTATTACGTGTCATCTATGGCCCATTCACATTGATGTGTTACCAGAACTGCATTACCCAAACACCATTACCCTAACAGCCACAGTACTCTTCAACATGTGGCAAAAAGTACACTGTCCTTAAAAATGGTTGGGTTTCTCATGAGCTGCCTTAACATACAATAAAGCTGGCCATAGACATTTAGAATTGTGGACGATTTTGCCGCAGATTTGCTTGGTTAAAAGATAAATTCTGCCATAAAACGTCCGGGAAATCGATCAAAGAAATGTCTGCAATTTCTTAGACCAATCCTATTACTACTACCAAAGTAACTGCTGGCACACAAAGGGTGCTCAGCAAGACCGGCCATGCGTGATGACGCCACTTCAAAACATCTATGGGCACCTTAAGGTATTCTATTACAACATGGATGTTAACGCAATGTATAGCGTTCACCAAAAAAGAAAAATAAACTCCACATCTGCCGGCTATATGGGCCAGATGAAGTCTCTATTCCTTGCATCCCAGTACTGAAAACAGGAAATTGAATAAACCAACCGTAAGCTTAGAAACTAAACCCCCCCCCC
>CM070034.1:23475424-23486978 GCA_036250615.1 Ptychadena robeensis
ACAAAAAAAAACCCCATTGAAAGTCATTCATTGGTGTGATCAGTCAGCTTGCATTGTGTTAAAATCAACGCAGAGCACTGCATTGACATTAATGCAACGTAAGCCAAAGCAAGTATAGGTGTGTTGTTCGATGCATTGATCCATCCACATTCCTGATGCAATGGTTGCGTTTATTGGATCCGTTATTTCAGCACTTTCTTAAGGCCTAATGGAATCAAGGCCTACCCAATGCAGCTCAGCTAAGGTTAAGGCATGGGTGACAGGTGTTTGCAATTGCACATGTTAGCCCTGCAATCTGCATTTTTGCGTGTCCTTATACCTATAAAATATGAAATTATTTAGGTGTGGACATCTCTACCTCCAAAGGAAAGGCTCAGAGTGGACCTTTAGGGCATGTTTCTAGGGCGTGGAGGGCTCCTTCGGCATCTCCGTCAAGGAATGCGCTTAGCGCAGGGGATGCCAACAGAGCGCTCCACACCATGGAAACATGCAATAAAGGCCCACTCTGAGCCTCTCCTTCTTTTGGAGGTAGAGATGTCCACAGAGCCAATCACGATACCCGCCTACCACGCTGGCTGTCTCCACGGCGTGGAGCCTATGTTAACCTTATGACCTGCAGACCAGCTCCACACCATGGAGACAGCAGGTGTGGTGGGTGGGTGTCTGGATCGGCTCTGTCGGCATCCCCGTCAAGGAATGCGCTTAACGCAGGGGCTGCAGATGGAGCCCTCCACACCGAGGATACAACCCTAAATATACCCATAGTCAATGTTCTCTAGGATGCCACTCGGTGGCCAAAGCTGCATTGATCGAGAAGAAGAGCATTTGGATGCCATGCTGCTTCTAGCATTTTTAGTTTGCGCTTTGCTGTATAAGGACTTCTGATAGCAGATCACATTCAGATACACAATTCGAATTGAAAAATACTCACTGTGTTAATGATTACAGATGTAAATTTCCTACTTGCCCAGAATTCAGCTTCACCTTGACTAGGCCTAGAGTGTCCCCTATTGGTGAGGCACCAAACCTCCGCCATGGCCAATCAGTGGAAATATGGCATTGTACACAAAGGGAATTCCCCAAACTCTCCTCAATTTATTCATTGTGAACAGACAATTGTCCTTGTGAGCAACTCTGTGCGTTCTTCTGGATCTAAACAAAGGAAAACAAAAGTGGTCGCAGGTTCTTTGTTTGCGCCTGTGGTTGACCACTTTGCAGCTGCTCACTTATCTCCGAGCGAACACAACTTCCCATTTCCTGGAATATACAGTCTCCGGAAGATAGACGTCAAGACTCAATCAGTTGGCAGGAAGTCAGTGCGCTTTACTGTGGAGTCAGAATTCATCCAAAAAGATTTATAAAATCTGCTCTTTGTTCAGGAGCGGGGGCTCCGTGATCTCATCATGTCAGATCCACTACAGAATATTCCTTCATTAATGTATGGATACAAAGGAATCATTTATTATTCATTGCATTGCAAGGGCTGGCATGTCCAAGGTTGTGTTTGTCTGCATTAAAATGTTTTTTTTTATTTAAGGAGCTGTTCTATGTTTCTGATCTGAAAATGTATATTTTATAGTTTAAGAAAAAGGAGGAGAGGGTAGTTTCGCTTTTTTAAAAGACGACACACTGATACGTGAGCTCATTACATTGCAACAGATTCAGTAAACGTTCAATGGGGTTGAACAGTAAATTTTTTAATGGGGTTGTTTTTATTTTTATTGCCCCATCAGAGCATACCAGACCCCCTTTTATCATAGGGTCTGGTATGCTCAGGAAAAGGGGGGTTATAAATGGCATGGGGTCCCCCCGCCAGAGCATACCAGACCCCTGCTGGTATAGGGTCTGGCTAAACCCTGTAAAAAGGGGTCCACAAATGACATGGGGCCCCCCTACACATGGGACCCAAAACCAAACCTTAATGTGTCATTTATTTCAGGAAAAGCCGCCGTATGGGGGATCATGGTGGAGTACACTGCACTCCACTGTGATTCCCCGCCCTCCCCCCACCTTTTCTCATTGGGTCTGGTTAAGCTCTGTAAAAGGAGGTCTACAAACGACATGGGGGCCCCCTACACAGCATACCAGACTCCTTTTGGCAAGCCTGGAATGTCCTGTCTGTCCTGTCCCCCTGTCCCACCAGACCCAATGCCATAACCTAATGCGCCATCTATTGTCAGAAAAAGCCTCCTTATGGGTGATCGTGGTGAAGGACACTGTACTCCACTGTGATTCCCCACCCTCCCCCCACCTTTTATCATAGGGTCTGGTTAAACTCTGTAAAAGGAGGTCCACAAACAACATGGGGGGCCCCCCTACATAGCATACCAGAGTCCTGTCAAGCCTGGAAGGACAGGAAGGGGCTGCGTTCTTCTTGTCCCACCAGACCCAATGCCTTACCCTAATTCATCATTTATTGTCAGGAAAAGCTGCCATACGGGTGATCGTGGTGGAGGACACTGTACTCCACTGTGATTCCCTGCCCTCCCCCCACCTTTTATCATAGGTTCTGGTTAAACTCTGTAAAAGGAGGTCCACAAATGACATGGGAGCCCCATACACAGCATACCTGACTCCTTTTGGCAAGCCTGGAAGAACAGGAAAGGGCTGCGTTCTCCCTGTCCCACCAAACCCAGTGCAAAACTTTAATGCACCATTTATTAGAGGAAGAAGTAGCCGTATGCCCCCACTCCCCTCAATTAGACAGCGGTGATGTGGGCCAGGAAAAGCGACAACTCTATGGCACCGCTGCCCCTTCAGCATCACCAATGACGTTGACGACTTGGGTACGGAAGGAATCGCTGCAGGTTCACAGAGCCGGGGCGGTTATGCCCAATCCCGGCATAGGACTGAGACCTTATGGAGTTGGGGCTGCGTTTACAGATTGTGCCCACACCATGTCCGACCGCAGCTATGGGGGTGGCCCCATTGAAATGTATGGGCGCGATCTCTGTCCAGCGATTATAATTGCGGGAGATCGCCCAAGTGGAAACAAGCCCTTCTGCTGTCTGTCTGGATAGGTGAAATAAAGAAATGCTATAGCCTGAGCATGATGTATGAACAATTACCATATCATCGTAGTCAACGCTCCTGTTCAGATTCATGTGCAATCTAAAAGAACAAACTTGTAGAAACTGGCTTCACTCGCTTTATTGCTCAAGAAAATATATATCATTTAGAAGCACACACTTTCTTTTAAATAAACATTTTATCAGATCACACGGCCATTTTCAAAAAAGTTGTTAGTTGCAATCAGTTTTGTACTCGCTTTATTTCATCTAAATGTAAGATACCTATATGAAGTGAAATATAAAGGGGCAATTCACTCACTTTACTAAGAGAAAAGTAGAATGCTCAGTTAATGTGGAAGCCACATCCCACAATCAAGGTGCATCACTATTTGCGGTTCTGTTCTATGTTATGTGAGGATTAATACTGAGAAACAAAAACATTGGTCACCTAGAAAGGTCCTACAAGAATACCAAGTCAGCAGGAGACCTCTCCAGAGTGTTTGGGACTCCTAATCCATACTTTCTGAAAAAGACTTCATTCTATTGTTTACAGTATATGATCAGAATAAACACGGAGATGACAGTGAATACCCTTTAATACAAGAATAACTGACCATAGTGGAAAATCCCATCATTGTCCCCTAAGCCCTATTCACAGAACCATACGGACATGCACAAACTGAAGGTTAAAATTTGGGATTTTATTTTTGTTTTGAAGGAATCGAATTCCTCTCATGTAAGACTAAAGGCCCCCCCATGCACACATCGTGGGTACCCACATGGGGCGACAGATCCATGTCCCCCCAAAGCTCAGTCAACCAGAGAACAGACATGTGCATAAATCTCTGGCTGATACCATTCGTTTTAATGGGGACATTAGTTTCAATGGGGATCCAAAGTGATGGCCAGCACACAAAGGGTTCCCGACGATACTAGGAGCAACAGAGTACAGCGTGATGACATCATCACGTTGCACTCCGTCACTCGTCTATGTCCAGTGTATGGGGGCCTTAAGATTTAGTGCGGCCACGCGTCAAATGCGGCCATTGGTTTCAATAGGTTAGACTCCACTCCTTGTTTTTTTTTTATGCAAGGAACGTGCCCATAAAGAATGAATGGATGCGACAATAAAATGCACCCAAATGCATTAAGCGAGAATAAATGGACGCGCCAAAAAAGCCCCCAGACGCACCATAGACTTTTAAGATACATAAGTGGAGACATTGCCTTTCAGTGTTGCACTGCCAATTGAAATATAAAATCACCGGGTGAGATTATGGTCATGTCTCCACTGCGTCTGGGAGTGTTTGTGTATCCTGCATCCATTCATTCTTGTTTTTTTGGAAAAAAAATTTATGCGTCTGGACGTATTTTGTTGTCGCATTCATTCATGGACGCATTGACGTGTGTCGGTCATGTTGCGCGTAAAAAAAATTGAATGTGCCAGTGGAGTCTGGCCTATTGAAAACAATGTCCGTGTTTGATGCATGTTTCCACTAGTGCATTTAGCATGCGTCAGTCTTAGCCTTTTTAGGCTCATTTGGATGTATAGTGTGATTTAAAGAATATTTCAAACTTTAAATCAGAAGGTGAAAGAGTATATGGCTTAAACAACCCCCGTGTAATCCTTATGGGCAATATTGCACGTTCCCTAGTTGCGGCCCCTCTGTCAAATTTAACTTTTCATTGTGGCCCACAAATCAAAACGTTTGCCCATGCCTGCTATAGGGTCATAGTAGTGCATACAGGGTCTTACTGAAAGTTTCCAGTCAGTCCAGTTATTCCTATTCATAAGAAGTACAACAGGAAGAAGAATGATGTGGGTGATGTGCATTAGGAAATGCCCTTTCCTTTTTAAATACCGCTTCCCTTGTTCCTGAGTTGTAAAAAGTATTAGAAAAAAAAAAACATATCAGGAAAATGGTAGAAAGGGATGTGAGGGTTCACAACGTAAACTGGTTGTGAATCAAAATGTGTAGCTGGACAGGAAAAGGATAGGATATGAAAGATTTAAAAACATCTAATTAAGAATCCTTTGAAAGGCCGTCTTCATCATCACTAATGTGTGATCTTTCTTCAGACACTCCACTTTCATCTATGTTCTCCAGCTCATCGGCTCTCTGGATTGCCAGGTCTTCCAGGTTCACGGTCGGCAGCGTGTTCTGCTCTGGATACACCCATGGCTTGAAATGTGGGTCATGTTTTCTCTTCCATTCAGGATACTTTAAGCCCGCTTTATAGATCTTTTTCATAGCCTGAAGGGGAAAAAAAAAAACTTTTTATTAGTAGTATTAAGTGTAAGCTCATAAGGCCAGAGCTCTACCATAAAGCGACCAAGATGCCTTCTTAAAGCCACCTGGCAAGTCACTCAGCAATATTGGCTGCAGCTCAGCCGATACTGCGGAGCCAATACTGCGGATATCCACAACTGTAAATAAAAAAAAAAAAACTTCTGACAGCAGGAGGGGCGCTTTTTCCAACTTGATTTATGCAGAAACTATTTGTGTAAAAGCAATACTTTTTGTTTTTTTAATACCCCCAACCCTTCTCTACATCTCCAGAACGTTTGGTGGTGATACCATGTTCAGGGGCTTTGCAACTAACTTGAAATGGTCAAATTTTTGAAAAAAAATTTGGACTATCCCTTATTGTTGTTTTAGGTTTACTGTTAAGGGGCCAGGAACCACCACTGTGTACATGGTGGTTCCATGCCTCAGCCTCTTTTTATTTTATTTGTAGTATTTGTGATGAGCGACATAGGTAATATTCAAATTCCTGATATTTTGCAAATAATTCTACTATTCTAATATTGAAAAACATATAGGAAATTAATATTTATTACGAAATTAGTATTAACATACGAAATTCGAGCGTATGGCCATGCATTGCGATAATGTAGTCACATTATCTTCAATTATAATTATATATTCTAATTAATTCTCAAAATGAATGGTCACATGTGGTATTTATGATCACATTGCAATTATATTATCGCACTGCATGGCCATAAGCGTGTCAGTGCATCAAATTGCGAATATCAGTTTAGTTTTTTCAAGGCGATGTACACGTAAAGCCCGGAGCCCCGCAGCGCTCACATATGTCTTGTGTGGCGGCGGCTCCGAGGCTTGTATATGCAATGCCGGCTCATCTTGAAGCTTCCCGCCGCCGCCCCGGCGGGATGCGACGTCATCACGTCACGCCGCCGGGGGGGCAGAGGGATCCCTTCAGTCAGGGAGAAGCCGCCGCCGGGATCGGAGCCGCCGCGGACGCCTGGATCGGTAAGTAAGCGCCGCGGGGCTCCGATCAGTGTTGGACGAGTCCAGCTCGTCCAGTGCACTTTCAGCATGTCAGTCTGGACGAGCTGGACTCGTCACAACCGCTAGGGAGGTTAAGCAGGGTACAGACAGCTCGATATTCGAGCCGTCCGATGTACCCTGCAGCAGCGTGATGATGTGATCATGCTGCTGTCAGATTTCGGCAGAGCCAGGGAGACCAGCGGGCTCTAGGCAAAGCATCGGACATCAGCCATATTTATGGTCATGTCCAATATGGCTGTTGAGATGGATTGATTTGTCCCACGCGAAAACAGCGATGGGCGCAGATTATATTGGGCAGATAGATGGCCGTGAGCGCGCACGACGCTTGAAACGGCCATCTATTTGGCCCATATCTCAGTGTC
Organism: Ptychadena robeensis; assembly: GCA_036250615.1. Classification (NCBI taxonomy): domain Eukaryota; kingdom Metazoa; phylum Chordata; class Amphibia; order Anura; family Ptychadenidae; genus Ptychadena; species Ptychadena robeensis. Next base: position 23,482,115 of record CM070034.1, read on the forward strand.
TGTACCCTGCTTTAGCCATTGATGAATACAGAACGTTTGGAGTTTAGGTGATCCCCTTTATTGACAAACTGAAGTCAATAGAGAAGCAAGCTTTCCAGATGTCGCAGATCCCTTCTTCAGGCTATGACTTGAATTGAATTTCTAACCGCTGGCAATACAACTTTTTTTTTTCTTACCAAAACTGAAAGAATCATTCATTTTGGAACAACTAGTGTGTCTGGACTCATTTTTTAGCTTTAATAATTTACTATGCACATTGGTATCTAGCTGTATTAATAGTATTTCATGGCGTCTTTAGTCAATTGACATTTTAACCTACTAACGACATCCCCACTTGCACAACGTCAAGACTTCTCTAGGACCGCTCCTACTCTCTGGAACTCTCTCCCTCGCCCCATTAGACTTGCTCCTACCTTTGGCACTGAAAAGCCCCCTCTTCAGTCTCGTCCTACCCATCTTCTCACTCCTAACATCATAACCATGCCTGCCCCCCCCTATTGTATAATCTGTTCCCCAACCAATTAGGCTCCTCTACTCCTCCTGTGTCATAACCTGTATCTGTGTGTATTATCTTGTGTCGTATCTCCACTCTAATGTATTGTACAGCGCTGCGTAATATGTTGGCGCTATATAAACAAATAAAATGAATAATAATAATAATAATAATGCTGTTTAAAAGATTTAGCCCTCACATCTAAATGAGCAAGAAATGCTTCTAAAACTCCTGAGCCTATTCTTCTACTAGTTCTAGATAAAACAGCCAATTAGCTGGGCAATGAGTCATATCATTTTCAATATACATATTGTTTACAGGTTTATACAGAATTTTTATTGAACACTCTTTCAATAATATAGTTGCATTGACAAACACATACTTCGTTGGTTCTTACCTTTGGAGCCACAAACTGCGATACTTTATTTACTACCCACTTGGGTAATGATCCTTGAAATGAAGAAAGAATAAAGTTACTGTAGAATACAATGTCATTACAGTGAGTGTTCTGTTTACATTTAGTGGAGTGCCATCTAGTGGTCATAATCCTAACTGCATCTTGCAAATCACAGAGCACCAATCGCATTTGGTGATGTTGGCGTGATCAGGACATTGCAGCAGTGAGACGAGTCTAGAAAAGAACATGAACATACACCCAGCCCACAGTCAGTGGTAACATGTTTCTGTTTGTTCTGATAGAACGTATATTCTGCTTATGTTAAAGGTGACTTTAGGACATTAACAGAAAAGTCAACGGCACAGGTCAGTGACTCCTGAAAGAAACCGACATGTTCTCTGTTTTTTAAACACAAGATGAGAGACATGGCAGCAAAGGCATCAGGTGACAGACACACATCACAAGTATGGAAATACTCAGGGGGGGTCCTAGCCTCTTTGGTGCCCTGGGGGAGCACCCCTTCTAGTAAGGAAAGGCTAGTTAACTGGACTTTAGTGATGAGCGACTGGACTTGCCAAATACTAGGCCGTTAATGCCCTAAGTGACCTATACCTGAGCGGTTATAGAAAGGGAGAAAAAAAGCATCAAATTATAAAAGTGGTCTATTCCAGGGCTCTTTCAGTGGTGCATTAAAAATAAAACCAACAATAATAGTAAGGAGAGTTTCTACATCCGTTTAGACCCCCTCTGCTAAGCGTATTGCTTGGCGGGAGGTCCAGATGGAGCACATTCACTTACCTGTGTTCTCACAGCGCTGAGACGTTCTGCTATGAACATAGTGGATTGACCCCTTCATTGGCGGATGTCTGAACACAAATTTACACAGTCGTTCAAAGAACGACTTATTAAAGCCTCCTTTCAGTCTTCTTGCAGTACATCAAATGGATAATAGATGGTGATGGGTAACAGTTTTCAATGCTGAAAACAGACTTTATGAGATTAGTCATAGTTTATAAAAAGTGTGCCACTGGCAATCCGCGGCGATTTGGGGCCCTGTACACATCTTTGATGCCAGGATGTGCTGTAAAAAAGTGACGCCATATGATTAACCTCCCTAGCGCACCATAGACATAGAATTTTTAATGTTGTAGGCCTGTAACTTCCAAACATATACATACAAGGTTTCTAGTAGACATTCTGAATATAATAATGTTTGAAACACACAATTGTGTTAAAAAAAATTACATAAAAAAAATAAAAAGGTATCAATTGAATGATAAAATCTCTTAAATACTTATTTGGTATGAATGATTTTGAGACAGTATTTTTTTTATATTTATGGATTGTTTATAATAAAATTTTTATTACAATTGGAAATGTGTTTTGTTTTACTTTGAATTGGATACAGTTATCACTGTATCCAATACACTGCCATTTGGCACCCTCTGAAAGGGTTAACTTCAAAGAGAACATCCGGATATCAAACTGGTGGTTTTTTACAGATGTGCTCTTTGAACTTTTCCCAATTTACATTTGAATGTCACAATGACCTGCCCCCTCCTGATGTGACGTCATCAATTCACTGGGGGGAGGGGTGACATCGACTTCAGTGAAGAAGCCAGCTAACAGGATCGAATCCACCGGGACAGCACAGAACAGTGAGTATGTGCTGCCGGGCATCTGATTTTCGCTGGACGGCTCCATCTCGTCCAATACTGACAGGAAAGTGCTGGACGAGATGGAGCTGTCAGAAGTGCTAGGGGGGTTATGTCATAAAGTAAAAGATTGGTGGGTCAGCTGATAGGACCACAGCAGGCTTTAACCAGACAGGTGAGCATGACTGATCAGTAAACAAACTCACCCCTAGTTTACTTGGTCTAACTCTAAAGCAGGACACACACATATAGATATGGGCTGTGTGCACTCACAGCCATCTATCTGGTCCATATCATATGCGGCCATCCCTATTTTCGAGCGGGACCAATCAATCCCACTTGAAAACAGTAAACCACCGTAAACCGTGGGGTCTCCATGCAAAACATCGTTGGAGCTGGATGACACAGCAGTGCTGCTCCTCTAGCTCCTCCGATATTGGGCAGCAGTGCGATGATGCCATTGCGCTGCTGCCGGGAACTTTGAATGGCTCCTATATCGAGCCGTGTGTTCCCTGCTTAAATGCTCAGGAGGTTATGGCAGAGATGTCTTCATGTACCTTGCAGGGAGGGGATGCCAGCTCCAAAACAAAAAAATTACAGAATGTAACAGCCAGGGGGGTTAAATAGATTATGTGTAATGTAATGAAGGACCAGGTAAGTATAGGTACACTTTAATCCAGATCAATGCATACACCTTGTGGATTATTTCTCTAATTTCATGCGATCATTTCTCCAACAACATAAATAATTAGGAGGAACAGAAAGTGGATATTCAGTGTACTAGACTTACCTTTGGGGTCGACTTGTGTGAGGTAATAGAGTACACAGCTGTTCTCCCCATTGGCTTTAATGAGATATCCAGTTTGCAAGGAAACCGCTCGCACAAAGTCCTTGCGAGGAGGATGTTTCTAGAAACAGAGGATGCTCTAGTTACAATATGACATTTACATTGTATTATATATCAGCAGCAATATACTGTAGATACATATTGCAGGGTGGGTAAAGCTGGGAATAGACATTTTGATTTCCCAGCGTTCGATCTTTTAAACAATCGTGCATTGAATTCAGGAATCGATTCCATTTACAGAATTGATCGCACACTGTACCATATGACATCTTCAAATCCTGGTCGATTCTGTCCCGCGATCGATCACAGATCCTGCAATCTCCAGCTCGCAGCTGTTCTAATTGGAAATTATGTAATGTGGGTTGGACGCCAATAGGTCGATCTACATTTAACAGACAGGTCTGATTCCTAAAGCTAGGCATAGACGTGTCGATTTTCCATACGATTTCTATGAGATTAATCACCGTGATCGATCAGAAATCGGTGCAAGCACAAAGTGATCAATCGTTCGATTTAACCAATAATCGGACGCAAAATCGATCGATTGATCACTTTGTGCTTGCATCGATTTGTGATCGATCGCGTTGATTAATCTCATAGAAATCGTATGGGAAAATCGACACGTCTATGCCCAGCTTTAGGAATGTTCTTTTTGCATGTAGACCCTAATTATGTAAACCCAAATTAGTAACTAGAGATGGCTGAATTTTTCAACTAGCTGACTTTGCAAAGCCTCTGAAAATGGTATCACCAAATTTGCTGGAGATGTAGAGAAGGGTTGTGCGAACATTGGGAAAAAAATCTTTTTTGTGCTCTAGCACATGTAGTTTTTGCAAACATTATGTTCAAAATTTTTGACTTTGAACTTAATTTATGCAAAAACGATTTGTGTTCGAGCCATACTTTTTTGTAGTATACCCCAAACCCTTCTACATCTCCAGCAAGTTTGGTGAAGATTTCATGTTCAGGGGCTTTGCAATTCACTTGAAACCATCAAAATGGTAAATTTAAAAAAAATAAACGTTTCATAAAGCCTAGTCCTAGAGCATATGAATAATGATTATTATTGTCTGAAAAGTGACATTTTGTATAATTGAGCATAAAATGTAAAGGGCTTTTGAGTTGCTTTAAAGCGGACCTACCACTTGTTAGGTCACTCTGCAGTATCAGCTGTAGCTCACCCGATACTGCAGAGATCCCCGACTAAAAAAAAAAACTATTTCTGACAGCAGGAGGGGTGACTTTTTAGAGACAGCCCCTCCCACTGTGTTATATCTCGCCCAGGCAGAACTTAACAAGCTGCAGGGGTTACTAGAAATTCTCTCCCACAAGTCCCTGTGCCTCAGTCTCACAGATGGGATATCAGCGTCATGTCTGTGAGACTTTGTGAAGAGGGGAGAGAGAATCCTCTTCACTCATCCACAGCTAGATGGATCCAGCCGACTGCCCCACCTTCCCCCCCCCCCCCCCCC